>LPNX010852686.1:0-49896 GCA_001517045.1 Pseudotsuga menziesii | reverse complement strand
AAGTCAAAATTCACATGGCATATATGCGTTTTGAGGGCTTCTATCTAGCACATGAGTAAAAAATCAGGTTTTCATCGCTAAATTTGGCCAAAAAGTGTTACCTATCTTCATGGAATCACCCGTATGTCGTTCAAAGTTTGTGCCACTACATATTACTCAGCACAACTACTGTGGTCGCGAATGCAAATTCATTTCAATACATTTTATCACAACAGGTTGTTGGAGGAAGATTTAATAAATGGATTTCCATACTCTAAGAGTTGACTTATATTTTCAGTCCGCTAAATGAAAAAAATCCTTAGTATTCGTTGAACTTATCTCTGAATTCCCAAGTGATGAAAGTGTAATGACGAGAGATGAATCCTTTTCTAATGAAAACATCTTCTTAATTTATACTGAAGATCCTTGGTATAGAGATATTTTGATACATCTCGATACTTTGAAATGTCTAGTAACCTTATAACAAGAAGAGAGATGAAAGTTACGACTAAATGCAAAAGACTACCTTATTATCGCAGATACCTTATATAGAATAGGGGTAGATTATATTCTACTCAATTGCCTCAATCATGAGGAGGCGGATTTTATCCTAAATAATTCTCATAGCAGATCATGTGGGGGTCATTTATCCGAGTTAGTAATGACCCATAAATTTTTATGTGCTGGTTATTTCTAGCCCACCATCTTCAAATATTGTGTGGAAGCTGTGAAACATTGTCATACTTGTCATTTTTACACAAGAAAGATGTGGTCACATCCTACTCGTTTACATCCCATCATCATGGTAGGTCCCTTCATCAAGTGGGGAGAATATTTCATGACCTACAACCCAATATCTGTTGGGGGCCATAAACACATCATTGTCGATGTATACTACTTTACCAAGTGGGTAGAGGAAATTCCTACCTTCAAATTCAGTGGTGAGACGACAATATATTTTGTATTTAATCAAATTATTTCCATATTCGATATCCCGAAACAGATTGCACATACCATGTTAGTCACTTTCAAAACAAAATGATTACCAAATTGACTACTTTTCTAGGGTTTAAACAAGACCACTCGTCTTCCTTTTACCTGCAAGTGAATGAACAGCTAGAAGTTGTTAATAAAACACTAAAAACCACTCTAAAGAAGACTATTAATGCAAGTAGGTAAAATTGGCATATTAGGTTGTATCCTGCACTTTGGGAATATCAAACGATAGTTAATACTGCCATAGGTTTCTCCGCTTCCCAACTCATTCATGAGGTGGAAGTAATTACTCCTATAGAATGTGAAATTTCATCGTTAAAAATATCAGTACATGCGTTACCTGAGACTTCCGATATAGAAGAACGTTTGTTGCATGTAGAAAACCTAGATGAACAATGTAGAGATGCACTAAAATTAAACAAAGCACACAAAGAATGGGTCAAAAACCAGTACGACAAAGCTGTAAGACCTAGGGTTTTCTCCAAAGGAGAACTTGTCTTGGTTTATGACCAGGATAAGGAACTCTTGGGGGCAGGAAAGTTTAAGTCCATGTGCTTAGGTTCGTATGTTGTGTTTAATGTCTTGAATAAGGTTTCTTATGACTTAGTAAATTACGATGGTAATAAGCTACCTGAGCCCCGAAACGAGCTCTACTTGAAAAAGTATTACGCTTAGGCCATGTGATTTTTCTTGTACATATCTGTATAAATTTTTAATTAACTATCGTTTGTTAGTATTTCTTATGTAAATCTGGTTTTGTTTCAGATGTTGACGGATATATTTATAGTATTCGTCGATGATGTAAGCCATCTCACTTGTAACCTAGCTTCAACCACATGGGTAATCTATGCACCTACAGGACAAGTAGTCACCTGAGGAGGTGCTTGTTTAGGTACTACAACCAATAAAATGGATGCATATAGAACAATCATTGAGCTACTAAGAGATTCCTCACTAATGGCATTATGTGTCTAGAGGTCAACTTGACTCCTAGTTAGTAGTCTCTCAGCTTAATGGATATTATCCAGTGAGACATCCTACACTACTGCCCCAGTTCCTACGAGTTAGATTACTTGAAAGACAATTTAATTACATCATATATAAGCATATTCCAAGGAATCAAAACACATTAATTTACTCATATGAAAATCATATCTTAGATTTGAATTTGTCACATACATTGGAAAAAATATTCAGATAAAATCATAAAACACATGTAAATAAGTCGTCACATATACATACGTATATATATATATATCAAATAGGTCCATATATATCGAGTCCTGGTCCAAAGATCCAGTAATAAGTACATCAAAATACAAAAAATAGGATCGCAGTCCCCCTAGATGCTAAAAAAATATGTAGACTCTGCAGATGCCTCTGCAACAACCTCTCGATAGCACAAGACGGTTCTAGACACCTTCCTGAGAAGGTGTAACAATGAAGGAGGCACCCCCACTACATGCTCCTTCATATCAATGGGAATCCTCTCCATCCTCAAAGTCATAATATCATGAGTAAGGCGAGACAACTCTCCCTTTACAACCGGTAGCATGGCCTCACCACCACTATCCTCAATTGGTTGAACAAATTTCCTAGGATGTCCACCCTGTTGAACATGTCCAAGATTTGCATCACACAAGAATGGCTTAGACTCGTATATTTTTTGCATGTATATACACTTATTTACAAAAAAAAATTCAAAAAAGGTTAAATATTTGAAAAGTAAAAGACATATCTCTCTTTCCCCATGCCTCTCCAGGGGGCAGCACGAGCTCAGGGTCACCATGGAAGTATAGTCCAACATAGGTAAACTACTTAAAGGCATGTACCTGTCTACTCCACCATTCATAGAACGCATCATCATAAGCTCCTCATATCTCACCTCCACCCTGGCGAACAAATACATCTCCCCACCTTGTGAGCCTGGGCTCATGTGGATGTGGATGGGGAAGTAACACCCTAGGGATCAATATAAATACTCTCTCAAAGAAGAAGGCCACTAGGATGTTGGGGTATCTGAAGTTTTTTTTTCTTCCCTAACTTGCAATCTAACATCTGCTTCTTCATATTGATAACTAATCTGGAACACCAATCAAACACTACATTCCTTAGACATTCAACTCCAAGGTGCATCTGATTACAAGTGGTAGGTGCAATGATGACACACTTGCAACCCGTGTGATGGTGTTCACTATCACCTTGAGCGAGAAACTAGCTATATGACCAATAGGAACCTGTGTACAAGCTTTATGGGATCCGAGAAATCAATATGTGTTCACATAGTCCTGAACACTGAGTGTGCCCTCGCCACGACCAGAGCCACTCAAACTCAGCGGCATAGCTCTATGCAATAAACCTAACTTAAAATAACTATCTTCTGCAGTGATGTCTAATGTTTCACCTTGTAGATCAAACATGTCTTGTTCGGGATCCCAAAGTTGCATTAGGGACTCTAACAATCTCATTTGTGCATGGATGTTTGTCGTTTAGAAAAAAAAAAAATTTGCAAACCACATAGGTGGAGAGAGGCTAAATTCAATGGATCATGTAAAGCCTCCCAATCAAGTTCCTCGTGTTCCCTCTCTCTCCATTCAAGCACCATATTTCTTGCAAACATGAGCTTTTGGGGTTATTTTCATCACAAATACCAAATCTGCACAATACGCGACTTTGTAGTTAGACAAAAGCGCACCATACGTGAGTTTCTTGTTACAAACCCATGTATGTTTCTCGAATATGTGAGTTTGCAACATCAACTTCTTCATCCAAAATATCAGAATTTAAAACTTGATTCCTTCCAAGTGTTTCAAAGGAAATATCATTGTGTTCTTCAATAGAATCAAGCAAAATAATTTTTGAATTTGAAAAACATAAAGAAACAGCCCATTTGGAATCCTCCTCTTCTTCTTTGTGATTTGACCCTTCATGGTAAACTACTAGTTTTTACATAGGTTGGGATTGATTGCATGATCTCTCATCCTTTTCGACCTCCATAAACAAAGAGGGATTTACATTCTCTTGTAAATCTTTAGGTCAAATTTTAGTTTGATAAGAATACAAAGGTCTCTCTTCAACTATTAATCCAAGGTCTGATTGGACATGGGAAACCTCTTCTTGTAACCAAATTTTAGAAGTTGAATAATATGAGGAAAAATATGATTGACATTCCCAAATTCCTTCTCGGTCACACAAAGATTGACAAGAATGTTGCAAACTATTATTAGCTTCAGGGAAAGAAATGTAATTGGTTGAATTATAGTTTTAGCTTATGTCAATTTAAGTCAAGGAAGACATTACCAACTGCCGGGAATTTTCTTGAATATCATGGCAACTGGTTTTCCTTTCTTCCTTTTGAAATGATTATTCAAGTAAAATTTATAAACTCTCTTCATCCATAAACTGATCATCATCGTACATGTGTTTCAAATTTTCAATGAAACCTTTATCATGCATGCAACAATCTTGAACTAGAATCAAAGAAGGATATTGATCTTTAAAATGTTCATGAAATACTATATGAAAGTCTCTAAGGGAATATAAAATCTCTGATGGAAATACCTCACACCATGACCTTGCATCTCTTTCTAAACTAACTATGAACATTTTCATTAAAGAATCCTCATGCAATTCAACTCCCAGCTTATATATATGCTTATGAAATCTAACCAAATGAAGGGCAGCATCATCACCCTTTTTATATTTAAATCTTGGAATATATGTTTTCCAACCTATATTAGGTATTTGATTTGGAAAACCATGAATGTGAGCACGATTAATAGGAGCATACCTTACAGCTACAGAACTCATCTTGATAATGAAGAAACTAAATCAACTCTTCAAACTTTGCAACCTTTTGACAATGGAGTCGCCATAGAATATTATGAAAACTGGATTCATTGAAGATGGAGTTTCCAGGTGAAAGATGTAAAACCTCCTTAATGTTTGGACATTGTTCACCATCAATAATCAGCTTTCAAACTTTGTCGTTCATACCCAGGGAATATTTCAGCCCTCGTTCCCCAGTGTCATCACCAGTATTCTCAGTGGAGTCACCTTCCAAAATCTTTGAGTGGAGTCGCCGGAACATATACGATTCTTGGTTTATCAATGTAGGTTTGACAACTTTTGTAGGGCGTTCCTTTTCAAGATCATTATTCACTAGTTGCTACCTTAGTGGGGAGGCCACTAGATTTAATTTCTCCTTCAATATTGATAGAAATATTTGGCATTACTTTTGGTATATATTCGACATGATAAATTGATTTGGTAAAAGCATACTTACTTTGTAGATCTTGGGTATTCTAGATCAATGTGTTCAACTTCTGAAGAGGGGAGGTAGGAGAGGAACTGACAACGGGTTGTTTTCCCAATTATTTCTCTAACAATAGTTGTTCCTTTGTCTTGGAAGTAGGAGGAGCAGTTTATTTAGTTTCATTGTCTATTTTCATTGCCTACTTCTCTGTGATTTCTTTATGCTCGAATAATATTTTTCTCTCTTCACTGACTATGAGTCTTAATTGTTTATATGCTTCATGAATTAGAACTCTTTAACTTGGATCATAGATTTTGCTTAGCACCTCCTCAAAGTTCTGGGTATTCTGGAAAGAGAGTCATTTGGATCATTTTCATGTGTATAGGAATTTTTTAGGTGAGCCTGAGTGAATAAACTTGGTATCAACCCCTTAGGTTCATGCGTCATTTTTTCAACCAGTCCTAACTTTAGATGTTCCACTTCTTTGCTAATGAGGCTTCCATAGGTTGCATTTTGAATTCTTAAGTGACTGATATATAATGGAAAATTGGGCCATGCACCTCTCTTTTCGGCATAGATTTGATTATGAACACCATCTATAATTGTTTGTAGAGATACTTCTACAAGTGCTAACCTGTCAGGGACAACCCTAGGTAGCAAGTGAACTGTTTTGCTTCCCTAGATCCTAAAATAATTAAAATTCTCTAGAATGTACCAATCTCCCATGGTAGTTATTAGGGATAAGGTGTTCTCTGAAAATTAGGGTGCATTGTTTCTGAAGATGGAAAAATAAACATCACTTATGAACTTGTCGCATATGTCATATATATCTATGTCTTGTAATTGTCCTCCCATAAGATTGAATGGTAAATGTGTATAGGAGGTTTTTCTTTTGTCCAGTGCCATTCCATAGAAGGAAAATAAAAGGAGGCACAAACTACATCAACCACATATGATGATAAGTAAAAATACGGTTTATTTGTAACTGAGGTTTTTGTACTTGAACAAGCGTGTCTTTTAAAGTGATAGAAAATATTTGTGCCGAGTTGAAGACTTGTCCTATTGTAGAAATGTAGTATGCAAGGAGAGGCCACTCTATCTTGAAATACTGGCAATTTTATGCTCCATAGAACCTTCAGATCATGGATGAAAATGATTTGTAGGGTTCCCTCAGCTGGGAAATGGCATATTTCCTGTTTGACATAATTACGAAGGTGTTAGTGTCTACCATCCAACTCTTTAACATGACCTTTTGTTCAATTTTGTTCCCAAAATATTTTATGAGTTCCTAAGTGAGGAGCTTCTCTGCAGTCTTTAGCCCATAAATACTGGTGAATGTGTCTACTTCAATATTCACAAACACATTTTGGTTAGAATCCCTGAAGGTACTGGTCGAAACGTCCACGAAGTTGATAACCCATTTAAACAGGTCAGTGTATGGTAGGATTTCAAACCGAGCAGCAATTGCATGAATTTGTGAGTTGTTGATATTCTTAAAAAAAAGGTGCATCATCTTGAAATTCAGAAAAGTCTTTGGCATCGAAGATAGCGTAAATCATGGCCCAATCGAGGCATAGAGTATCCAATACTCAAGATTATGTATCAGAGAAGAACCCAAAGTTGGGATCCTTTATCTTCATTTCATCAACCGATGCCTTTGATCTAGTTATTTTTTCCATTTTCTTTTTTATATTACTGCAAGGCATAGAACAAATATGATTACATAGAACTTCTTACCACCGAGTGAACTTTTAGAACAAATGATAAAATATATGCAAGCTCCAAACTGAAACTTTGAAACCTAGGTAGAGGTTGAATTCATAGGATGAATGCTACACACAGTAGAGAGTATTTGAAACTGACATTAGCTCAATGAACAAATTAAGGCTATCTGATCCATTTAAAGTGTTAAATTTTGATAAGTTTAGATCATAAATTGAATTAAATGTAAGCCTGTATGAAAGTTATGAAGAGATTCAAATTTTTTACGCCTTTTTGAAAATGAGAATCCGAAAGTTGGTAGTCAGAAGATGGAGAGTAAATCCATTTGAGTTTTGTTATTCTTCGGACTACCGAGTGTCGATAATTATTATGCATGGAAAATGAGGTCAGGTTTCAGGAGTCGGAAATCAGTTTTAGATATACTAAGAATTTTAATGAGATTGTGACTTCTAAATTCCGAAAAATCGAAATAATGATCGTTCGAGAATCGAGGAGTTTGAGAGTGATTGTGTGGCTTTTTTTCCCGACTTCCTACAGCCGAAAAGTTGAAGTCGGAAAGTTGGAGTTTAAAAGAATGACAAACGTCTCCATAGTGTTGAATTCTGCATGCCGAAAGATATTGGATAAGTTGAGTGTCAGGAATCAGAATTGAATTATTAGCCAAAATAGAAATGTCATGACTCTTGAATTCCAAAAAAGTCGGGATTGCTAATGATAATACGATATTTGCACAATTATAATTATGTCTTACATAATCTTAAGGGACATCACTGCGACCTAAGGCATCCCTCTAGTAATCATTAATTGGAAAAATGGTTTCAATGATCGAACTAACCTTTGGAATTATATATAAAATAATAATATAATATTAGATAATGGCTTTGTATAATTTCTTTTTCATTCAAAGGAAATAAAATTTGATGAAAAAATTTAAAGAAAATAAATAATAGTAATAATAATAATAATAATAAAAGAAGATTAGCTTAACTAGGCGATATAAAATAAAAAAATTAAAACTTAAACCTGGATCTATCAAGCAAGAGAGGGATCAAATTTCTTGAGCTTACCATTAAAATTAAAATACACCTCAAGAAATTGGATCAATCTTGGTGCTTGATAGATCCTAGTTTAATATGGATCTATGTTGGTAATATTACATTTATAAATTGACAATTGTAAAATGAGGCATCTTAAGATGACAACATATCTTGTTAGTGGAAATCCCCAACCATTCATAAGATGGAAACCTATACAATGATTCACGTGGTTTTACTAATTGTATGTTGATATGATTCTGTTATAGGTTAAGATGATAACAATTTATCTAGTGATTCATGGGTCTCAATAGTTTTATGTACATGGAATTCTGTTCAAGGTACACTTATGTTAATTATGGGTTTGTATATAATATTCCATAATTAGGGAGTTGGGGAAATTTTAAGTATCCATAGTTTTTTTAAAGTGTAAAAAACTTGGTTAAAAATTTCAAACCATAAAATGCTAAGTGATATTTTTCTAAAATGTTTCACATTTAGAAGATTTTTATAGTAGTTTTTAAGGTTTTTATATTTAATTTAATTTTGTCAATTTTTAAAATACAAAAAAATTATCCCATAAAATTTTGATGAATGAATTTAGAAAAAAATTAATTTTTTTTTTTTTTTTAAGATAAAAGAAATTACCAAATAGACTAAATTTTATCCAAAAATAAAAGAAAAACTAAAAACATAATAATTAAATTGAATGAAAATATTATAAAGCTTCCCAAAAAAATTGCATATGAAATAGTCCCACCTAAAATACTCCCCCTACATTTACATGGATCTTACCTTACTTCTCATCAAATACTAAATTACATATTACATATTTCCTAACTCGTGGATTGGCAACCTCTCACCTAAAGTTTCCTTATTGGGAACTTTAAAACACTATATGGGTTTTTCTAATTGAGAATTTTAAATTAACAACTAGTTTCATGGATTGAAAATATATATATAACTTAACGCTAAATTATCTTTTTATTTATTACTCATTTTCAAGCATGTAAAATCGAAAAACAACTACATATTATTGAGTCATAAATATATATAATAACATGTTACAAAATTTTTGTGTTCTGCTAGTTTGGAACAGAAGGGTATGGTGTCGATAAAATGATAAGATTTGGTTTTTCTTAAAATCAGTGGAGGTTGAGGATTTAAGATTCCAGTATTATTCTCAAAACCTTTGGTAGCTAAAAATGTATGGCGATTAATTAAGGTTGATGGTTTGTGGTTACAGATTGTAGCTAAAAATGTATGGCGATTAATTAAGGTTGATCGTTTGTGGGTAAAGATTGTTGTTTGGAAATATATTTATCCTCGTTTAGTTTTGGGAAAGGTTCATAGGAATATATCCATTGGATGGAAGGAAATAATACAATGTTTTGGTATTACAGATTCAAGTTTAACTTGGAAGGTGGGAGACAGATTATCGTTGCGTTTGGGTGAGGATCCATGGTTGGGATGTAACCCGCGGTATATTATTCCTGAGCATTTGACTAAGTTCTTATAGGACATAGGGAATAATAGTCTTAATATTACTTTTTATCAGAGTGATTCGTCGTTTAGGAGTCAAGGTTGGTTAAGAGTGAAAGTAGTGGGACTTTCTGATAACGGCATCACTGTATGGAATGATTATATATCAAACTTAAAAAGAAGCAATATTCGGATAGATGGAATCTATGATACTCTGGTATGGATGTTTTCTTGAAATGGGGAATACACTCCAAAACATAGATACAACTATTTGATTCAGGATATGTTGAATTTTGAACCGATGGTGGTGGAAAGTTGTGTGGAAATTTAAGTGTCCAATGAAAACTAAGATATTCATGTGGTTTCTTCTATTAAACAAGGCACTTACTTGGGATGTACTTAAAATGAAAGGAAGAGAGGGACCAGGTAGATTCTTAATGTGCCAAAATGAAGAAGAATCAAACTTCCACATTGCAGTTGAATGTGCTTTTATAGGCTAGGACTATATGGTCATAAATTGAAAATAAACTAAATTTGCAAGATTTATGGAAAGGTGATTCAGTGAAAACATGTCTTAAATAGTGGATCTTTATGAAGACCTTAAATGTATTAGATCTCTTCCTTTTATTGTTGCTTGGGGAATATGGCTCGCCAGGAATTCAATATATTTTGAGGACTCGTTTGTATTTCCTATAAAAGGTACTTTACAAAGTTTAGGCATAATCAACTATTACCCACAGGATAGTGTGAAGATCAAAATCGAGCAAGTAATAGAGGAAGAAATTGATCATAGCAAACATTGAGGTTTTTTTATGGAGCAGCTCAAGGTGAGCCAAAGAGGTGTGGTGTGGGTGGATTACTCTATATATCTGGCAAGCGTTGGTTCAGTTTTAAAGCAAGCCTTGTGAATGGCACAAACAATTTTGTGGAATGTAGTTCCTTAAGACTTATTTTATGGTTGGCTATGGAAAAATAGGTTCAAAATATCCATATTTTTGGTGATTCATGAATCATTATTAAATGGATTACTAGACAAAACAGCATCTATAATGTTCATCTGGCTCCTTTATTGGAAGAGACTCAAAGATAGGCTGGAAAATGTGGATATAAAGCATGGATATAGGAAAAGGAATAGTTTGGCAAACGGGCTAACAAATTCAGGTGTTGGTATGCTGGAAGGTTCTTGATAAATTACTGAAAATTCAAATTCAAATCCATCACAATACCGTCATGATCCATTTTAAAAATTGAACATTGTACCAATGATCTATAGAGGTTTTTTGTTCTTTTATTCCAAAAGATGGGAAGTTATGATACAATTATCGTGAAACTGTTTTGGAAAATATTTGAAGCGCAAACAATGGTTCGAAATGTCTGAGGGAAGCATTGTATATGATGTATAGATTTGTATGGAGTTGGAATTATATAGAAAAATGTATCTTAAAAAAAGACAATTGATTTGACATTAAGGCATTTTTAAATATATTTATAAATGTTTACTTCAGAAAACATCTGATAAATAGAATCTTTTAAAGTTATAAGTTTTTTTTGTCTTTATCTATGCGTATACGTATACGTATACCTGTATATATATTAAATGATAAATTGAACATAGACACACTGAACACTATATGAGTCCACCAATAAATTGACAATTGTAAAATGAGGCACGGTGAATGGTCATAAGAGCCCACCTACAAAAACAAAATTTCATGTGTTCGCTGCAAAAATCTTTGTCACGGGAAGCACCGCTCAAAGTGTTTACCTCGCTACCTAAACGACCGTGTGAGTTTGTTTGGCATCCATTAAGTCAATGGAAGAACGACAACTGCCATGATAATGAAACATGTGTGTGTTGTTACGAAGGTTACACTACTAAATTCGATTTGTACAACTTCAATGTATTTTAAATGCAGAGTAGTTTATTTCTAAAAATGAGACAAAGGTCTTGATGTATATAAATTTTAAAAAATAAATCTTTTTAAATGAGTAAAAGTGTAATGATAAAATGTGTAATCAAGTTTTTTATTAATTAAATAAAATTATAAATTTTTTTAAATAATTTATCAAATTTTTAACTTACACTATATATAATTATAAAATATTGCAAATTTTTAAATATAACAAACTTATTACACATATTTAATTTTAACATGAAATACATCATTCATAAATAATAATATTACAAATATTTAAATTATAATAATATTATAAATATCTAAATATAACAAACTTATTACAAATATTTGAACATTAAATATATCATTTATAAATAATAATTAGTTTGTTTAGATTTGAAAAACCAAAGTTTGGTCTTAATAGATTTTAACCATCATCATTATTATCATCAATATTAAAAATATCCAAATTTAAGAATAATAATAATATTACAAATATTTAAATATAACAAATACTTAACATTAAACATCAAATACATCATTCATAAATAATAATATTACAAATATCTAAATATAACAAACTTATTAAAAAACTAAACGTAGAGCATCAAATACATCAATGTTGCATAAGAGTTTGGACATATCATTTATAACACCAAAAATTTCTGATTTATGAAAACGATAGCACGACTAAATTTCAATTTAAAAAAGCTTATATCCTTACCCCTAATGAAATACAATTTTTTTAATAATATATTTACAAAAAAAATTATGAAAATATTATTTTATTAAAAATAAATTTTAAATTTAATAATAATTTTGTTTTGAAATTATAATTGTTATTTAATAAAATTTTAATTATAAAAACATATATTTAAAAGTTTAAGTAATACTTTATCTTAATAAAAATAAATAATGATAATATATATAATCTTAAAATTAAAGACACTATTTTTTATTTAGTTTTTTTAAGAATATTTCACATTCTAGTGTTAAGATACTAAATTTATATAAATCTTGTTAAATCATTAGAGAGTCAACAAAAAATCTCTCTAGTAATAATAAATTAAAATTTAAGAAAAAATCAAAAAAATTATAAAAAAAAAGTTGAAAGAAAAAAATCACTTGACCACTTTCTCATAATACTTTATATAAACCTTGTCAAGATTGCGTCGACGCCGAAAGAGTTGAGAGAGAGATCGCCCTCGCCCTGAGCAAACCCTAGCCTTCGTTGAGGGCTTTCGCTGCTGGTCGGTGACCCTGGCCATGGATCTGCCTGATCCATCCTTTGAGGACAGGTTCCAGACAATCATGGCCTCCCTTCCTCCCGCCCAGGCAGCTGCGTCTTCTTCTTCCAGGTTCGTTAAACTAGCTGAAGTCCGAGAGGTAAAACTCAGCTCGGCCGCTTCTAAAAGAAAAGTTGTAACCCTTTCTGAGAAAGGTCTCATTGGTTTGTTCACCGGACTATGGCCATCCCCGCATTCAGTGGAGATCTGGTTGAACAAAAACTGGAGAACCCTAATACAAGGGGAAGTTCAGCAGATCTTTTGTGGAAAAGGATATTTTGCATTCATCTTTGAAAAGAAGGAGGATCGAGATCTAATCTTCAAGAATGGGCCTTACTTTATGGGTCCTAGAGGTATGTACCTGAACAAGTGGGATCTGTCTTTTAATCCAGAAAAAGATATCCCTAAAGCAGTCCCTGTCTGGGTTAAGCTTCCCCACATCCCTCTTCACTGCTGGAACAAGGAGGACTTTCGAGCAATAGGGAATAATTTGGGGAAATATGTGGACAAATCTGAGCCAAAAGCCCCAATGTTCTCCTATGCTCGAATCTGCGTGGAAGTGGATCTTGAAAAAGGCCTGTCTGAGTCTATTATGTTGTCCATTGATGGATGGAACCATCTCCAAACAGTTGACTATGAACAGATCCCGTTCAAGTGTAAATATTGCCATGAATATGGCCATTTTGCTAAGTCATGTCCGAAAAATTCTGAAAACCCTCCTCGGACAGCACATCTAGTGAGGGGTGGAATATTGCGAGCGGGAAAAGGGCAGCCAAACCCACTAAGCAGCATATCCCTACGGGAAAGAGCCCCCCCGGAAACCAGTTTGAGGTCCTGGAAGTTGAGGCGCAAGACGAAGAACATCAAGAAGAGAACCCAGAAAGTCAAAAAGAAAACCCTAAACCGGTGCAGCTTCAGGACAACGTCCCCCCGGCAATGGCTAATCAACATCAGGAAACGCAAGTCCAGGAAGAGGAGGCCAAGCTCCCTAAGGGCAAGAAAGACACAACGATGACCTCTGAAGGATTTGCCACTAGATCAAGGACAAAGGCAAGTACAGAGGAAATAACAGATGCATCCATAGAAGAGCAAGAACCACTCTCCAGGAGAGGCCGAAAATCTAACAAAGCCCTCAGAGAGCAGGAGGCAACAAGGGAAAAGGCGGCAGGAAAGCAGGATAACTTAGATTTTTTAGTAAAAACCTCGCAAGCAAGCAAATATCTCCTCAGTGCGAAAGAGGAGAGAAAGGAGAAAGACAAGGCCCTCAAACAATCTAGGAAATAATGAAGGTAGTCTCCTGGAATTGCAGAGGCTTGGGAGGTATGCAGAAGCTAGAAGTTATCAAAAGATTTAAATCAATGGAAACTGCCTCAATCCTACTTATCCAGGAGACAAAAAAATCAGCTGAAGACAGCATTGCAACCATCAAAAGTATTTGGCCAAAAGGGGCTGGTATAGACACTAATGCATGTGGAGCCTCCGGAGGACTCTTATGTTGGTGGAACACAGACAAGTTTGAACTTCTCTATGCAGAAGAAAATAGAAATTGGCTTCTTCTAAAGCTGGAGAACAAAGAATGCAAAGAACAATTTTGGATCGGAAATGTATATGGGCCAACCTTGCACTCGCAGAAGGATAGCTTCTGGAAATCGCTTGAGGAGCAGTGTGAAGACAAAAAGCATCTACCTTGTTTCATTGCAGGGGACTTCAACACTACTATATCGGCAGCTGAGCGTAGAGGAGGATCCAAGGTAAGGGACCCTTTCGGTGAAAGGCTGGAAGATCTTATCTCTCAATGGGGTCTTTCAGATATTAAACCCAAAAATGGCACCTACACTTGGAGTAACAAAAGAGTGGGCCCTGGACATATTGCAGCTCGTTTGGATCACTTTTTGGTTAGTACCCATCTTCTTAATTCTATTCCAGAAACAAAAATTTTGTGCTCGGCTGTGTCGGATCACAAGCCAATTTGTCTCTTCTTCCCGCCGGGGGAAAACCTAGGGCCTCTTCCCTTCAGGTTTAACCGGATATGGCTGGAGTCGGATGAAGCTAAGAACATTATTGCCAACACCTGGCTTTGCTTCATTCCAGGATCCCCAGCTTTTTCATGGGAACAGAAGTTAAAAAGGGTGAAATCAGCCCTCAAATCGTGGGTTAAATCTCAATACCAAGAACCTGCTAAACAAAAGGAAATCATCTTAAAAGAGATGGAACGTCTTCATTTAGAAATGGAAGTAAGCACGATCACCAAGGAGCAACTCGTCAAGGAGATTGAATTGGAAACAAAACTTCAGAAAATATCAAGGCAAATAAAGGAGGAATGGAGACTTCGATCGCACATCTTGTGGCTCAAAGGGGGAGATCAGAACACAAAGTACTTCCAAAATCAATGTAGGGACAGGCAGCGCTGGAACACCATAAGAGAACTAAAAAGTGAGGATGGTTCAATCATCCAAGGGCAAGCGGCTATCAGCGCAGAGGTAAGGAACTTCTTTGAACATTTGTATAACGATGAGGAGCAAGTTTCCCAGTGTTTTATGGAAGAAATGGTCTCTAACATTCCCTCCCTTATCTCCCCTCAGGATAGAATCAAACTTGAATCCCCCATCTCAGAAGAAGAAGTCAAAAAATCCATCTGGAGTCTTCACCTAGATAAGGCTCCAGGCCCGGATGGATTCCCTATCTGCTTCTATAGAACCTTTTGGCCCCTCATTAAGAGAGATTTGATGCGCCTTATATCTTGGATGTCAAAAGGAAATATGGGAGGAGCCACTAACTCCACCTTTCTGGCCCTCATCCCTAAAGAATCTAATCCCACTTCCATTAAGAAATTCCGACCCATCTCCTTGTGCAATGCTTCCTATAAAATCTTCTCGAAAGTGTTGTCTTTGAGAATCAAATAAATCATTCCTTCCCTTATCTCTCCAAACCAAGGCGGCTTCATATCAGGCAGGCATATCAGTGATAATATTCTTTTAGTGCAAGAAGCGATCCATTCTAGCACAAAAAGGGGCGAGCCCGGGAATGGCCATCAAGCTGGACCTAGCCAATGCTTTTGACAGATTGAAACATTGCTTCATCATTATGGTGATGGAAAAAATTGGATTCCCTTCTGTCTTTATTAATCAAATTCAAGCCTGTATTTCCTCTCCTTGGATAGCTCCTCTCATTAATGGCCGGCCCTCGGAGTTCTTCAAAGCCTCAAGGGGGGTTTGGCAGGGATGCCCACTATCCCCTTTCCTTTACATTCTGGTCGTTGATTCTCTTAGTAGAAGACTGATTAGGATTCAATCTGAAGGCTCTATTCCGGGCCTTTCATTTAGGAATGGAGTCCCTCCCATCAATCATGCCTTGTTCCGGGATGACACCATCTTTCTCGGAATAGCCTCCATGCAAATTGCCAGAAACTTCCTCATCCCTCTGAACCTCTTTCTTCATGCCTCAGGGAGTTCAACAAACTTGAACAAATGTCAAATATATGGTTCGAATTGCCCTACAATCACTCTTCGTAGCATATCGCAAATCCTTCAAATCAGAGCCAACCCAAGCTGGACTCACTTTATCTATTTGGGCATCCCTGTGGTTAAAAAATCTCTGACTTCTTCAATGTGGAACCCAGTTATTGAGAAGATTAAAGCCAAGACTCAATCCTTGGGATCGAGATGGTTAAACTTAGCTGGGAAGACCGTCCTAATTCAGTCCATCCTTTCTTCTTATCCAATTTACACAAGCTCAATGGTTCTAGCCCCAAGGAATGTCATCAACAACATATGTAAAGAACTTAGAAAATTTCTCTGGCAGGGAGATAAAGTTCAGACTATGAAGTTCCATTTGGTCAAGTGGGACACAGTCAAGCGTGCCAAAAGCCAAGGAGGAATAGGCATCAGAGATCCGGAGCTCATGAGTAAAGCCATGGGAGCCAAAATGATATGGAGATTGATTACCGGAAAAAAGGAATGGTGGAAGGAAGTCATCAGGAAAAAGTACATTAAGAGACCCAGATCAAAATTGTTGGACGGGGAATGGAAGGGTAAGGGCACCACTCTTTGGCAGCTGTGCAAAGCCTCACTTAATATAATCACTGAAGACTGCTATTGGATTCCTGGCAATAGGAAAAGAATTAATGTCTGGAACAACAATATTCTAGGACAACCCCCCCGTTCCACGTTGCCAGGACTGGCCCCTTTACCTGAATGGGCGAATGAATAGGAGATCAACACTCTCTTCGATCTCTCCCGGTGGGACCCGAACGGACAATGGACAGGATGGAAGGCGATTTCTCCTCCAGCTCACTTGGGAAACGCTGCAACCTATTTCTTCTCCTCTCTTCATGGCTTATCCCCTTCGAGGATCACAGCTAGGGATCGATTTGGATGGGGAAAAATAGGGCAGTACAATGTAAAAGAGGGATATAAGAAAATATCCTTGGAACCGACTATGGCGGACAGTCTATGGAAAAAGGTATGGCACCCTGATAGTATCCCTAAAGTCAACAGCTTCGTTTGGCTTCTAATGCACAATAAGTTTTTAACAGCTGAAAATCTAAGGAAAAGAGGCATTATTGGCCCATCTCGATGTGCCCTGTGTAACTCGGCTGAAGAGTCTTTCAGCCATATTTTTCTTCAATGTAAAGTCTCCATTTTAGCCTGGAAGACCGTTCTTCCCATGGAATTTAGCCAAGACCTCCCAGATTTTGTTGTGCAACTTTTCAAAGACTGGGTTAATATCTTCCCCGGTCCTTTACTCAAGAAGCCAACCCTGAGCCGTCTATGGGCTTCCATTCCAAAGAATCTATGCTGGCAAATTTGGCTAGCCAAAAATCAAGCCATCTTCAAGGAGCAAAAAGCTGTCCCAGTCCGCATAGCTGCCAAAACTATAGGAATGATAGCCGAAAAGTTTGCTTCGAACAACATTAGCTTCCCTCTGCAAGAATCTATACCTGAACCTTATGCCTCTTGGTGCAAACGTTTCCTAAAAGAAAGAAGCTTCCTTCAGTCCAAAAATCCTCCAGGAAGGGTAGATCAACCTTGCCAGCTCTTCCCGTGGGAGATTCGCCTCTCCAATAGCGAATTCAAGTCCTGGCTCAGGAAGAAAAATTCTTACTCCCTCTTCTTCGATGGTGCTTCGAAAGGAAATCCAGGGGCGGCAGGAGCGGGGGGGATCCTGGTGGATCCCGGAGGACATGTTGAACAAACCTTCGCTTGGGGTATAGGCAATAGAACTAATAATGAAGCTGAATGGATGGCACTTCTTCAGGGCCTTCGCATTCTTCGCTCTAAGCAGCTTCGAAAGTTGTTGATATTCGGAGACTCCAGGCATGTCATCTACAAGTTGATCAACGGGTATCCTACTGGAGCAATCAAATGCCGTCGCCTATATGAAAAAGCTAATTCCCTCATGTCCCAATCCTTCGAGGCTTTTCATATCCTTCAGCATAATAATAATGCAGCAGACAGTATGGCTAATGTAGGAGCCAGACTTCCTCAAGGCCACTACAGCCAAGATGGAAACTATCCCTTCCTCAAATTCATACCATGAATTGTTGGTTTAAGCTCTCTTTCCGAACACTCCTCTTGCGAAGCACCGAATTGCAACTCCTATCTTCTCTTCATTTTTTTGGAATCCTTTTAGGCCCCCCTCCTTATCTCTCCCCCTTCTTTCTCCCCCTCTTTCTTCTTCTTATCCCCCTTTCCTCCTTTCTTTTTTCCTCCCTCCTCCTTTTCTTTCCCCCCCCACTCTTCCTCCTCCAGCCCTCCCCTCTTCACCCTCTCCTAGCTGGCCCCCATTCCCCCCTTCTTTTCGACGGCTCTATGCATTTATTAGCTTGTCCCGTCTGCCTTCTTGCTAAGGCCGCGTGGAGTTCCCTCCCCTTCACGGTCATAGCAGCCTTAAAGTTCATCCGTCCTATGAGTTATTGCCCTCCCCATTCGCATGATTGTCGTCTCCTTGCCCTTATCTACATGCTACCCCCCTGTAGAGACATGTTCTTTCGTACTGCTCCGGACTTTGGCTCTGGCTCTCCAGATTCTGTGCACTTCCTTTTGAATGTTGTAGTAGGCGTTGAAGGAGGGAGGCTGCTGGGCATCCCGTGGTAGACTCTCCCTCTAATCCGAGCTTTCGTGAAGGAGCGTCTCGCTCTAGCTGCTTTCTCCATTTTCCATTGCAGTTATCCCTCTGCGTCTTGGTCATCAGACTACAATTCTGGTGAAAATTTCATTTGTGAAGGAAGTTTGAATCGGGTCTTGGGTTGTCTTTGTATAGGTTGGCAAGAATGAGCCGTTGGAACGTTGGCACACACAGAAAAGCTTGGGGGCTTTGCGCTGCAGCAAGAGATTGCAGCTCTCAGGTGCATTCTCAGTGCTATCTTGGGTGAGAATCAGAACAGTATTGTCCGTCCTTTGCATAGTCAGCTTGCTTGCATTTCCATTGCTGTTGATTCTGGCAGAATGGCTCAAGCTGGGGAAAACGCATGCTTAATGGATATTAGGAAGAACCTGCGTTGATTGTATGAGATGACAGCAATTAGAGTCATGGATAATAAAGAAATGGCGCGAGAAATCAAAAGCATGGGGGAAACCGTAAGCTACACCTCGTTACAAATAAGCAACCATGATGCTCGAATAGATGATAACGAAAGCAGCCTACGCGAGATGATGGGCAAGGTGGATAGGATCCAGGCAGACCTTGAGAGGCTGCTCTCCTTGAACCAGGGAAGCAGGGTAAACAGGGCAAATACAGGAGCTGATCAGCCAATGGAAGAAGAGTCTGTAGTGCAGCCCAGGGCTCTCAAAGGAAACCCTTAATATCTCTCTTTTGGTCACTGTTTTTCTTTATTATGGTTAATGTTTTTTTGCCTTCTATTATGTAAGCAGTTTGTAAGGGTATATACTACCCGAGACCCTCGCAATTTTGAAGAAACTATGTGCACTATTTTGTGGAAAACTCTCAGGATCAGCCTGCTTTGCAGCAATTTTGACATGCAGGAATACTTTATCCTGCTTCTGTTGTAATGAATGGTTGTGCACAACTTGTTTATAAAATCCCTTTCTTAGTTTCTGTTAAAAAAAAAACTTTATATAAAAGTTAAATATTTATTTATTTTTATTTATTTTGTTTTTTTATTTAATATATGTTAAATTTAAATTTATTAATTTAATTAATAATAAATTTAATAAATTGGTGTGAGGAAAATTTAGGGTTTAAGAAAAAGTTAAGATACTATAAAGAGGTCGTTAATCCTAATTTGGAGGATTAGAAGTATCTCTTGGTAGTAACTAGATCATCGACAAAAAGTAATATAGCCAATATTAGAACGAACTCTTATGAACTCCATTACAAAACAAGACGTTTGTCTATTCCTAGCGTTGATGATGAAAATCACTCTCTTTTTAGAGTGCCTTGCTTACAACCACATTAGATTTGAGTTTCATAGTATGTGGTACAATACAAACCTTTATAACCTATTAACTTGCCAAAACTATAGTAAGCTTGAAAAGCTTCTTGGCAAGTTTTTTGAGCACATGAGCAAAATTTTAAAGTAAACCAAGTATTTTCCTTCTTAATGTGAGATAGAGAAAAGTTAATCTCAATGAAGGTTAATCATCATCGTCAATATATAATTATATGGTTTTGAATATCTTTTTCAAAAATAAAAACATTTTCCCCGCTATTTCATATTGAATAAAAAAAATAGACTCAAAATATACACTCCAACTTCAAACTAGAAATATCAACTTATATTAATAATATAACCGATAAAAAGTAATAAACTTGCATGCAATGTTTATAGAAAATTTCAAAAACAACAATGGACACGTTTCTTGTGCCAAGGGTCTTCCACAACTACAAAAAGGTAATCCATCCATTAAAAATATCTAAAATCTTCATAAATTAAAAAAAAAAAAATTCCTTTAAAAATATATATATATATATCAATCTCTTATAAAGCATCACTCTTCTATCTTATATTCCCTATAAATAGGGAATAAATGATCCAACAAATAAATACAAAAGCGTTTTAATTTGGAGGTATCAATGATGCTCAAACCCCAACTTATAAAGACTATTTACCACATTGAAACAAACATATTATATTATATAATATAATTTACTAATAAAATCATATATTATAAATTTATTATATTATATAATATTAAAATATTTAATTTTGTATTTAGACTAAATCCAACAATGTTTATCCAAACCTGAACCAAAAGCAAAACAGTGGTCAAAGGCATTGTGATGCATAGGAGTAAAAGTGGAACATGTTCCATTCACCCATTGCCCCTTTAATGTTATATGTTGCCTAAGTCGATAACATTACCGAATATAAAAACAAAGTGTTATCAAATCAATTATATTATTCCTTCTAAACATTTTCATTCCAAATTCCACAGGCTGCCAATGTCAAGAGCATTAAATCTTGATGCTCCTTCAACCAAATACTAAGTCAAGAGCATTTCGTGCACCATTTGCCCCTTTAATTTTATATGTGAGGCTGTGAGCCAAAGTCAATACCATTACCAAAAATAAAAATAAAAAGTGTTTTCAAATAAATATGAAAAAGTGTTATCAAATCATTGGTATTAGTATTTTAAGTTTTGAACTTTGAAAAAGTTTTTTTTTTTTAATTTAGTTTTTTTTTTGTTTTTGAACTTTGAAAAGTTTTTTTGGAAAGTTTTTTTGGTTTTGTGTTGTGGTGGTTGTTTTTCATATAATATTTTATAAATTTTAGATTTTTTTGAAAAAATATGATAGTTGTTAAATTTACATAATTTTAGTGTTATTGGGTATTTTAAGATATTGAATTTATTTATGTATTAAAAAATGATTTTAACATTTCAAAATTTAGATTTTGAAAAAAATATTAGCTTTATAACATCTCCGTAAAATTACTCCAAATAAAGTTAAATAATTATCTCAACTTCGAGGAAAATGCAAAAAAAATATCATTAAATGCTTTTAGTGAAGCTAAAAACCTTTATTTTAAAGGACTATGTTATAGTCACCACAATTAAAAGGGAAAAGTCTTGAGTTTATAAAAAAGGTTAATATAGGCATACCTATTTAAGTGACGCAACTAAATGAAGTAAAATTATATTTTACAAATATATTTGTGTACAATTATTGTTCGGTTAGGCTAAAATATTTGGAGGTTGTTTCAATAATTGAAATCTTACAATCGAAAGGGAGGAGAGGGGCTTCACCAATGGCAAGCGTGGAACTAGGTCAACCTCTCCATACGAAGAACAAAACCCTTAAGCAAGTGATCTAATTCACGGTAGTTGTTACCAAGTTTCTTTTGGTATGCAATATTTTGTTGGTATTCAAGGCACGTCCTCTTAGAGATGACAGCAGCCTTCCTTCAAGCGATCATATATATTTTCTATGTCAAACTTCTTTCAAATACCTTCTTATGAATGAGGTGAGGGTGTAATCCCATATATAAATTCTTTTGTTGAGTAATTTTGATAAATGGAGCAATCCCTTTTTAAGTTGGTGGTACTTATGGTTACAACTAGGTACAACCTTTTTTATATTTTCTTATTTGTGTGTTTATTGTTTATCACATCAGTGGGGGATAGAACACCTCGAGCATCATTATTATTTTGTCTATATAGAAGATTAATTTTGTAAGTTATGTTTTCTAGTCGTTACAATTTCATTTTCAGTAATTAATTGAGCAGATTGTGCATTGATGAGTCTATGATTAAAAAGGGAAGCCTAGCAATAAGACTATAGTAGTCTTGAAAATCTTCACTATAAAAGAGACTTAAAAAAAAAGGTAAATTGCAGCCGATGTACTACATAATTGTAACCTTTCTTGTTGAATATAAATAAATAGCTAAACAATTATCGGTGGACGTAGCCCATTTTTTGGGTGAACCACCTATACTGGTGTCCCTCTTATATTGGTGATTGATTTCTTCTTAATTTGATATTTATCGTAAATGTTAAGATCTTTAATTTATGAGTGACCTCACTAAAGAGTGTTACATGACTATTGTTTAAATTTACATTTAAAAATGGTAATGTTTATATGATTGGTTGTGTAAGAATCATGAGGATAATTTACTAATGTATTTGACTAAGATCCTACTTCAATATATAGTTATATATAACTATTTGTATGTGCAAGTAAACTATATGTTGGTTAAAAAGGTTGAGTCATAAGTTGAGTTACCGATACACAAGAAAGGTTAATCATGTTTTTACTTTCTCAAGCAAAGATGGCTAATCATGTTTTAAATTAGACTATCAAATAAGAAAAGGATGTAAACAAATGTAGAATTAATAAGATGAGAATAGCAATCAAGAATTATATTGTCTGGAAATCTACATTAGTACAAAGGTCATATACCCATGATAGTTTCTTAAAGAAATAATGATCTTATCTAGAATTCTTGTTAGATGAAATGATGAATTTATTCTTTGGTAAAACTACTTATAAAGTGACTAACACATTTGAATGTTGACAATGATGTAAAAAAAAAACTTTTACCACAGTTGCTTAAAATGTGGTGAGGATTTCGAGTACGTTACAAATGGTATCAGAGCAGGTTTACAACACTCGGACCTAATGGGCTCGCCTGCATACAGGTATGTGTGAAACTTGTGAATAATTTGTTATTTGAATACAAGACTTTATGTTTAATTATCGGTATGCATGTTATAACAATGATATTGTTTAAATCATTAAAGTACATGAACTAGTTTACTTAGAATCATGTACTTGAATGCATGAAGCTAGTTGCATAAACTAAAATTACAAAAATGTATGCTTAAAGAGGGGAGTGTTGTCTGAAATAGACAATGTGATATGTTTGATTTCGTTAGACTGTAAGGCTTTGTAAATTAAGAAAAAAAAGAATCCATGCCATGGTAATAGTAGCTTAATTTGGTATACTTAAGTAGAGACATGTTTGTTCTATTTTACATGCATAAGGTTAAGAAAAATGCAATCTTTTGTATAACTTGTTGAGATTATCATAGAAGAGTTTGGTGCATAGTGAGTTGATTATTGATAAAGGATTATTGGAAATATGGTGTTATAGATATTTGAAAAGGGTGCCATGATATAGTTGAGCTAGTAAAAGCTTTAGCAGTTTAGTATGTACTCAAGTTTACAACCAATAAGGTATGAGGAATCAACAAGATGGAGTATATCGACATACTTCCATGTCAACAAGATTAAGTATGATAAATGTACAAGAATTATGCATAAATATAGATATTATCACATCTAGATTGTATATTATGTATAACGTTGGTGTTTAATGCATCTGAGAAGAAACTTGATGATATATATGATTTTATTAATAAAATAAAATATTATGTGAATAACCCCTTGCAAAGGTTGTTGGTGTAATGTATAGGTTTACTTTGTAACAAAAAACTTTTCCAAACTAACCTAAGCGAAAATACTAGAATTGGTCATGCAAATCCAAGCTTATAGAGAGTAGGAAATGAAGATTGTTTGAGGCGTCAGTTAGTGAACTGTATTTACGGCTAAGTTGTCGAAAAGGTAATATATTATGCAAAGGAATGTGTGATTGTATCAAGAGTTTATGAGAATTCAACTTAGGAAATCGTTAATATATATCATATTTTGTTTTGTGAGATTATGATGCAACTATATTTTGCCAAGAAATTATTAGAAAAGAATGCAGGTATGTGTAATACCCTGGTTTTAACCCCGTTTGCATTAAAATGTATATGATGTATATATTGTAATTAATCGTGGTGTGGAGCTAAAGGAAAAAGCCCCACCATCGATTTGGTTGTGTTATGTTTCGGCAATTGAAAACGTTGCCGATGGTATATCATGCTATCCGACACATATTAATTATGACATCATGTAATTATGCATTTTAATTAAAATGAACCCCAACCATCTATGTCAATGCAACCATAATGAAAAGGGCATGATTTTCCTAAGGATAAGGAGGGGGAATTATTAAACCTTGGGCCTATGGGGAAAAGCCAAGTGTCAGCTGTTAAACCCTTTTAGTTGTCACCCACCCTTTTGACTTACTCACCTTTCCCTTGTCTCAATCAGCCAACTACCAAATTAAATACCTCTCATGTTAGTTGGGCAGTGGTGTGTAGCAAGACTGCCAGTCCTTGCCCACACGCACACTCCACCAGCAGACCCTTTCACCTCACGTGGACTCCATTCTTCCATTTATGGCCCATCCTCATGCAGAGAGTCGTTCTCTTCTCCTCACACACAGGTGGGGATTGTTTTTCCTTATGCAGAGAGCTAGGGGAGCCATTTTTCTGGCATCCACGATTTTCCTGTGAATGAGCTATTCACGTTCCGGGGTGTGTATGTATTTTTCCTCACCAATTTGTGGTTCTGTGTATATGTTCCCCTGTCCAGGCTAAGAGTCAGATCTCCTCTTCCAACTTGGGGTTATGTATTTCCTGTTTCTTCAGGGTTGAGATCAGGGCTATTATTTTCCCCCACAATTTGTGCTTTGATGTGAGTTCATTGCATTTTGGGTTGCGGTAGATTCTCATTGAGTCGTTTTGGCCACAATATGGCCAAGAACGACTCAGGAATCAAGTTCCCCAGTCACAGATGTAAATTGTTGGTCTTGCTGCGTGTATGTAGTGGTTGGTCTTCGGACTGTGTTGGAGTGGGAATGAAGGCTTGGTTTGCTTGATAAACCTAGTGTGTTTGGGAGCCACACAGATAGAGCTAGAGGGTTGGCTTTCTTCTCCACAACCCTTGAATAGCACTGGAAGGGAAGTCAAGGCCTGAGGGACTGTGTAGCAGAGAAGGGACTAATTTCCTTGTGTTGGGTGGGTGTGGGTGTCCAAGAAGTCAGGCTAGTTCTGGTGTAGGTGTCCTTAGCTCTTCAATGAGTTCACCAGCGTAGCATTTAGCTTTTCCCTGCTCCCTGATGGCCTGATAAACCCAACTGTGTTGGCTTGGTTGATTTGTGTATTTTGGCTATGTGTGAGCCTGCTTAGTTCCTTATTCCTTGGGGAATAATGCCCAGCTCGGGGGTGGCAGTGTTGCTGAGAGATTGAGGAGCACACTGGCCTATGGTTGGGTGGAACATTTCAGCGACGTAGCTGGTTGCGGGATGAATTCTTCATAAGATAAGTATTCTTGACTATCTCATCTCTGAAAATTGTATTTTGTTGTTTAATGAAAATGATGAACATGCTAAATGCTTGAATGTATGGTTTTGCTTCCGTTGTATGGTAACAACATATGCATGTTTTACTTCAAAGCATTTCGTATTTTTATGTGTGTATGTTCATGGAGCTAGTTTCCCGGTTAGATAATGGTATGGCAGCGTCCTCTTCGTCAGTCGAAGGGTCGGGGATGTTACAGAGTGCATGGTTGTAAGAAGCACAACCACATGGGAATAAATGAGAAAAGCGAGGACAAAGCATAAACTTCTCGATCGAAAATGTAACATCTAGAATTAGTATGATTCCTTGATTATTATGAAAGGATAGCAAGATGTTATCAGTTGATAAAACAATTGCATTTATGGCAAACCATCATTTAGATAACTGGACCTGCTCAGGGAAGTTTTTAAAATTTTATTGAAATATTTGAGTACGGTAATTATAGTGTTTTTGAGAAATCAATCCCGTATATGGCATATCTTTGATAAGGCTGTTGTTTCATAAAATATTATGAAATGGTTTGCACATGCATAGATACTAGAAGTATGAAATTATGAATAGTGATAAAGTTTTGTTAAATATGTTGGATGTGTAATAATGTTATTTAATTTATGGAAGAATTAGATAAATATGCCTTGATATTGAGAATGTAAGCTCTGTAGAATTGTGATTTTTGAGTTACCATATTGATATGTTGTTGAGTCGGTGGGTTCACGAACTTCAAGATTCAAGAATGATCCGAATAATAAAAAAATTGGTTTGATGTGGAGTTGGTATGCTCTGGAACATTGAATATGCTCTGTGATGATTATTATATTACATGCAATCAATGTTTCTTTTGAAATGGTATTAAATGTATGTCATTATGAGTAACAACATCTTGAGATTACTGGAGGAAATGGATTATGGAAAATCCAATAAGATGATAATTGAATAATAGAATATGGATATTTGAAACATGTAATAAAAGAAAATGCAACTAAAGACTAATCAGATAAAGAGTTACAAGATTTTTGAGCTGACCACAGGGGATGAGTTGGATTATAACGCTCTAACCTCTAAGAAAAAAATTCTATCCTAAACATATCTTTAAAAAAAAGTATACACGATTAACCAACTCATGAAGAGGAAGAATAAAATTGGATATTTAAACTATGTGATTAAGCAATGGTTTGGTGTTGAGAGTGTTGGCTTTGGCACACCTAAATTGTTTAGGCTTTGAAATTTTTGGTAAGTTAGCACATAGTTTCCAGTGAGCACCCTTGTGAGGTGTTAGGCTCTATTGAGCGCTCTGTGATATTAAATTCCTAGGTAAAGAGATACTAGTGAGCACCTAGAGGAGGTGTTAGGCTATGAAGTAGAACTGCCAGAGAGCACCTAGGTGAGGTGTTAAGTTCTGTTGTGACAACATTTATGATGGTAATATTCAGGCTCATATATATGTGGGCTTCCAAGTCCTGATAACTTCCAAGCTCTATGTAGGAGATACACTTGAGAGCTGTAAAAAGTTGATAAAGGGTATCGTTCTTGTATAGGATAAATAAAATATATATACAGGTTGAGGAGGCATGCACCTGAACTAGTGGTTTTGTGAGGAGATGAAGCTCATGTATATATACATGAAAGAACTCTTGAAAGAATATTACTACCAAGAAATGCTTGGAACATCAATGCCATACATGAGGTATGCATGTGAATGTTATGTTTGGTACTTATGCATCATGGTATTGATGAATGGTGAAAATATTAGTTTCAAATTATGTATGAGGTGAATTCTCATGTGACAAACATGATAGAAAGGTTGTTGTTATCTGCATTGGTAATGCTTTAATTAATACATGTTCGTAATATGTGAAGAAAGTTATGATTATGTGCATGTTATATTAATTTAATATGATTACTTATATTGTGACATGAGTGGAAATAATTATTTATGTTGAGAAAACAAAGAGGAAAGAATTGAAAGTATATATATATACTACCATACACAATGTATGGATGACAATGTTAAGTAGAAAAGCTATGAGCCCGAATATGAAAATGCATGAATGGATTATTTTAAATTGTGAAAGTTATATATCATGTACAACTGATAAATGTTGCAGGTGCACCTTTGAGGGTAAATCTAGTCTTTAAAATTTATTATGGACAACAACAAAAATATGTTGCAAAATCATTTTCTCTCTTTGTTCCTCTTGATTATAAAATAATCATACATATGCATATATTTTGTGATCCTTGTAGAAAAATATTGTAATGCATGTGTAAATCGCAGATTATGGAAGACAAAACCTTAAAGACATTATGAAGAAAGAACAAAACAAGAAAAAAAATTGAAGCTTGATATTTGCAAGGCAAAATATATGTTGAAGAGAAAATATTGAAAGATTCCAACACCGACGACGGTGTACCTTTAAGGTGGGGAATATGTAACATCCTTGGTAAGAACACTGCAAGAAAGTTAAATAGTTATCTCAACTTCAATGAGAGTGCCAAAACGAAATATCATTAAAAGATTTTAGTTAAACTAAATACCTTTATTTTAAGGGACTATGTTTAAGTAAAATTATATTTTACAAATATATTTGTGTACAATTATTGTTGGGTTAGGGTAAAATATTTGGAAGTCATTTCAATAACTGAAATCTTACACTCGAAAGGGAGGAGAGGGGATTCACCAATGGGAGGTGTGGAAATAGCTCAGCCTCTCCATATGAAGAACAAATCCCTTAAGCAAGCGATCTAATTCACGGTAGTTATTACCAAGTTTCTTTTGGTATGCAATATTTTGTTGGTATTCAATGCATGTCCTCTTAGAGATGATAGCATCCTTCCTTCCTGCAATCATATATATTTTCTATGTAAAAATTATTGTATCTGTTGAATAGGGACGATGCGTTTGGATTTGATTTCCTCACTATATCATTCTTGCAAAATGGGTAAACCCCTTTTGTTTGTTTTTTATACAACTCAATGTCGTGAGGAAAATGGGCATTCAAGGGAAGAGCTAGGTGAATGAAAAATAGCTCAACATTCTAAGGAAGAACCACAATGAGGGGATGAACTGGGCATTGATAAGATATAACTTGGCGTTGTGAGGAAACTCATGGAATTTTGTGCAAAAAAATAGACTTCAAGGAGCTCTTTTCTAGGTGTGTGGATATATTATCTCCTTGTTATGTTATATTATATTTCCTTCTTGGTGTATAGTGGGTAGTCGCATTCTTTTAAAAGATTGGGTAAAGAGTGTCATCCCTCTGGTCATTTTGAATATATTTACCTTATTGAATGTTATTTATTCATTCAGGGAAAATAGAATCGTTTATCTCTTATCCTCGTAATTGTTATGCATATCAACTACAAGACGCCACAACCCAATAGAATTTTGGGTAAGTCTTGTAATCCTTAGAAAAATGGTGTATATCAATCTGTGAAGGCGTCTTCCCTTTGTTTTGTTGCATTATTTCCCTTTGAGAGAGGAGGAGTTTTTCCACACGGGAGACTACACTCCATTGTGTTTGTTTATTTTGTTGAGGAAAGGTTCTCTCTATGCATGATCTTGTTCTTTACTTTGCTCATATGGTAAATACCAAAGAGAGAGGGGAAATCCTCCTCAATACCTTCACATTGTTTACTAATAAGGTGAGAGAGGAAAGAGCCTCCTATCAACCATATACTCTTTATATATTTCTTTATCGAAAAGATGAGGGCATAATAAGTTGCATACCCTCCGATTGATTATGCACCCACTGTAGGAAACAAGTTGTGGACTTATTTGAGAAATAATAATTACTCAATTCTAAGTTATCAATACCATTACTAAAGTAAAAAGGTGCAATCCTTTGTGTGAATATATGATACAATGGCTATAGGGAGAGACGAGTAATTCTCCCTCACTTGAACTCGAACTCGTTGGTTGTTTTGGGTTCTTATTTAGAAAAGTGTAGCCCTTCACAATCTTCCAAATACCTTCTTATGAATGAGCTGAGGGTGTAGCCCCGTATATAAATTCTTTTACTCGAACTCATTGGTTGTTTTGGGTTCTTATTTAGAAAAGTGTAGCTCTTCACGATCTTCCAAATACCTTCTTATGAATGAGGTGAGGGTGTAGCCCCGTATATAAATTCTTTTGTTTAGTAATTTTGATACAGGGAGTAATCCCTTTTTAAGTTGGTTGTACTTATGGGTACAACCCATTTTATATTTCCTTACTTGTGTATTTACTGCTTATCACGACATTGGGGGATATCACACCTCAAGCATCACTATTCTTTTGTATATAGAGAAGATTAATTTTCTAAGTTATGTATTCTATTCATTACAACTCCATTTTGAGTAATTAATTGAGAAGATTGTGTATTTATGAGTCTATGAGTCACCTCTGTGTCTTACTCACTGTTCAAGGATCCCTAAACCTTTGTTCATATACCTCAATCTTGCTCATGTTTATCCCCGAATTTTGCTTAACTTCCCTTATCCAATCTACTAGTTTACTCATGTGACATATTGAAGGATTCATATCCTTCCCTCTCACACATAGCTTCCTATCAGCTTCTTCTTATAATGAAGACTTTGATTTTTGAAATGTATCTTAGGAACCACTTTTCATCTTGGTGGTCTCTTTTGCATTGGTTATAAGTACATCTCTTTTGCCGACATTCCAATGGAATCCTTTGTGTTCGACTTCAACTACTATATTCACATGGTAGGGTTCGTACTTAGTACTTTGGATTCATATGAAGACCTTGGGTGTACAGCCTATGAAGACCTAAGTTGCGCAAGATCATGTCATGATTTGTGACACTATTCCAACTATTAAAAATCTACTATTATACTCATGTGGATACAATCTACCTTGTAAACATGTGTGGCCTTATAGCCCATATTATATGATGTATATGTATCTTATAAAGGAGGTAGTGTTCCACATTATTGAACATGGAATCCTTAGTGATGATTCTGTAACAATGACCTCTATTTTGTTGATTCAGGTAATCCTCTGAAAACTAGAATATGAGTCCTCTAAGCTAAGACATTGTAATGTATTCTGGCCATCCTTACCCTCCGAACTCATACATTATGGGGCATATGTTCTACCTCGAAATGACACTTCTCCGTCTAAGTAATGACACCAGATGTGTCATCACATAAAAATACAATATGGATAGAAGTAGCCCTAGATTTATAAGAGGATTTGACCCTTGATACAGATCATTAATTATAATATCATCTATTTTTTCATATCAACTCACTCGGAATACACGACTTTCCTTATAGCAACCTATGTACCATACATGATTTTCCCACGAGAAACCCGTGTATGGATCTCAAAAGTTGCATATGCGAGTTGCTCCACTACAACTCGCGAATTTCATTAAGAATTGTTAAAATTAAAAAGATGATTAATCAAAGGGAAATTGGGGTCTGTTTGGAAACCTCCCCAACTTTCCTAACCATCCTTGGCTCAAAATCCTTCCTCCCAAAAAACTATAAGAAGAGGGGAGAGGAATGAGGAAAGGGGACAAAATTTGGAGGCAAATCTATGCTGGAGAACTTTAATTGAGGAGAGGAGTGAGAGGAATCAGATATAGGTCTTGTAGAGGAGTTTGATCAAGTAGAGGATTTGTAATGTTTACATAAACTCTATCAATAAAGAATGTCATTTCCTTCCATCAAGGTGTAATGAATGCTTCAATTTTTTTTTAGTAATGATCTAGATTGCACTTTGATTTGAATTGCAATCTTTATTTATGTTCATTTATCATATGTTATAACAAATGAAGATACTTTGAGTAAGGTTTCTTTATTTTTGCAGGTGTTGAAGTTGGAAGCGGAAGAGCATTGGAGAGAAGAGGCCAAGCTAGGATCGACTGTCAAAACCAAGTGCACATTCCTTATCTCTTACTATTTAATAAATGCTTGTAACTATGGTTTTCTGTCTGCAAACCCATAGTATGATTGTGGCCTTCTAACCCTATCCATAGGATAGATTTCCCTCACAACAGTAGGGATGGGTCTTATGTTGAGGGTTCTTTCTTGGAAGACTCAGGTGCATTGGTTTGAAATTTGGTATTATCAGTAGGTTTGGTATCCTAAGATGGGGTATCCTAGATAAGGCTGTTATACTTGGTTTGCAGAGGAGGGGTATTATCTTTGTTTACTGGCATATCTTGTTTGATAGTTGTTTCTATCTTAGAAGTTTGGTAAATTACAGGATCTTGCTAGGAATCATGATCAAGAGCATGAGTATCAGAAATGGTGGTTTTATCCACCAATTCTTTGGGTACTTGTATTTTGGTGTTATCATCAGTGGTTTAAGAATCTAATGTCCCAATTTTTTTTTAGGATTCTTGGTTTATCAATGTAGGTTTGACAACTTTTGTAGGGCGTTCCTTTTCTAGATCAATAATTTCACTAGTTGCTACCTTATGGGGGAGGCCGCTAGATTTAACTTCTCCTTCAATATTGATAGAAATATTTGGCATTACTTTTGGTACAAATTCAACATGATAAATTGACTTGGTAAAAGCATACTTACTTTGTAGATCTTGGGTATTCTCGATCAATGTGTTCAACTCCTGAAGAGGGGTGGTAGGAGAGGAACCGCCAGTAGGTTGTTTTCCCAATTTTTTTCTCTAACAATAGTTGTTCCTTGGTCTTGCATTGCCTCCTTGGTTTTCCCAAGTAGTAGGAGGATTTTATTTAGTTTCATTGTCTATTTGAATTGCTTCCTTCTCTGTGATCTATTTATGCTCGAAGAATATTTTTCTCTCTTCACTGATTATGAGTCTTAATTGTTTATGCGCTTCATGAATTAGAACTCTTTGACTTAGATCATTGATTTTTCTTAGTACACCCTCAAATTTTTTGGTATTCTGGAAAAGAGAGTCATTTGGATCATTTTCATATGTATAGGATTTTTTTAGGTGATCCCAAGTGAATAAACTTGGTATAAACCCCTTAGTGGCATGCATCCTTTTTTCAACCAGTCCTAACTTTAGATGTGACACTTCTTTGCTGATGAGGCTTCCATAGGCTGCATTTTGAATTGTTAAGTGACTGATATATAATGGAAACTTGGGCCATGCTCCTCTCTTCTTGGCATATATTTGACTATGAACACCATCTATAATTGTTTGTAGAGCTACTTCTACAAGTGCTAACTTGTAAGGGACAACCCTAGGTAGTAGGTGAACTGTTTTGCTTCCCCATCTCCTAAAATAATTAAAATGCTCTAGAATTTACCAATCTCCCATGGTAGTTCTTAGGAATAAGGTGTTCTCTGAAAATATGGGTGCATTGTTTCTGAAGATGGCAAAATATCTTGTCACATATGTCATATATATATATATCATGTAATTGTCCTCCCATAAGATTAAGATTGAATAGTAAATGTGTATAAGAGGTTTTTCTTTTGTCCAATGCCATTCCATAGAAGGAAAATAAAAGGAGGCACAAACTACATCAACCACATACGCTGATAAGTAGAAATAGGGTTTCTTTGTAACTGAGGTTTTTGTACTTGAAAAATCATGTCTTTGAAAGTGATAGAAAATTTTGAAATGTAGTATGCAAGGGGAGCCCACTCTATCTTGAAATACTAACAATTTTTTGCTCCACAGAACCTTCATAACATGGATGAAAACAATTTGTAGGGTTCCCTCAGCTAAGAAATGGCATATTTCCTATTTGACCTAATTACGAAGGTGTTAGGGTCTACCATCCAACGCTTTAACATGACTTCTCGTTCAATTTTGTTCCCAAAATATTTTATGAGTTCATGAGTGAGGAGATTCTCTGCAGTCTTTAGCCCATCAATATTGGTGAATATGTCTAGTTTGATATCCACGAACACATTTTGGTTATAATCCCTGAAGGTACCGATCGAAACGTCTGCGAAGTTGATAACCCATTTAAACAGGTTTGTGTATGGTAGGATTGCAAACCGAGCAGCAATTGCATGAATTTGTGAGTTGTTGATATTCTTAAATAAAAGGTGCATCATCTTGAAATCTAGAAAAGTCTTCGGCATCGAAGATAGCGTAAATCATGGCCCAATCGAGGCATAGGGCATCCAATACTCAAGCTTCTGTATCAGAGAAGAACCCAAAGTTGGGATCCTTAATCTTCATTTCATCAACTGATGCCTTTGATCTAGTTATTTTTTCCATTTTCTCTTTTAGATTACTGCAAGGCATAGGACAAATATGATTACATAGAACTTCTTACCACCAAGTGAACTTTTGAAACAAATGATAAAATATATGCAAGCTGCAAACTAAAACTTTGAATTCTAGGTAGAGCTTGAATTCGTAGGATGAATGCTACACACAGTAGAGAGGATTTGAAACTCACATTATCTTAATGAACAAATTAAGGCTATCTGTGTTCAATTTTGATAAGTTTAGATCATAAATTGAATTTAATGTAAGCATGTATGAAAGTTAAAACGACATTCAAATTTATGTGCATTTTTTAAAATCAGAATCTGAAAGTCGGTAATCGAAAGATGGACAGTAAATCCATTTTTGTTATTCTTCCGACTACCGAGTGCCGATAATTATTATGCATGGAAAATGAGGTCAAGTTTCGTGAGTCGTAAATCAGTTTTATATATCAAGAATTTTAATGAGATTGTGACTTCCAACTTTTTCAAGAATTTTAATGAGATTGTGACTTCCGACTTCGGAAAAGTCGAAATAATGATCGTTTGATAATCGAAGAGTCAAAGAGTGATTGTGTGATTTTTCTTCCCTACTTCCGACTTCCAACTTCCGAAAAATTGAAGTCGGAAAGTTGGAGTTTAAAAGAATGACAAACGTCTCAACATTGTTGAATTCTGCATGCCAAAAGAAATTGGATAAGTCGAGTGTCAGGAATCATAATTGAATTATGAGCGAAAATAGAAATGGCATGACTCTTGATTTCCAAAAAAGTCGGGATTGCTAATGATAATACGATATTTGCACAAATTTCTTCCTCTCTTGAATTTATCATAGTCAGAGTTGGAAAGTCGGGGTTTTTATTATATGAAGAGATTCGTCCGATTGCTAACTTTTGATTATATAGAGACTATTTTGAATAAGCTTTGTTTTGAATCAGAAAGATTTTTTTGCTTCAGATTTTACAATTTTATTAACTCGGAATCAATAAAATTAACTAAAAACAAACATCCCATTAAATAAAAAAATCTATTTAAGGGGGGTTCCATCTTGCATGAGATGGGATCGTTGTGGATACAACATGAATGTACTAACCTTCCGTAGATCCCACCTTTCTACCAATCCAATTATAATTATGTCTTACATAATCTTAAGGGACTCCAGTGCGACCTACGGCATCCAAGTAGCAATCATTAATTGGGAAAATGGTTTCAATGATTGAACTAACCCTTGCAACTATATATAAAATAATAAAATAATATTAGATAATAGCCTTGTATAATTTCTTTTTCATTTAAGGAAAATAAAATTTTATGGAAAAATTTAAAGAAAATTAATAATAATAATAGATTAGCTTAACTATGGGATAAATTAATATATAGAAAATAGTTTTAATAATAATAATGGTCCTCGTCATCATTGTATTGTCGTCATCATCATTGTATTGTTATGGTCGTCATCATCATAGCCTAGCTATAAGTAAAATTTATTTATAAGATCCCTTAATTATGGAACAACATCTTTTTCATTCAAACATGTAAACTCCAAAGAAAAGCATGTGTTTTCAAACACACTAATATATCTACTTGTAAATTGACAATTGGAAAATTAGGCACATTGAATATTATTTACTGCACTAAGAGGATCAAGGTGCTCTACATCCAGGTATGGGGGAGATGTTATCACATAAGGTAATTAAAAAAAATGTGAAAAGCAATTAAAAAAATCCATGTTGCCCTGTAAAATAAAAAAAAATAAAACTTAAACCCGGATCTATCAAGCAAGAGAGGGACCAAATTTCGTGAGCTTACCATTACAAAAAAATACACCTCAAGAAATTGGATCAATCTTGGTGCTTCATAGATCTAAGTTTAAGATGGTTCTATGTTGGTAATATTACATTTATAAATTGACAATTGTAAAATGAGGCATCTTAAGATGATAACCTATCTTGTTAGTGGAAATCCCCAACCATTCATAAGATGAAAACATATACAATGACTCACATGGTTTTACTAATTGTATGTTGATATGATTCTCTTATAGGTTAGGATGATAACAATTTATCTAGTGATTCATGGGTCTTAATAGTTTTATTCTCATGGGATTATCTTCAAGGTACACTTATGTTAATTATGGGTTTGTATATAATATTTCATAATTAGAGAGTTGGAAAAATTTGAAGTATCCATAAGTTTTTTTAAAGTGTAAAAAATTTGGCTAAAAAATTCAAACCATAAAATGTTGAGTGATATTTTTTTTTAAAGTTTTACATTTCTAAAAATTTTATAATAGTTTTTAAGATTTTTATATAGTTTAATTTTTTTGATTTTAAAATAAAAATATATATATATATCCCATAAAATTTAGATAAATAATTTTTTTTTTAAATGAAAATTAATTTTGTTTTTAAAAAAATAATAAAAGAATTAACATATAAACTAAATTTCATCCAAAATTTAAAAAAAAAAACTAAAAAAATAATAATAAATATGAATGAAAAAATTATAAAACTTTCCAAAAAAATGCACATGAAATACTCCCACTTAAAATAATCCCCCTACATTGATATGGATCTTATCTTCCTTCTCACCAAATACTAGATTGCATATTACATATGGCCTAACTTATCGATTGGCAACCTCTCGAGGGAACTTTATAACACTATATGGGTATTTTTAATTGAGAATTTTAAATTAACAACTAGTTTCATGGATTGAATATATATATTAAAATTACATTCTAAGTTAACGATAAATTATTATTTTTTATTAAATAATATATTTTTCACTCACTTGTAAAATTGAAAAGCAACTGCATATTCTTAGGTCATAAATATATATTAACATGTTACAAAATTTTGTGGTTTGTTAGTTTGGAACAGAAAGGTATGGTGTCGATAAAATGATAAGTTTTGGTTCTTCTTAAAATAAGCGGAGGTTGAGGATTTAAGAGAATTTAAGATTCCAGTATTGTTCTCAAAAGATTTGGAAGCTAAAAATGTATAGCGACTAATTAAGGGTGATGGTTTGTGGGTATAGATTGTTGTTTGGAAATATATTTATCTCTGTTCAGTTCTGGAATGGATTCGGTGTCTGGGAAAGGTTCATAGGAATATATCCATTGGATGGAAGGCAATAATACAATGTTTTGATATTATAGGTTCGGGTTTAACTTGGAAGGTGGGAGATGGATTATCGTTGCGTTTGGGTGAGGATCCATGGTTGGGATGTAACCCATGGTATATTATTCCTGAGCATTTGACTGAGTTCCTATAGGACATAGGGAATAATAGTCTTAATATTATTGTTGATCTGAGGGATTCGTCGTTTAGGAGTCAAGGTTGGTTAAGAGTGGAAGTAGTGGGAGTTTCTGATAATGACATCACTGTATGGAATGATTATATATCAAAATTAAAAAGAAGCAATGTTCGGATAGATGGAATATATGATACTTTGGTATGGATGTTTTCTTGAAATGGGGAATACACTCCAAAACCTAGATACAACTATTTGATTTGGGATATGGTGAATTTTGAACCAATGGTGGTGGAAAGTTGTGTGGAAATTTAAGTGCCCAATGAAAACTAAGATATTTATGTGGCTTCTTCTATCGAACAAGGCACTTACTTGGGATGTACTTAAAATGAAAGGAAGAGGGACCTGGTATATGCTTTATGTGTCAAAATGAAGAAGAATCAAACTTCCACATTGCAATTGAATATTCTTATAAGTTAGGACTATATGGTCATAAATTGAAAAGAAACAAAATTTGCAAGATTTATGGAAAGGTGATTCAGTGGAAACATGTCTTAAAGAGTGGATCTTTATGAAGACCTTAAAGGTATTAGGTCTCTTCCTTTTATTGTTGCTTGGGGAATATGGCCTGCCAGGAATTCAATCTATTTTGAGGATGCATTTGTATTTCCTATAAAAGGTGCTTTACAAAGTTTAGGCAGAATCAACTATTACCCACAAGATAGTGTCAAGATCAAAATTAGGCAGGTAATAGAGAAAGAAATTGATCATAGAAAACATTGGGGTTTTTTTATGGAGTGGCTCAAGGTGAGCCGAAGAGATGTGGTATGGGTGGATTACTCTATATATCTGACAAGCGTTGGTTCAGTTTTAAAGCAAGCCTTGTGAATGGTACAAACAATTTTGTAGAGGGAGTTCCTTAAGACTTCTTTTATGATTGGTTGTGGAAAAAGAGGATCAAAATATCCATATTTTTTGTGATTCACAAATCATTATTAAGTGGATTACTAGACAAAATAACATTCATAATGTTCATCTAGTTCCTTTATTGGAAGAGACTCAAAGACTCAAAGATATGCTGGAAAATGTGGATATAAAGCATGTAAATAGGGAAAGGAGTAGTTTGGTGGATGGTCTAGCAAATTCAGGTGCTGGTATGCTGGAAAGTTCTTGATAAATTACTAAAAATTTAAATTCAAATCCATCACGATACTATCATGATCCATTTAAAAAATTGAACATGGAGTAATACCAATGATCTAGTTATTTGTTTCTTTATTCTAAAAGATGGAATGTTATGATACAATTATCGTGAAACTGTTTTGAAAAATATTTGAAGTGCAAACAATGGTTTGAAATGTTTGAGGGAAGCATTGTATATGATGCATAGCTTTATATGGAGTTGGAATTATATAGAAAAATGTATCTAAAAAAGACAATTGATTTGACACTAAACCATTTTTAAATATATACTTGTAAATTTTTATTTATGAAAACATTTGATAAATAAAATCTTTTAAAGTTAAAATTTTATTTTTTTCTTTACATATATATATATATATATTAAACAATAATTTGAACATAGACACACTGAACACTAAATGAGTCCACCTATAAATTGAAATTTGTAAAATGAGGCACTTAAATGAGTCCACCTATAAATTGAAATTTGTAAAATGATGCACGATGAATGGTCATAACTCATAAGAGCCCACAGAGAAAATTTCTTGTGTTCGCTGCAAAAATCTTTGTCACGGGGAGTATCGCTCAAAGTTGTTACCTCGCTACCTAAACGACCGTGTGAGTTTGTTTGGCATCCATTAAGTCAATGGAACAACGACAACTGCCATGATAATGAAACATGTATGTTGTTACGAAGGTTCCACTACTAAATTCGATTTGTACAACGTAAATGTATTTTAAATGCAGAGTTGCTACACGGTGTTTGTTGTTAGCATTTGATAGCTCGGTGGCACTCCTGCATCAGGTGCCTAGGTGCAGGGGTCATTAATTTGGAGTCTCATTTATATTCTTAAAGTGACTTTAGTAATGTGTTTTTATTAAAGTACATTTTTTATGTGACTTTATGATTTAAAAGTGAGTCGCACTTTATTATGTTTTTAAAGTGACTTTAAGTCATAAAGTGTACTTTTAAATATTTATGGTAATATGACTTTTCAAAAGGAAAAATTTGTTGTAAAATTCACTTAGGAGATTTAAGTGAGTGAAAGATTAGATCCCAGCCATAGATCTCTTGGCCAAGATCTAATCTCGTCCATTGAAGGTGAAAAGTCATGAGAATAACCCTAATAGGGTAAATAAAAGTGCATGAGACTTCATTTGGGCACATTATTCAAGAGAGAGTTCTTGGAGTGGCTCGATTTCCAAGAGAGGAGCTTGGTGAGAAGTGTGAGAAGCACATTTTGCAAGAGAATGTGAAGAGTTGAGCTGGGATAGGGAGAGTGGAAGAGGCAGCACGCACTCCAAGACTGGTACAGCAGGAGGGCGCATTGTCCATTGTTGGAGAGGGCACGATTTTCTAGAAGAGGAAGGGCACACCAGCAGAGATTGTTGATGAGCAAGCATTCCCAAAGAGGTCTGAAAATTATGTGCAGAATTTACAACAGTGTGTTGGCACACTTTTCAAGGTAGAAAAGTGGCTCAAAGTTCGAGGTGGATGCAGCATTAATTGAGGATCATACAACAGAGAATGAGGGTGCCGTACAGCAAGAGATTTGTTGCTGTTGGCACACATTTCGAGGCACTATAGCTGCATGTTTGACAATACAGAAATATATGATGTCTGTGCACACAAACCGAGGGAGTAACTGCAGCCTGTGAGGTCCTTACAGTGAGGTCTGACTTTGCAGATTTCCTGTAGCTGACTGTGTACATTCAGGCACGCATTTCGAGGTAGATGAAGTGCACAGAAATCAAGGTTCAGTTCTATTTATTTAATGCTGAAATTAATGACCGTTGTACTCTCTGAAATTCTCTCTCTAGCTCAATAAAATTTCTCTTGCATGCTGGTTTTCCCAAGGGGTTGAGGGGGTTTTTCCAGGGTCAAATTTGACCAAAATACTGTGTCTTAAATATGTTTTACAGTCTGCTGATTTTGAGTTAATTTTTCCGCTGCAAAGTTACTTAGTTACAGTATATCAGCTTACAGAGACATGAAATTTACATACATGTGATATGTGTTTGGTTTTATGAATGTTGAAGACTGATATCAGAGTTCTACTAAGTGTTTGGGCTGAGTTAAGCTCAGATTTCAACATTTGTAAGTTTATTTCTAAAAATGTAGATATTTTCCCTGGAAAAAAGTTTATTTCTAAAAATGAGACAAAGGTTTTGATGTATATAAATTAAAAAAAAAAAATCTTTTTACTTTAATTAAAGTGTAATGATAAAATGTGTAATCAACTTTTTTATTAATTAAATAAAATTATAATTTTTTAATAAATTTAAATAATTTATCTCATTTTTAACTTACACAATATAATTATAAAATTAGATAATATTACACATATTTAAATATAACAAACTTATAACAAACATTTAGTTTTAATATGAAATACATTATTCATAAATAATAATATTATAAATATTTAAATTTAATAATTATAATAATTTTTTAAATATCTAAATATAACAAATTGATTATAAATATTTAACTTTCAACGGTAAATATATTATTTATAAATAATAATTAGTTTCTTTATATTTAATAAACCAAAGTTTGGTCTTAATAGATGTTAACCATCATCATCATTATTATCAATATTAAAAGTATCTAAATTTAACAATTATAATAATATTACAAATATTTAAATATAACAAATACTTAACTTTTAACATCAAATACATCATTCATAAATAATCATCATTCATAAATAATAATATTACAGATATCTAAATATAATAGACTTATTACAAAAACTTAACCTAAAACATCAAATACATCAGTGTTCCATAAGAATTTGGACTTATCATTTATAACACCAAAAATTTGTGATTTATGATAACGATAGCACGAGTAAATTTCATTTTTAAAAAGCTTATATTTTTAATAATATATTTAAAAAAAGACTTAGAATATATTATTTTATAATTTAAAATTATAATTTATAACTTATGAATATATTATTTTATAATTTAAAATTATAATTTTTATTTAAATAAAATTTTAACCATACAAACATATATTTAAAAGTTTAAGTAATACTTTATTTTAATAAAAATTATATATACATATATCAAAATTAAAGGCACTTTTTATAAAGTGTTTTCTTAAGATTGTTCACATTCTAGTTAAGATACTAAATTTATATCAAATATTGCTAAATCATTAGAAAGTTTAAAAAAAATTCCTTTCAGTAATGACAAATTAAAATTTAAGAAAAAATTAAAATATTATAAAAAAAAGTTGAAAGAAAAAAATCACTTCACTTTCTCACAATACTTTATATAAAAATTAAATATATATTTATTTTTATTTATTTTATATCTTTTTATTTAATATATGTTAAATTTAAATTTATAAATTTAATAAAATGGTGGGAGGAAAATTTAGGGTTTAAGAGAAAATTGAGATACTATAAGGAGGTAGTTAATCCTAACTTGGAGGACCAGAAGTATCTCTTGGTAACTAGATCACGGAAGAAAAGTAATATAGCCAAGATTAGAACGAACTCTCATGAACTCCATTGTGAAACATGGCGTTGGTCTATTCCTAAAACTCCATGGGCGGAAAAGGTTTGTCATTTGTGTGAGTCTATGAGCGTTAATGATGAAATCACTCTCTTAGAGTGACTTGCTTACAACCACATTAGATTTGAGTTTCATAGTATTTGTTATGGTATGCCCCTGGGGCGATAGATCGCTGGAGCGAGAGCATGGGGCATCGGGAAGGATAGTGTAAATCACGGTTTTCATTCGTTTTTTAATAGAGGTTGTCCTCCCCAGAGCAGCACAAGTGGGTCACTAAGATGCTTGGGTATTATTATGAGATCATCTATAAAAAAGGGAAACCAAAATAATTACTAATTTGTAGTTTCAGATATCTCGATTCTCCCTTCTTTTGCTTCTGCTCCTCCCAAACCTTTATAACCTCCTAACTTGCCAAAACTATAGTGAGTTTGGAAAACTTATTGAAAATCGTTTTTAGCACAATGTGCAAGATTTTAAAGTAAACCAAGTATTTTCCTTCGTAATGTCAGCTATAGAAAAGATGGTCTCAGTGGAGGTTAATCATCATCATCAATATATGATTATATGGTTTTGAATATCTTTTTCAAAAGTAAAAACATTTTCCCTACTATTCATATTGAATTAAAGAAAAATAGACTCAAAATATACACTCCATCTTCAAACTAGAGATATCAACTTATATTAATAATGGACAAGTTTCTTGTGGTAAGGACCTTCCACGACTACAAAGTGGTAATCCATCCATTAAAAATATCTAAAATCTTCATAAATTAAAAAAAAGGTGTTCCTTCAAAAAAAAATATTAATCTTTTATAAAGCATCAACTTCTATATTATATTCCCTATCTATAAATGATCCATACAAGAGCTTTTTAATTTTGAAGTATCAATGATCCAATGCTAAAACACCAACTTTTTTTTTCAAACGAAATTATATTAATAATATAACTAATAAAAAATAACAAACTTCCATGCAATGCTTATAGAAAATTTCAAAAACAACAATGGACAAGTTTCTTGTGGTAAGGACCTTCCACGACTACAAAGTGGTAATCCATCCATTAAAAATATCTAAAATCTTCATAAATTAAAAAAAAAAAAGGTGTTCCTTCAAAAAAAAAATATTAATCTTTTATAAAGCATCAACTTCTATATTATATTCCCTATCTATAAATGATCCATACAAGAGCTTTTTAATTTTGAAGTATCAATGATCCAATGCTAAAACACCAACTTTTTTTTTCAAACGAAAAAATCCTGATCTTGTTATTCAGAGTGAATCAAAGGCCATCAAAATGTGCCTCCCTTACAAGGTAATACAAAGCTATCATCAGTAAAAAAAATGTTACTATCCTGGTCCACTGCATACAAAGAAATATGAAAACACTGCAATCCATCTGACTGAGATAAGTCACCAAGTCACAGCAAAGATACAGAACATACAAGATCAGTCTAAGTAGGAGAACAACCAAAGTCCAGATATCTGATCCATAGATGCCCACCCCTCTGACAAAAAAACTCACAATGATATACCAAAGGAACCTGTGCCAAAAAAAGGAGGCTGAGCTTTGGCACCATGCTCAATAGAGCTTTAAATTGCCACTCATACTAATAGTACCATCCATAATTTCCGAGAAAGAAAGGAACCTCGAGGCCAACATAAGGGCATCTTTAGATAAGCTATCTACACTATTGTTGTTCTCTCTGTATACATGACTAATGTTCAGCCATGAGAATTCACCCATGAGTGTTCTGATTTGTTCACACCAATGGACCAACTCAAAAGAAGCAAGTGAAGCTTTTTTGTTTTCCCAGTTTATGATAACTGAGGAATCCCCATAGACATGCATGTAAGGAAGGCCCATTTTATCCACCACAGGAAGAAGAGACCATAAGGCCAAGAGCACTGCTCTAGTATTGGTCGAGAGACCACATCCAAGCTTTACAAAGATCACGGGGACTTCACTCGGTGAACATCTCACATAGCACGTGCGATCGTGGGATATTAAAGAATACCCTTAATTTCCACAGATATTGACCCAAACTCTTTTTGTTGAAACCCCCTCCCAATACTTAAAACCTCCTCCCCACCCCTTTTTATACCTCAATCCCTATAGACCACCCTACCCACCCCCACCTTAAACCCCTCATCCCCCCCAACCAATACCTGCAATATATTGGTTCAATTTTTAATAATTTTAAAACCCACAATATGAACTAATGTGATAGGATATTGGTCAACAAGTGAAGCCCTCGTGACAAAGATAGAGTATGTACTGGTGATCGCAATATGAACCCCATCTCCACCATGGGAGTATGCCGCTGCTCCATCAAAGACACCACATGGATACACCAGTTTCGGAGCAACTCCAATAATTCTGGGTTTTACCTTTTGATTCATGACCGAATAGTACTGCATCAGAGGACTGATCTGATAGATCACAAAACAACAAAAACCCTTAACAAAACTAGGTCAGCCTCTCCAGAGGAAGAACAAAACCCTTAAGCAAGTGATCTAATTCACGGTAGTTGTTACCAAGTTTCTTTTGGTGTGCAATATTTGGTTGGTTTTCAAGGCACGTCCTCTTAGAGATGATAGCATCCTTCCTTGGAATTGATTTCCTCACTATATATTTCTTCCAAAATGGGTAAACGCTTTTTGTTTGATTTTTATACAACTCAACATCGTGAGGAAACTGGCATCAAAGGGAAGAGTAGGTGAATCAAAAATAGCTCGACATTCTATGGAAGAACCACATTTAGGGGATGAACTGGGCATTGATAAGAGATAGCTTGGCGTTGTGAGGAAACTCATGGAATTTTGTGCAAAAAATTAGACTTCAAGGATCTATTTTCTAGGTGTGTGGATAAATTATCTCCTTGTTATGTTATATTATATTTCCTACTTGGTGTACTTTCTTTTAAAAGATTGGGTAAAGAGAGTCATCCCTCTGGTCATTTTGAATATATTTACCTTATTGAATGTTATTATATTAACTCAGATGAAAAAAGGATCATCTCTCTCTTATCCTCATAATTGATATGCATATCAAGTGCAAGACGCCACAGCCCAATAGAATTTCCCAATAGACTTTTGGGTAAGTCTGGTAAGCCTTATAAAAATGGTCTATCTCTATTTGTGATGGTGTCTTGATCCCTTTGTTTTGTTGCAGTGTTTCCCTTTGAGAGAGGAGGATATTTTCCACTCATGAGACTACACTCCATTGTGTTTGTTGATTTTGTTGAGGAAAGTGTCTCTCTATGCACGATCTTGTTCTTTACTTTTCTCATATGGTAAATACCAAAGAGAGAGGTGCAAGCCTCCTCAATACCTTCAAATTGTTTACTAATAAGGTGAGATAGGAAAGATCCTAAGGAAACAAGTTGTGGACTTATTTAAGAAATAATAATTACTAAATTCTAAGTTATCAATACCATTGCAAAAGTAAAAAGGTGCAATCCTTTGTGTGAATATATGATACAATGACTATAGGTAGAGACAAGTAATTCTCCCTCACTTGAACTCGTTGGTTGTTTTGGGTTCTTATTTAGAAAAGTGTAGCTCTTCACCATCTTCAAATACCTTCTTATGCATGAGATGAGGGCGTAGTCCCATATATAAATTATTTGTTTAGTAATTTTGATAGAGGGAGTAATCCTTTTTTAAGTTGGTTGTACTTATGGGTACAACACCTTTTATATTTCCTTAATTGTGTATTTACTGCTTATCACAGCATTGGGGGATAGCAGACCTCAAGAATCACTATTCTTTTGTCTATATAGAATATTAATTTTGTAAGTTATGTCTTTTAGTCATTGCAACTCCATTTTGAGTATTAATTGAGTAGATTGTGTATTTATGAGTCTATGATTAAAAAGGGAAGCCTTGCGATAAGAATATGGTAGTCATGAAAATGTTCGGTATAAAAGAGACTTGAAAAAAAGGTAAATCACACCAGATGTACTACAAAATTGTAACCTTCCTCGTTGAATATTAATAAAGATATTAACAATTCTTGGTGGATGTAGCCCATTGTTTGAGTGAACCACATATACTAGTGTCCCTCCTATATTGGTGATTGATGTCAATTTAGTTTGATATTTATGGTAAATGTAATGATCTTTAATTTATGAGTGACTTCACTAAAGAGCGTTACATGACTATTGTTTAAGTTTAAATTTAAAAATAATAATGTTTATGTGATTGGTTGGATAATTTATTAATGTATTTGACTAATATCCTACTTCAATATATAGTTGTATATAAGTGTTTGTATGTGCAAGTAAACCATATGTTGGTTAAAAGGGTTGAGTCATAAGTTGAGTTATTGATACACAAGAAAGATTAATCATGTTTTTACTTTCTCAAGAAAAGATGGCTAATCATATTTTAACTTATACTATCAAATAAGAAAAGGATGTAAACAAATGTAGAATTAATAAGATGAGAATATCAATCAAGAATGATCTTGTCTGGAAAGCTAGATTAGTACAAAGGTCATATACCAATGATAGTTTCTTAAAGAAATGATGAATTTATTCTTTGGTAAAACTACTTATAAAAGTGACTAACACATTTGAATGTTGGCGATGATGTTAAAAAAAACATTTCCTTAAAATACCTTGAGGATTTTGAGTATGTTACAAATGGTATCAAAGGAGGTTTACAACACTCGGACCTAATGGACTCACCTGCATACAGGTATGTGTGAAGCTTGTGAAGAATTTTTTATTTGAACACAAGACTTTATGTTTAATTATCGGTATGCATGCTATAGCAATGATATTGTTTAAATCGTTAAAGTACATGAACTAGTTTACGTAGAATCATGTACTTGAATGCATGAAGCTAGTTTTATAAACTAAAATTGCAAAAATGTATGCTTAAAGAGAGAAGTGTTGTCTGAAATAGACAATGTGATATGTTTGATTTTGTTAAACTGTAAGGCTTTGTAAATTTTAAAAAATAAAAAATTCATGCCATGCTAACAGTAGCTTAATTTGGCATACTTAAGTAGAGACATGTTTGTTCTATTTTACATGCATAAGGTTGAGAAAAAAAAAATCGTATAACTTGTCAAGATTATCCTAGAAGATTTTGGTGCATAGTGATTTGATTATCGATAACGGATTATTGGAAATATGGTGTTACAGATGTTTTAAAAGGGGACCTAGATATAGTTGAGCTAGTAAAAGCTTTAGCAGTTTAGTATGTACTCAAGTTTACGACCAATAAGGTATGAGGAATCAACAAGATAGAGTATATTGACATACTTGCATATCAAGAAGAATAAGTATGATAAATGTACAAGAATTATGCATAAAGATAAATGTTATCACATCTAGATTGTACATTTTGTATAACATTGGTGTTTAATGCATATGAGAAGAAACTTATTGATATATATAATTTTATTGATAAAAGAAAATATGATGTGAATAACCCCTTGCAAAGGTTGTTGGTGTAATGTACAGGTTTACTTGGTAACAAAATACTTTTCCAAACTAAAGCAAATGTACTAGAATTGATAATGTAAATCCAAGCTTACAGAGAGTAAGAAATGAAGATTGTTTGAGGTGTCATTTAGTGAACTGTAGTTACGACTAAGTTGCCAAAAAAGTAATATATTAGGCAAAGGAATATATGATTCTATAGAGAGTTTATGAGAATTCAAATTGGGAACTCCTTAATATATATTATAGCTTGTTTATAAGATTATGATGCAACTATTTTTTGGCAAGAAATTATGAGCAAAGAATGCAGGTGCGCATGGTTGTAAGAAGCACCACCATATGGGAATCAGTGAGAAAAGCGAGGAAAAAGCATAAACTTCTCGATCGAAAAGGTAACATCTAGAATTAGTATGATTCCTTGATTATTATGAAAGGATAGAAAGATGGTATCAGTTGATAAAACAATTGCATTTATGGAAAACCATCGTATAGATAATTGGACATGCTCAAAGAAGTTTTGAATTTTTTTATTGAAATATTTGAGTAAGATAATTGTAGTGTTTTTGAGAAATCAATCATGTATATGACATGTCTTTGATAAGGATATTGTTTCGTAAAATCTTTTGAAATGGTTTGTACATGCATAGATACTAGAAGTATCAAATTATGCATAGTGATAAAGTTTCGTTAAATATGTTGGATGTGTAATCATGTTATTTAATTTATGGAAGAATTAGATAAATATCCCTTGATATTGAGAATGTAAGCTCTGTAGAATCATGATTTTTGAGTTACCATATTGATAGGGTGTTGATCGTGTGGGCTCACGAACATCAAGATTCAAGAATGATCCAAATAATTAAAAATTTTGGTTTGATATGGAGTTGGTAGGATTTGGAACATTGAATATGCTTCGTGATGATTATGATATTTCATGCAATCAATGTTTCTTCTGAAATGATATTGTTGGTTGTGGAGCCTAATCTTCCAGATCTAGAGATATTATTTAGTTGTGTTTGTAACCTAGGTGTATTGTACACTCATTCCCCCTGCCTTGGGGTTCGAGGCAGCGCCCCGAAAAAAGGGGGTTTGGGAGCAGTGCCCTTGAGACATGGGGGTTCGGGGGCGAAGCCCCTGAGAAATTTTTTTGGGATATGTGTTGGCCAACAGTTTTGCGGACCCATGGTATTGGGTTAACCCTAGAATTTTCCCATTGTATTTCCCTATAAAAGAAAGCATTGTAAAACGACTAAGAATTGTATTGTATTGTATTGGAAGAGAGACTGTGAGGGCATGAAGAGGAAGTGTGGCGGTTTTGTTGCAGGTTGTATCCCTTCACCTTTCTGGATTGTAATAAAAGGACTGGCAATTTCTTTGTGGACGTAGCCCTTGGTTTGGGTGAACCACGTTATATCTGTGTCTCTATGTAATGTTTTAATGTGTTTTGCATCTTGTCAATGATTTAACTGTATATCTGTTATTGCTCTGCGGTCTTGTTTTCTAACAATTGGTATCAGAGCCAAAAGGTATATTTTGTTGGTAAACTCGCAGGAAAGAAGGGTTCCTGGTTCGAGTGGGAGCAATGGCAGAAGAAGGAAAGTTTAGGGTCGAGAAATTTAACGACCAAAACTATCAGTTATGGAAGATGCAAATGGAAGACTATCTGTACCAGAAGGATCTATACCTGCCATTGGGCGGAAAAGCAAAACAGCCGACGGCTATGAAGGATTGTTGTAATCGTGTAGATCACATAAGGTTACCAATAATACATTCAACAATATACGCAGATGCAAGAGACAAGAACTGATATCATGAACAGATTATATTATTCTCAATAGATCATACAAAGCCAAGAACTGAACTGTGTTCTTGTGTGGCTCAACAGCCTAATATACAGGTTACAAACAGTTACAATCATAACTACCTGTCGGTTCACCGAACCGACACGACTATTAGTTAACAGACTAACTACTGTGTTTACTCGGCCGACCGACGTAGTCGGTCCCTCGACTTAGTCGGCTGATCGACTAAGTCGGTCTTCGTTCAAGTCGACTTATGTCGACTTGCTTCTTCTACATCTCCCCCACAAACAAAACATTTCTTCGTCCCGAAGAAAGAGGGAGGTACAAAAAACAAAAAATAGATGAGAATGAGATCGGCAAAAGAGAAAGTGCTACTGAGGTGGGCTGTGCAACCGAATAGTTGGTCTTCTTTGTACACAGACTTCGACTATGGCTGGTACTGTGATGGCAAGCTGATGTTGAAAATCCGTCCATGTCTGCAAGGCTTTCTGAATGTCGATAGTCAGTGTAGTGAGATTTGAGAGTACCGACATATTTTCTGCCATTGCCATTTCTGCAATATTTTCCATGTTGGGGCCCAGTAGCTGATTGTGTTCTTCCACAGTCTCAAGGAGTCTTTTCATCTGCGGACAGATGTTGTCGACTTTCTCCAAGTTAGGAAGTGCGTGCTGAACCCACTGGTGTGCCTCACGTTCCAACTGCTGCAGCTTA
>LPNX010852654.1:614638-660504 GCA_001517045.1 Pseudotsuga menziesii | reverse complement strand
ATATTTTTTTTTTTTTTTTTTTTTTATTACCCATGTTGATGTTACTATTTTGGTATTCTAGTACATTTGGGTCTTCTGTCTTTGATTTACATTTCATTTTTAGGGTCTTTTGGTTTATTCACCCTTCTTTGGTCAATTTTATATGGAATATTCTAGTCATAAGATTTTTGGGGTTCTTGATAATTCATCTCCTTAAATATTCTAACTACACTGCATTGACCTTGTTATGCTTAATGTTTTCACTGAAAATGGCCTCAGTGGTTATATCTCTCTTTCCTTTATACCTAGACCAAATTTCATAAAAAATGGGTCAATTGGTGTTTCACAAGTAGAGGAAAGTTGGGATGTGTTAGTAAAAAATAGAAGGATGGGGGAATATGTAAATGTGGCTAAGGGAGAAGACATTGATGGATTTCTTTGCTAAGTACTATAGAAAAGGAGGCATATAAATCTTTGTGAACAAAGAGTTGGGACAAGCATAGGGCACAAAGAAGTTGGTCTTATAGAGTGGAGAGACATGGGTATCCAAAAATTGTCTAAAGTTGGTCTTATAGAGTGGAGAGACATGAGTATCCAAAAATTGTCTAAGTACCAAAATGTTAAGCAAAGGGGGTAATCATGGGAGAACTCAACACCCTTTCTTGACAAAGTAAGCAAGTCTTATGCCTAATGGGTTGGCTCAACCGTGTGTTGTCATTGTTGTTGGGAATTTGGCTAGTTCCATGCTAGCATGTACCCAATTCAATCACCTTGTGTAAGGTGCATTAGTATATGTCAATGGGTTTATAGGGGGTGCCATCCATGAGTGTTGGGAAGCATCCCTTAGATTTCCATGCAAAGGTTTTCCTTGGAATATATATATATATATATATATATATATATATATATATATACTCAGTTGGACTTGAATGTCAACAGGGCTATAATTGGAGATTTCATGGTGAACTTCACCTTGAAATAGTTCATTCAAACTGATTGAGCTAACCCATTGCACTTGTTTTTTTAAGTTATTGAAGGTGAAAAAAATTTCTACATTCATATACATGGCATCACAATTAGTATAATTGTCTCATTCTTGTTGTGATTCAATCTTGTTCAATAAATGTTGGAAAATTCCTCTTGAATCTATCCATACTACTATGGTCCCCTACACCCACAGGGGTTTGGAGAGATTTAAACAATATCTCACCACACCAAAACAATATCCACATCATTGAATCCATGGAATAGAGGTAAGAATGTTTCTATTCCAGATAATCAAAAGAATAACGAAAATTCTAATTACATGAAAGAGTTTAATAACTTGTTCTCATGCTTCATGGATGGTCCATACGCCTACACACTTCTTTTATTGAATTCACCTTTAGAGATATCAATTCCACAGATTAAGAAGACAGATCAATCTTGTGTGATCTAATAACATGGTGTGTAAAATTGTGGAAAGAATCTCTAGACAACCTGGATGTTTATTGTGTTCATTGTATCACTATAGTTATTAACGAGTGTTTCTCTATCTGTAACAACATAGTTGCCTCCCACTCAACAACATGACCTCCTTGGATATATTGTGTATTGCATTGTATCTACAACCATAATATGCCATGGGAGTGCTACATTCGATATCAATGGACTAGAAAGGTACATCAAGAGAATCATAATATGACAAGAAAAAGTCAATTTATATAGAAAATAAGTTGTGGAAAAGATGAGAGATTTGACCACCCATCATTTGATCATAATTTTAATGCCTTGGTAATTACTAAGAGGGAATTCTGGCCATTTAATACAAATGAAAAAAAAGGTTTAGAGGAATGACTATATATAAATCTCCCTTGACTTCTTGAAAGTATGCGTGTGACCACTTTTTGATCGTTTTAGTAGAGACAAGGGTTTTTCAAATTTGGATACAACAAACGATTTGCATGCATTCACTTCACTTTATATTGATTCCTTTCCCTAATTGTAATGGTTAGCCTTGTGAGGATTGCACACTTTGGAAATATGTGTAGAATGTTTATTAAAAATGGAAGGTTGCCCCACATTACTTCTATAAATATGTATCTTACTTTCACCTTACTACCTTTACTTTCTTAATATTTTCAATCTTTTGCTTCAAACAAATTATGATTTTTAGAAATGTTTAGTATAACATTTTATAATGATCTTTCTCTTGTTGATGTAGTAGTTGAGTTATGCATCCTCACCAAGTCGGCCCCAGAAGAGACGTGAAGACAACACCCATTTTGCACACTAAAAGAGAAGTCAACTTAGTAGAAGAAGACAAGTAGGCCCCACTTGGAAGATGAAAAAGTCAAGATGATAAAGTATAAATAGAGGGCACCCTCACTTACTTCATCAAGAAACCAAGCAAGTTCGCTCAAAGCAAGAGAGAAGTCCCTTATTGCTACAAGAAGAAATTTTATGGGGTTCTTTATCATTGAATAAGTTTCTCTTATAGTCTTGGGGTTTATCTTTCTATTACATATGTATCTGGATGTACACTGATCTTTGAACTAATTATCTCTATTAGAAGGTTGTTGGTTTTTCTGCCTTAGTGGTTTCCCAGATCAAAATCTTTGTGTCTATCATTAGGCTTCGTTATTCTTTTAGTGATCTTGTTTTTTAGATACAATTGAGTTATACTACTATATCTATAAAATCTAACATTTCCCCTCTACCCTACGGATCTAAGAGGACATTTTCATCCAACTGGAGATTCTTCATTTGATATCATGCTTGTTATGCATGATGAAATCATCCTACAAGTGTCAAAGGAGATTGACATGATGATGACAACATACTAACCTTTTGCTGGTCCTTATTTGAATATACATGAATGTAGCTATAACTAGAAAGGGTGCTCAAACAAGTGTTAACCAAGGTGTAAACTAACCACTTTAGATCTACAAACATTCCCTATAGTGAACTTTGATGTGACTCGATAGAAACTAAATTATAAAGAGAATATGGATGGTCTACAAGAAGTAGCAGTTGTTGCAAGATAAAACACAAGTGCCATACTCAATGATCCAACTCTAATCCTAAGAATTTGAATAGAGGTTTGTAACGTACCCTCATGTTACACTGCTACTCAGATACTCTTATGTAGCTGCATCCAAGAGCAATATGTAAGCTCTAAAAATCACAAAATTTTAGTTTTGATAGGTCAATTAACTAGAAGTGAGCCCAACGATCTTATGCATGTCGATCCGACATAAACAAGTTGAACTCGATCTTGCCAATGTCGGCAATGCGAAATCAGCACAACAGTAACATGTAACAATCAATCTCAAATTCTAACTTCCGATGTTGGCACGTCAGAAGTCGACACAGTAACAAAACACATTGATCAATCCATTGGAAGTCGACACAGTAACAAAACGTATTGATTAATTCATGCTTATGATTCGTGGCGTCGACAACGTTGGGATTGGAACATCAGAATGGAAAACCAATAGTCCCAATTTCACATCGGCACTGTATGTCAATGGTCCTGATTACACCAAACCAACAAATCAACACTTGGCCATTTTTCTGGTAAAGCAACAAAGGTAGCGAACTGGTTAATGGTTTTTATAGAGATTTAATAGCTTTAAAACCATAATTCATTTAGTTAAATACTTCATCAGTTCAAAGAATAACCCATGAAGGATTTGGCTCAAAATCATTAAGAATTTCTTTATCAATTCGGAAACAAGCTCATAATTCATTTAAATTCGTGCATCAACAATTCCAATCAGAGCTTTTAATAAAATTAGACAATATAACACAATTTAAACTAAACAAGTTCTTGTGATCCCGATTTGGGAGATTAAACTTAACTTTTCACAATCCATTAATTAATAACTAAAGGACCAAAATCACCATTCTAGTTCACACATGTCTAAATTGTTTTAAACTTGTTCATTATAAACAAGCAATATTTTCAAATAGTTATGTAACAATTCATTACAGATTCTTATTCTAGACAACGTTTCCAATTCAATTCGTTTACAGGGAAAACAATGAATATGAATCGGTTACCAATTTGATTGAAATATGAAACATAAATAGTCTTACTTATGCAACATTCAACCATCCTAAAACATGCTACTCCTTGTTCATAAATCTTTGAGGCTGTATAATAATGGCATGATACAACCTTTGAATGAGACAATGATATGCCTAAAAATCCATGCAAATATAGTTACAAAACATAAATTCTTTGCTCTTTTAAATTCAATTTCCTAGCTAGGAAAGCATTGAGAATCTTAAGCCATTTAAACAGGTTATGTTATTTAAACTTTGAACATCTCTTAAACATATTTTCAAAGTTTTCAATTAAATCTTAAGCAGGGTATTCTTTCCCCTTAAACCAAACACATTTTTTAGACAAGTACACCAATGAAATTACATACAAATTATTCATTCATCCTCTCATCATATCAACAAGACCTATTATAGTTTAAATTCAACACTTGCAATGATGACAAAGGGTTAACGAAAACTCATAAAACTCATTCATACAAATGAATTCAGAACATGAAACTTCATATAATATTTCATTCATGAATATATCATTATGATTCATCAAACAAGGTATACAACATTCATACTTATCTGAAACCAAAGGAATTGGACGACTGACTGCATGTGAGGCACACTCCACCCATCCGTAAGTAGCTTTTGTCATTTTCTCTTAGCAAAATGCCATCCCGAGCTGAGATCCATGTATTCACCAACTAGGTATCTCACCAACCCCCTATTTCACTCAAAGGTTTAAACACTTTGACAATAGGAACGTTGGTTTACATATCAATTCTACACTAAACAGTGCAGTCCACCATCAAAGTGTCCTTCTCTTAGCGCATAGTGATATACATCATTTCCAAAGTGCTCAGAATTCCACTAAGGCAATTTCATACACCATTTTCCATTTCAATGGAAAAACATCCAAGGCAAAACAAGAAGTCTGATTCTGTAGGTAATGCTACAATGAACAAATTCAGGTTTAACAAGATGACATATAACAGGTTCAAGGTTCATAATTACACCTTCACCGCTTCTGCAACCACCATCCAAGCGATCTGAGCCCCAACCCAATTTATTTCACCCATGTCCATACCCTCTCTTCCCTCGACAAATTCAGTTTCCCCCCCTTGTAGTGGGGATTTATCCCCTACTATGTGCAAAAGCACCTACCCTAGATCGTCCAGATCATAGGGTATATTTCAATGGTGTGAAGTGTCTTTCAACCTCGACTTACAATAGCAATGGACAACAAACGAGAACAAGACTATTTTTTATGATTTTTATTTTATATCTAACTAACAATAATAGGCATACCTTTCTTTGAAGTGAGCCAATGTAGTCGTCCGAGGAAATGGTCTCGTGGCTCCACGGTTTGGGTCCCTAGTCTTCTCCATGAGTGGTTGTCAGATAGGGGGAATGGATCCAAATGGGTATGGAGTAAGCTCAATATACACCGTGGGAAATGATAGGGCAATATATGGGAATAATGGCGAAAGGGAGAAAATGTGACTAAGAGCGAATGGAAAAAAGTTCAGGAATTGAAGAATGTGACTACAAAAATGTTTTGGGGGAGACCTTCACAATGTATTTATAGGATGGTCCAAGGTTTTTTGACCCATGGTATTTTATTGTGCATGGTATTTATCTATGGTTTTTTACCCATTCTCATTTTTAGGGTTTTTTGGTGCTTTTTGGAGAAAGTGGGGATAAGTCACAATAAATTCTCAACTTCCTTTCATTTATGGGGGAAGGAATAATAATGTTTTGGACCATATTTGGTGGATTTTTAATTGTGAAGGTCAAAATGGAGGAAATAATGCTGGGAATATGATGTATGATTATGGTTTGGACCATAGAGAGCTAGGTGAACATTTTTTGGTGTTAACAGATTGCCCCTTGATGTGTGAGGGTAGGATCTCATCGTATGGCCGATCGACATCATAGGATCAAGGAAAAATGGTGACAACGATGGAGAGACTGGAGAGGACCACGGAGGAGTGGAGTCTCCACATTCGAACTATAGTGGCTTTTGGTTTTTATTTCTTCTCAAAAATGGATGAGGTACATATAATCTTAGACATGTATATGGACGAGGTGGGCATACCCATGCTCGTAACAATGTCTCAAAAATAAAAATGGGGATCAAGGATCAAATAATGGGAGTAAATCAATACATATATACAACTGGTAGTGCATCATGGTGTCCTCAATGGGAGGTTGAATACATAAACTGATCTGAAGAACTGATACATATGAACAATGGCATTCTCATGGAATGCAATATTATCACAACTGAGGCTCTACTGAATCTAGGTGTGTACATAACTAGATGGACTCAATGACTAAGAGTCAGAATATTTGTGGTACAATATACAACATCAAGTACTGGAGATACACGGAAGCATGACACTGAGGGGCTTCCGAACATTGTCTCCAACACAGCCCAGAAATCACAAGGGACATGAAACTGTATGGGTCCCAAAAATAGACTCACAAATGTGCTAGATTCATATGACAACCGGGGTCTTCGACCAAATAATGAAAGGACCAATACCCTGTACGAATCTCAACGGTGCGATAATGTGGCTTAAGTCGGGCACGTGAGACACAACCAACCCAAAAGGAACTAAGTACTCCTTTTAAGTGGTCCAAGGAACTCATCAATGAGGTGGATGAAACCAGGATACAGGGATATCCTCTGGAATAGATGTGTTGACGTTGACAGAGGGAGACCTGCAACTACCAAGGAAATGAGGTTTCCTTGATAGAAGCATGAGGGGGACAACTAGAGATATGGAACAATACTGGGAATGAGGCACTAACTGAGGAAAAGAGGCAAGGGAGTACAAGAGACTCAAACTTCCTTTGTTCAAAGTATGACGACAGGGCGGACCTGGCAGCAGATGATATTGACTCATGGGGAGGGGATTGTAGCTAAGAAATCGGGAAGAAGATTGCAATAGGAGATGCTGGGGAAAGTAACTGGACTAGTGATATCCAGGGGATCCAAGCGTGATCCATGGCAGAGTATTCTAAACAAAGGTGACCCAATGGGGGGAAGCTGCCCTAATGTGAGACCATATGTGATGGATCCTAAAGACCCATTGTGGGCCTTCTTTGTAGTTTAAGGAGATCAAAGAAGGGATAGAAGTATGCTCAATATGGCACTATCTCGTGGATTTTTGTCGAGCTCGAGACAATAAATGCTCGATGGTGGTTTCATGTTTAGAGAGTCTGAAAATAGGAAGAAGACTCCAGTAGGATCTCTTTTTCGTACATTAGTCTCCTAAGTATGAAAACAGATAAAATTGTACAAAGGAGAGCACTCCCAACCGAAAGGGGCAGAGAGACTTATTTTCCATAGGTAGTCCAACCAAGACAAAAAAGGTTAAACCTATACTGATTAGAAGGTCATTCAAATACTTTTATGAGAATGAACGAAACCAAGTTTGCTCGATAATCTTTTCTTGATGAGAAGGTTGGAAAAGAGCTTAAAGACAACCCATAATGAGATTTTTCGTAATTTATGGCCCTAGTGTCCAACAAAGCATAAAAGGATACAAAGGGAAATGCTCTTAGCTGGAAGGTGCTAGGGTGGTCCCTTTCTTTTAATAGTCTACGTAGTCCTAAAAAGGAGATAAATGAGGCCACATAGAGGCCCTTTCAAATACTTTAATGAGCGTGAAAGGAAGCAAGCGTGCTTGACAATCTTTTCATTTTTTTAGAAGTAAGTAAATAACTTAATAGAAACTCTGTAAGGGTCAGTCAAGCAAGGAGGAAGTGTTTGATGTACCAAAAGGGGTGATGTTGTCACACATGAATGATAGGAATAACAGTGGAACACTGGTGAGGCCTCCTTGCGGGACAATGGATGGCGGAAAAATATGGCCAAGTTTACAGTATGGATGGAGCGGATGGATCGTGAACATGCCAATACATACAAGGTTGGATTCGCGTGGTGGCACGCAAATCGAGGTGACTCCAAGAAATGGACCAGAAAACGTAGGGAGGGAGGCAGTCTAGTAGGTCATTTCTTCACCCATGAGCTTTTTACACAGTGGCGAAAACTTCCTATCCTCATAGAGGACTATCCATACATGCGCTTGGACTACTGAGGAGATCCAGAGATGCCTTGACCTCCAGGGCAGGTATGGGGACCAGACGGTATGCTAGCATAGTGGTAGCTAGATCATACATGTGACAAATATTGATGGCATACTGTGTGCATGTGTAGTCATGAGACCACACCCTCCAATAGGGTACTAGTGGCGCAGGGGCAGGGTGGAGGGGTAGATCCACCTGCTCATGGGCAGAGGAGGTGGCAGGGTGTGACATTGGACTCACTGCGGCTGGACGTGGAGCGACTATTGGAGGGGGTCATCGACTCGTAGCAAAAATGATGTAAAACAAGAAAGAAAAACTATGCTACAAGGGTAAGCATGGTGAGCAACTTCAGACATATAAACTCTTGAGGTAGAGCCCATTGCGGGGATTCTTCAAGAGGCGACTATCAAAGTCAACAAGAAGATATGCCCCCTTGCCAAGACATCGATGGATGACATAAGGGCCATACCACATGGATTCGAACTTCCCTTTTATAGTCTTATCATGGGCTTGGTCCTAAACAAGGAAAAGGTCCCCCTCGCTAAAGGTGTGTGGGTGGACGTGGGAGTCATAATGGGACTTTGACCGGGTCTTTGTTGCTTCAATCATTTGGAGAGCAGCGCAACGATTCTCATTGGTTCGTTCAAGCATAAGTACGCGTTGTTATAACGGTGAAGTATCAGGTAGAAGTTTGACAACAAGGAAGAGCGATGGAATCTGGCATTCAATGGGAAGAACCAACTCCACACCGTGGAATAAGTGAAATGGGGTAAAACCATTGGTGGTTTCAAGGATCTCTCTGTCATCACGAAAGTGGTGTCGAGATAGATCAGGGGGATCTTCCGCGATCGATGAGGGGGAAGTACTACTGAAAGTAGAGATCATGTAAATGGTGTTATTAGTATCCAAGGAAGATGTTGGAGGGTGGATTTCTCAAGGATGGTGATGTCAAACTCATGGGAGTGTTTCTGTTGGCAGGAGGATTGGATGTGCATGGTGTGACATAGGAGAAAGCAACAAGTGTCAAAGTAAATTGCGCAAAAGGAAGATGTCGACAAGTGGTCGGCTTGGTCGCATTATTTCAATTTTGGTCCAAGTTAGTTAGGAAATTAATTATATGTTGACCTTTTTGTAAAGGTGCAAGCCTATAAATAGAGTTAGAAATGTAGTTGTAAAATATCCCATTTTTGTGCTTTAGAGCGGATCTTATGTCTTTGTCGAGATGTCTTGCGAAGTATTTTGTAATCTGGGGTTTGGTTTGAGGCTATCGACCAAAGGATGTGTTTTGAAGATGTAATATAACTTGCGAAAGTTAATATGATAAGACTGTTGTTGGGAAACTCTATATTCTCTTTGTCTGCGATGAGATCTATGATCTTGTGATTGTTGCCTTAAGTGATGTGATCTGAATGATTAATATGTTGTGATCTAATCTATTAATGTTTTGCTTATATGAATGATGAGAAGTCTTCGCACGGTGAACGAATTCCTGTATGTTGATCTCTTTGCTAAATGATGAAGTGTTGCGATTTGGTGCGAATGCTGGTAATTAGTTTGGGTAAATGATGAAGTAAAACTCCTTCTGGATCTCGAGGCTCTACTACGACAGAGAGAGACTAGGTGCACAAGTCCTCTTCCCTTCTATGGAAATGTGGTTCCTGCAACCCTCCCTCAAACATCTTGGGTGAGACTACATTTGCTTTGCAGGTGTTGCTAGATAGGGTAAACCCTGTCCCGACCGACGTTTAGGGAGATTGTGTTGAAGGGTGTCGACAATGTGTGAACCCTTGTCGACTGAAGTGTGTCAACAACTTTCGAAGGTCATTGAGGAGTGACTGGTACTTGGGCAAGTTTGGGAAATGGTGTGAATAATGACCATATAGGCCACAGACTGCACATGGATGGTTGGTGCAGAGCGATTTGTTCTTAATCGCAGGTATGTCTGGTGCATTGATAACTGGGGCATCATTAGCCTTGACTACAATGCGCATGTGGGTGCGAAGGATAGGAAAATCAGGACAATTTTGTGTCGCATGGCCTTGGACATCACATAACACACATGTAGGAGGAGGCTGTGGTTCTGTCGTCGCTTTAGGCGTCTTTACCCCAGTCTTCTTGGGAGGAGGGGGCTAAGAGTAGAGAGAGGATCAATCATTGGTGTACCAGGAGGTGGGTGCGACATCGTCTCGATAGGTTGGACAAGAGTCAGCACGACTTGTGGAGTTGAGGGAAGGGTGGGGGGATCAAGGTACCACACGTGAATACCCAAAGTGAAACCCAGAAAGTTGAGAGTAGCCATGACTGGCTTACTCACAATACCAAATGGTGGAAAAGGAAGGGGATCGTGGGTATGGGGAATGAACCCCAATAATTCCCCGAGGACTATGGTTGAGGTTGTGACTGCGATTGTGAGGAGGTTGGAACGTTACAGAACGTAATAGTGCACAAATTCGATATGTCAGTCGACGAAGGAGGAGGTGGTAAGGACAAAAAGGTGTTCGTCAACGGAGCATTGGCAAATAAGCCTAGGCCAACAACAGACATGGAAGGTATGGAAGCACTTTCGATGGTAGTGTCAACAGGAGGAACAACGTGTTCTGGAGTGGCCAGTCCCTTAGGATCTAATACGTTAGTTCCAAAGTGGCCACCCATCCAACTTCTTCTAAGTGACACCATTCTTGTTTATAATCCATTTTTTTACAATTTTCGTTATTATAAAGTATCAAGTACTCTTTCCCCACAATAATGTATATTTCATTAGCGCTTTCATATATCTTTTTTGCTATCCCGGTGCTATTTTGTGAGAACTGGTTTGTTGATTGTCCTTGTGTGCCAGGTTCGAAAGATTTGTACATTTAGGTCCTCTAATCCTTTCTCCACAACAAGAATCAATTCTCAACTAGACAAACTCATAAGTTTACTTCACATGTTTCTTCAAGATCTCATTCATTTTGTATATTAAAAAGAGCAATGAACTTAACTTTGATCACATGCCTTTTTACTTTTCATTTATTACCTACATCAACAAAATTTATTTGCTACACCTATGCACCAAATAACCCACAACAATGCCTTTTATAATTTTCTTTTCATTATATGATTTATATATGTAATGTGTAATGATAATCGTAATCTTTTTAAAAATTATTTTATTTTAGGTTTACAAATTTTTTATGCTTCTTATATGAAGCATTTAGATGTATTTTATTAAATGTGTAGAGAACTTTGTACATTAAAGTTTAAAGATATGTATAGATCTTTTTGTTTAAAGAATTGATATATTTTTATATTTTGAATAGTCTAAATGCATTAGGGTTTTGACCTCATTTTCTGGCGCAATTTTGCTTGAATTTCATAAAAAAAAAAACTGATGGAATTTTTTAATTGCTACATAATAGTGTTAGAATTTACAAAGTAAAGTTGTTCAGGGGTTTTTGAAGGTATTGATTTCATTTAAGGTTTTTAGGGCATTGGTTTCATTTAAAAACTTAAAATGACTTCTACTTTATAATTTAACCATTTGGTTGAATATCAAATTTAGTTTTTATATTTATTAAGTAAACCGATGTTTCCTTGCAAATTCATGTTATCTATGAACATTGAAGCACTAAAATGTGTCCTGAGGAACCTTAGAAACATAAGAGACATTATGGAAGTATGGATTTGGTATAAAAGTTATGGCTTTCCTTGTAAAATGAACTTGAATCAAATTTTGTAATCTAGATGCAAGTTCAGGATTTCACCAGGTTCATGTTACATGTGGTAGGTATTTATGGAAATACCCCCAGGTGCATATGGGAGGTACTGAATAAACAGCGTTTTATTGATTCGAACAGAATGACTCCGTATTCCGGGGAACAATTTTCTTCAAATTTTCACATATATTGATTCAACTTGCTTTGGATTCTTGTTGCTCGAGATTTGCAAACTGCCTCAACTGTCAAAGGAAACAATTTTTTTTTTTCATTTCTTCACAGATATTGATTCAACTTGCTTTGGATTCATGTTGCTCGATATTTGCAAACTGTATGAACTGTCAAGGGAACAATTTTTTGTCATTTTTTCACATATATTGATTCAACTTGCTTTGGATTCGTGTTGATCGATATTTGCAAACTGCCTCAACTGCCAAAGATTTGACATTGTTAGCACACGGGCTTCCAAACACATCTTTCGAAACAGAGATGGAACATGACTTCTTTCCAAGGCACGCCTGCGCAAAAAATACTTGTGTTAGTAGACATCAAGGTACTTCTCTCATTCAAATTCATGACAAAGCACATACCTTCTTTACGATGGAAATTGAATTCACTGCATGGCAAGAGCCTTTCATGAAATTTCCGCAAGATCCACTTGGGTTTCCGAAGCTTGCAAAACGTATGGATGATATGCGTTGCCGTGAAGAACATCGCAGCCGAAGCACTGGCAATGTCAATTTGTTTGGGGTGGGATAATCTTGAGACACACGGGCGCAGACGGTGTCAACGTATCTTGTTGTGAGTGAAATTCCAGAAGGATCACCGCCTACTTCCTCGAGCAGAACTAATACGTTCTTTGTTGGGTGCAGCCATGAGCGAGGAACATGGTACCTGATTGGGGGGTTTATAACTTATTATGTATAATATCAACAAAGAAACTGAGAAACTGAAGATCATAGACAAGCCAGACATTGGGGTAAATATTTATATTGAGTTTTCCAATTAATAATTACCATTTTTGAGTGGGTTGTCCGCAGTTTGTGTCACATTTGGATGAATAATAAGTCCCTCTGTAGTCACATTCAGCAGAGCACCCATCGGTGGGAGCCTTCAATGTTACAAAATAGCGCCCAATATGATTCCCATTTATCCATGCTTGCCCTTTGCTCATGGTGCTTAGGTCCAAAGCCACTGAATTGGTGCCTTCAGGTGCTTTAAACTCTGTCTACATGATCCATCAATAATATGATCAGCAAAGCTCTGTCTGTCATTATAACTAGTACAGATTTACCTATGCATGCTAGTATAGGCTTAGTAGTTGGAATGACCATGGCATGTAAACAGCCTAGATTCAAACCATGAAAAATGTAGAGCACTTGTGTGTGATGGATGTTGTTTGATCTTCCCCCACCTAGGATATAGTGTCATTCTACAGGAGAATCAAATACACTGATTACCTTGTACCAGATGAGAGCAGCTTGTTTGGGAGGGTCCAGTCCTGAAATCCATTCGACTTGTTTGGCTCCAGTGTCCGAATATAGTTGTAAGTATTCTCCCTTCAGACCGATCTGTGATAAAAAGGGACATGGATAGGCCTTAGAAGGAGAATTTTGATATGAACAAATGGAAAACCTTGATCAAAATACCGACCAGAGATCAGTCTTTCCTAGCTATAACTCCTTAAGAATATGTTACTTTGTGAAAACCAGATGAGAAAGTGGCAGAAAACCAATGGATAGCATGACCTGGTTTGGCAGTAAATACCTGATAATACCACGTCTGGAAGCTCAAATCCATTGAGCCATTTCTAAGTCCTAGTAATTTCACAGGACCGCCTATTCCCGTTGGCCATGTATCATAGAAAGTTCCCACATTCTGTTCACCGGAAAAACATCCCCATTATTTCATACTGAGAACAGTTAATTGAAAGAGCCCCAGTAATAGATTTAGTTTTTAAGTTCCTGATTGAAAGCAATACATTATCCTTTCTATATTTCTATCTTCTCAGCGCTCAGGTATGGAATTGAACCTGCAATCCAACTGTTATGCTTAGCAGAGCTATATTATTCTCTCCAGCGTGCAATGTAATCGGCTTCTCCAACGTAAACCCCCATTGAGAATAATCTCCAGTCTGAGTTCCTGCAAAACATATTTGTATATATAATTTTTTTTCTTATTTCAACCAAACCATTCATTAATCCAATCCTGTATCAAAATATTCACTTCACATCGAACAGAAATTTAAATTTAAGAAATTAGCTTTCCTATAACCAGAAATGAGGCAAATGCTCTAGAAATTCATCAAGCTTAGTGTTTGACTTTCGGGATTTGGTTTCTCTTCATCAACAAAAAGGCTTAACACATGTCCAACAAACCAATGAAATATTTTATCATTTTGATGTAAAAATATATAACATCTTACCTGCTAAATTTCCATTGACAAACACGTGAAGTGTATGTCCTCGAGTATCTACATGCAAGATTAACTGGCTTCCATTCTTTAAAAACGGTTCATCTTCATCAATATTTACACTGTATTGATAAAATACAGAATCAAAATCCTAACAAATTTGAGAATTAACAGTCCTATCATATTTTTAGAGTGCTTATTATATTTGGAACTAAATCCTTTCACAACGATATGTGTGGATAACAACCACAAGCAAGAGAGAGCCCATAAGACATGCAACTGATATTACTCGGAACAATAGTACCAGAGTGGATAAATTACAGAATCAAAATCCTAACAGATTTGAGAAGTAATAGCCCTATCATATTTTCAGAGTACTTAGAGTAGAGTACTTATTAGTGTGGAATGAAATCCCATCATAAAGATATATTTGGATAACAAGAAGTTAGAGAAAGCCAACGAGACATGAAACTGATATTCCTGAGCATGTTGGATGAGAGTTGATAAAATGCAGAATCAAAGTCATATCTTCAGAGTATTTAGAGTTGAGTACTTATTAATGTTGAACAAAATCCATCGTAGAGATATGTCTGGATAATAGGCATAAGCCAGACAGCCCACAAGACATGAACTGATATTGTTGAAAATGTTAATACCAAAATGAAAAAGGATGTTATAACAACAGTCCTCGAATTTGCACAAAAACCCCTTCGTTTGAGGTAAGGCCTCACTAACCCCCTTTGTCTCACATACAGAAGTTAATCATAGGTTCATATCAAGCTGGATAAAATGAGATACCTGATTGTATACCATAGATAATCACTTTTATCTAGAACTGTGTTTATCTGCTCTAACAAGCCCTGGGCAGAGAAATTGTCTTGTCCCCAAATTCCAACATCTTCTTTGTGCCATGACCAGTTTACAGATATGTTTCCTATATTTCCACTTGATGTTGCAACAAGATGAAGGGACTCCATGCTGACCTTCTCCATTTCCATTAGGGAAGTTTGTACACTAATCTGTAACATTATATGGATATACCTGGTTATAACTATAAGTCCTATATAATCCTACAACTTTCATCATCGCCTCAGCTATTCTCATGTCAATCTATAGAAATTAGAAAATATCACTCACCTGCGCAGAGTTATAGACCACATTTTTGCAGTCGGGCAAGACACTGACAGACCAGGCAGGTAGATTATAAGATGCTCCATTGAATTGCACGGTTGCATCCTCCTTACTGTGTATGTTGCTAAGAAAGGCAGCACACACGCCAGAATTATTTATAGAATATACTGTCGCCTGCATATTCAGCGTAACTTTAATGCTTAACAGTCAGTCATTCGTTTCCTTCTGAAAAACTTTTAGAACGGAACTTCCTTGAAAGAAATAAATGCTTCAATTTAATGGAATTATGTATATTTCTTATAAACCTCTAACAAAAAATTCTTCAATTGAAAGACAAACCTCAAGGCTGCTGCCCAATGAAATGTTTTTAATGTCTCCATAGACCAGAGCAGGTTCACATAATTTTATAGCTTTGTGCAACTCATTTAGATGCCCCCACTTTGGCTGTCTTCTATCCCCTGTAAGAGTACAGAGTACCATATTGTTTCAAATAGGAGAAAAGCCTGATTGTGGAAGAATAATTGAACCAGGCTCATTTTTCAATGCTCTACAACCCAGGAGGACAGAGTTTCATCTGTGTAACCCTTAAAAAAAAAATAAAGAATAAAAATAAACCCAACCCCAGACCCCACACACTCTTTCAGTGCAGAAGAAAATTTGGCATTGGCTCCTCTTGCATACCATATTCATCAATAGGCGAATCATAGTCATAGCTGGTGGTAATGAATGGACCTCCGCTTGTCCGCCCAAAGTTTGTGCCTCCATGATACTGCAACATAAAAGGCATTAAGGTAATGGTTCAAATTTTAATAACATAAATATAATACATATGAGCTCGATCTCAATACGAAAGAACACCCAAATCCACCATGTAATAGTTCTGAAATGCTCCTCCTCTCTGGAAAAATCGGGCTACTGCGAATGCAATATCCTCGGTAGGCCTCTGAGGGGTCCTCCCTCCGAATGTCTGAAACCTATAAAATGAAAACAGATTTTAAGAAGGATGAACAGGAAGCCCTTGGACTTGAAATCCTCAACCTCTATTTGGCAATAAGGTGTAGTGTCATAGTAAACAAAGGAAAATTATAAACTACAAAAACAGAGGATTTAAATAATAATGAATAAATAATTATTTGGGCCCTTTTAACCAGGTGTGGGATCGCATATATAAGCAGGAAACTCTTCCCTAAATGCATTAGGATCTCTGATTTACTCTCTTAAGTTATGTATGTGAAAAAATAAATTATGTATGTGAAAAAGAAAGATTACACATTATAATGGTGGTTAGAAATCATTACCATCCAGACCAGTTCTCAGTCCACATCTTTGGCTTCCCAGGAGAATTAGGTTGGAAATAGTCACAGTAGTAATCATTGCAGGTATTGATCTATAAACGAATTCATATATCAGTATGAGCCTTTAGATTATAGCAAATTCCTAAAGATATGGAAAGGTTATGTGGAAAGTCAGACTTCTATGATTTCACATATAGACTCACAATCGGGTCTGGGGCGTCAGTTTGTTTGCACATCACCCAGGGAATACTTGTATTTAATGATAATGCCATTTTTACTGCCCAATTTACATATGATTTGCCTTTCTCTCCATAATATTGCTCCACTTGTTGATATTCATTCTCTATCTGCATATAACTAAACCAACTTAAAAAAGCCATATTTCATTATACAACAGCCTGAATAACTATTACAAGCATAATAACTAAATCAAATTAAAGAGCCATATTTCATTATACACAATGTAAAAAGCTATTACAACCAGACAACTTACCTGTGTCAATATAATAGGTCCACCTTGCCATAAAAAAAGGTTTTCTTGTTTAATCATCTTTACTATCTTTGCTGTAAAGTTTTCCATCTCATACTAAAGAAAACAGATCAAATATTGAGAATGAGTAGCAATGTTTAAAAAGTAAAAATAAAAAATAAACATTGAACTTACAATTTTGAATTTGTTTAACTGTATCAGATTGTAATATTTAATATTTTAATTTTTACTCAGCTCAAAAGCAAGGTACTTTTTATGTTAGTTAAAAAAGCATTTCTCAATTTTGCACACCAGAAACAAATAAGAGTTTGTCTTACAACTACATATTTTTAAAAAGAAGCATTCTTCCTCTGAATCTTGACACATTACTCTTCTTCTTCCCTGATCTTTATCCATCCAGTTGATTAAAATGTAGTATGCACAAAATTTCTATGCTACAGCATGTTACTGAGCTAAATACAAACTGAATTCAGCTTGAAATGTTTATTGCTGATTCAAGCACAAAATGTCTATATTTAGAATATATATTATTAAATCAAATACAAACTAAAATCACCTTGAAAAGTTCATTATCTGTTCTCAGCTTGATTCCTGGTATGGCATGCAACCAAAGAGGGAAACCTCTACAAAGTGGCAACATTTCAGTAAGTAATAATCTTAATAATCTTCAACTACAAATATGAATGAAAAACTACTAAAACTGTAGTTTAAAATATCATTAAAAAATGGAAATTTGAAACTCTTATTTAATTAACCTCTAATTATATTAAAGATGTGAAACTTTAAAGGAGAGTATTTCTGGTGCATGTTTGCATAGTTATATTGAGGATATTGAGGATATTGAGGATGCTCTAAAGTTTGACAGCATGAGTACTCAGTAATTACAGAACACAATTACTGAACATGTGTAAAGATATAGGTGAAAACTGCCCATTAAATTGTCTTTTGCAGATTTTTTATTCCTTCCTTTAAATCTAACAAAATTTCTATAAAGTAGTAAATAAAAATTGTTTTTGATTGGTTGAAACCTAAAAACTATTGGTCTTGGAGTAAGACCTAGAAGAAGACCTAAAACGACTTCTGATTTGCTAAGAATTCAGATAGCATCTAGAAGGAATGAAAGTCTGTCCCCTTAGGAATCAGCCGCAGGCATTTTCGATAGCAACTTGCTTTGACAACTGAGTTATAACAGGTTTTTGCCATCTTAAAAAAAAACACAAAACTCTAATACTCATAAAATAAAAATTAGACTTAACTGCCTTCCAAATACACAAATACACACAAGAAATATATCAAAAAGAAATATGCCTACATTCCCATAAGTTCATAACAAATTACAAAATGGTATGGTGACTGATATTTTTTATAATCCATACATTATTTATATAAAATTAAGTATATTTCCATACCCATAATTCCACTCTGCACAGACATAAGGTCCTATTCTGAGGTGAGCATAAAGGCCGGCTTGTTGTACTGTCTTCAAAAACCTCACCAAGTCAAATCTTCCCTCAAAATTATACTGCAATAAATCATACACCACCACAAATTCATCAACAACACATAGTTCAAGCTGAAACTAATGTAGACATAATAAGCCTCATAAAGATTGAAAATGCTTATTACCTGGCGTTTCTCAGGCTCGTGCCCATTCCAAAAGACATATGTCTGAATAACATCAATTCCCCCCTCCTTAGCCTTGGCAATAAGGTCTGGCCACATCTGTTTAGTAGCATACAAACTAAATTTAAGTGTACATAGATATATTAATTACGAAATGAAAACCTAATACATTACAAACCTCTGGTGTGCTTCGTGGGTAATGTATGGATCCAGAGATTAAAATCCTACGCTGTCCATTTATCAGCAAAGCTCTACCATCATAGCTAACATTCGTACTTCCATCCACTTTACAGTTAAATACCCAAACACACATAAAAAGTAGAAACCAAAAATGTCTGATAATCCCCATCTCAGTGCTTTGTTATAAAAGCTCTGCAACGCTGCTTAATTCATTGCAGGTAATGCTTTGGTATTTAAGTTTCCACAGACCTGCTTTTATTTTTTGCTCTTCGACAGGGGGAGAAAACAGTCAAGTATTCGGATTGCAGGCATTCTTCGGAATTGCAGACGTGCTATCTATCTTTGATCTATTGAATATGAATATCGATATAAAAGCACATGGGTAGTCACGTATATTATATATAAAAGCCAGAGTCACGGTTTTCTATATAAATAGTTCCAATTATCGATATCCGACAAAACAAAAAGATTGGGTAACGATGTTTCAACGATACGAATTACTGTTCTGCGGTACAAGTCACGTTTACCTGTGGAAAAGTTTCAAATCAATGGCTATAAACAATTGCTTGATGATGTGCTTAAGTTAGTGAGTAATTTGATAGGGGGGCCAAATTCTTTTTCAGATTTTGCAAGAATTTTAGGGAAAGCTATAATTGCTATTGATGATGGAAGGATTTTGATCATGGATTTGTGTTTCATGAATTATTTAGGGTTCAGATTCATGTCATGCTTCAAAAGGGGTACTTATATTTTATATTTTAAAAGTATGATGCTTGTCTTAACGTAAAAGAAAAGAAAAGTCTTATTCCTTAATACTTAAAAATTTATTGTTTCAGATCGGATCAAGTTATTCTTATAGTAAATTTGATAAGAATTTAGTACAAAGTTTAAGCAAAAGCATATTTCTAAACCTAATTCAAAGATTGTTAAGATTGTAAATAATGGAACAAAGCCTTTACCAGTTTTTTCCCAATTTTAAATCTACTTATACAATCAATAAAAATTATAACTTCCTATGTCACAACTGAAAAAGTTTAATCAGATGCTTAAAAAACTTTTTCTTTTTTTAATCAGGAGGCTTTCACCGTCTTGTAGGGACCGATATCCTTTAGTATTTGACAGTGATATCCTGTAGGGACTCAGCACACGTTCAATGAAAGTGAAGTACAAAACAATCAGTCAATTTCAACAAGCGTGTCTTTTGCTCGAACATTAATTTCCCATGAATCCGCTGTTGTTCATCAAAATGTTGTATTCAATGCCCTTGTCTTCAAAGTCTGTGATGCCAGATAAAAATTAAATTTTTTTTTTCATAATATTAATGAAGGTTGCATGTAGTGTAAAAAACTGCAGGCTGCAGCGTGCATCAAGCTCCTTCACGGAACCACGTCTTTCCAAAAAAAACAGCTTTCGATTGAATGTTAAAGAGAGGAAATCGAGTAATTGTATGAGTAGGTTTAACAGTTAATTACTCGTTCATTTTTAAGAAGTTATAGATTCAAATTTTAAAGCAAACCTCTAAAAAACATTATCCAAGTCTTGTTTTAATGCAAAAACATCTCTAAATTCAAACAGTTCTCCATCATTTCCATTTTTAAGAAATGGAAAATTCAAATCTTAAAAACACCTCCAAAAAAAAGTTTAATTGACAGATTTTTTATTTAAAAAAGAGAGATTGTTGATGAAAAAAGAGAGATTGTTGATGGAAAAAGATAAATAGAAATTTGGCCAGCTTTGAAACATTGAAGCAAGAATAAAAAGTCTGCCCTTCAGTCTAGCAAATGATTCAAGCTCGGCCTGTGAGTTCGAAGTAAGCTTTTTTTTCGTGTTGTATTTCGGTCATTAGCCACTAAATAAAACAAAGTCTGCATTTAGTATGTTTGTTATATGTTTGTTTTGTATCTTTGATCTACAAGCCTGTGTGCTTGCACAAAGTGGTATCAGAGCAAGTTTTCTGTGGGGTTGTTGATGTGATAATTCTATAGAAAGATACAAAATTGGAAGACTGCAACTAGAAACTAGAATTTGCAGATTGAGGAATCTGTTAGATAAGTAATGGCATGGAGGAGGCAGAGGAATGCCTCTTAGAAGAGGACCTGGAAGATCACCAAGAGTAGAAATTAATGTTGGAAATGAATTTGCAAAGGCACTGCGTGCAGAGTTGGATGTTATTGAAATTGCACAAATGAAAGGAGTGGCTACAAATTTGATAAATGAATTTTGAAAGTAGTGTGAGAGAGTGAACAACATGTTCACCAGAGCCTAAGTAGAACTTGCTCAGGAGGAAATAGTGATAAGAGAAGTTACCAGTTTGGCAGGTAGACTGAGATTGGACACACCTGTGTAATCTGGAAGCTCGACTGTAGAGCAGTTGATCGATTAGAATGGCGTGTTGGAGAAGTTTTTTAAATTGGAAAAAATTGAAGACCACATAGGAGTTAGATACCTGTTTAAAAGTGAGAGAAAATGTTTCAGTATGGTGGACTATATGCAGTTAGAGACACTGAAATGGAAACGACAAAATTCAAATCGAAAGGTAAATTCTTGCTAGTTGCTTTTGCTCCAGATCTGTTAAGATAGTTACATAACTTTTGGTAAAGAGGGAAATGGTTAAAAGGTATAGGATGGAGTATTGCCACCATTGAATCCATTGCTATGTTAATGGTTTGAAATTTAATATTCAAGGTGAATTAGTTTGATAAATATCTAATGGGTGTGAAAGGCATATCAATTGACTTTAAGGATCAAAGACAAATTAATAGAAAACAACATAATAGACACCAAAGGCATATCAATTGACCTTAAGGGTCAAAGACAAATTAACAAGAAAACAACATAATAAAAGAGGTGGAGACACAAGAGGAAGTGGACGACAACCTCCGAGAAGGAAAATCTAGTGGAAGAAAAGATGATGAAGCCAACACAAGATCTGAAAGTCATTATCCATCGCAAGCTTCGTTAATGGTTTGAAATTTAACATTCAAGATGAAATTGATTTGATAAATGTTCAATTGGTGTCAAAGGCATATCAGTTGCCCTTATGGGCCAAAGACAAATTAACAAGAAAATAACATAGAAGAGGTAGAGACACAAGAAGAAGTGGAAACAAGCATCAAGAAGAGAAAAAATCTAGTGGAAGAAAAGATGATGATGCTATCACACAATCTGAAAGCTAGAATCTTAGCGGAGGTTACAATGCTAATAAAGGATGAGGAAGAGATGGAGGATGATCCATGGGCACATGTTTCAAGTGAGTATGTTACAACTCAAACTAGTATGTGTGATTAAAACTCAAAAGAACATTACTAGTCCAACTGCAACTTAGGAATACCCACCGTTAGCTCAATAACTTCCTCTCTACACTTTAGGTTGGCTCTTCTCCAACTCAAGGGGGGCATATCTTGGTTAGGATTGCTAAGGTTATGACAATGAAGGACAAGGCGACACGAAGGGGTATCTTAGAAAAACTTTTTTGGTCTTTTGTAGTATAGAGAAATAAAGTGTGATGGGAAGACCTATAGACTAGCACCAATCCAAAAAGGGAAAATGGAATCAAGGGGCTAGTGCAAGAGGGCAAGTTCATGAATGGCTAGAGAAATTAGTGTTGCATACACATACCACAATGAAACGCTAGCATGCTGAAAATGATTTGTCAAAATAGATTGGGAGGGTCCAAGAAGGTGCCACATCAAAACATTATTGATTAGGGTGTGCATGATGTAAAGAAGTATTATTAGCAACAACTATAGAAAGATGATGGAAGCAAGTAATATATTCATGCATAAGACATCAAAGGGAAATAATGGAAACACTTCTCAATCATCTCCGCCAATGAGGTAAACCCAAATAGATCCATCTTAAACTTGGATCTATCAAACAATGAGAGGGATCCAATTTCTTAAGGTGTAAATTTTTTTCTTGATGTGTAAAAAATATACACCTCAACGAATTGGATCTCTCTCAATGCTTGATAGATCCATATTCAAGATGGATCTATGTAGGTTTTAATTTTTTGATTTTATGAGTCGATGTGTTATTCTTTTGTGACGTTTTCCACATGAGCATTACCCATGTTACATGAAGACATCTCCCCATACTGGGTTGTAAAGAAAATCGCTACTCTCATAGTGATACCCCTTTCAATTGGCCCTAATAGACAACATCTAACAATTCCATGTACCATTAGCAACATTTAGCAAGAAGAACAATAAGCTACACTTTGAATGGAGAATAAACTCTTACTCTTCAAATTACACCAAGAAAGATATATCCATTAAATTCCAAAATAGAGAGAACTCTCAAAATCCAACCATGACAAATGAAGGAGAGAACAAAACCTTAAATAGATTTAAGCTCCTCCACCTTCTATAATAAAATAATAATAACACCCTAGATCTATCCTAGGATGGAGTAAACAAACCAAAACACTCCAACTACTCCAACAAAATACATTAAATAAGTTGGTCAAAGCCTCATATACATGATCCAAATTAGAAAATACTGAAGGAGGGTGCATTCATCAAATGAGGGACAAAATCCAAGTAGATGTCCAAATATCTAGTCTCCAAAAGCTCTCCCAAAGGTTACACTCCAAGGAAGTGGTATAATAAACAAGGAATGATGGTGGACCAACCCTATATCCCTCCAATGTCAAACGATCTCCAAGAAATGTGTCTAGATCACCTCCAAAAGTGCTACCTCCAAATGTGTCTAAATCACCTCCAAAAGTGCTACCACCAAAAGAAGCAAGGAATAACATGTATAATGCCCCCAAAATGAATGCTATCTCCAAAATATGCAAGGAATAAGATGTGGATTTCCCCCAAGATGAACATTCTCCTCAAAATTGGGTCAAGAAGATGAAAACCCCCTCAAAATGTGTGTAGAACATCCTCAAAGTAGGATGTTAGATCCAACTATGGGATAAAACATCATCAAGGCACCTCAAACATGGGATGCTACTCCAAATATGGAACAAAAATATAAGTAACCTCCCTAGTGGAATGCCCTCTATGATTGAGTTTAAGAAGGTGGATTCTCTCTCATCAAGGCATAGGAAGATGTGAAATGAGGGTCTCCATGTCACGTCCTCGACAACCTATGTGGCCTATCGCAACCACAGGGGATATTTTCATTTTCTTCTACTTCTGATACCAAGACATTACCATGTCTGAACTGGGTTAACTTGTTGTGCAACAGTCTACATGACCACATACTCTTAACCCATTGTGCGACACACTGTAGACATCATAATTTATTTTATGCACACTTATGTGCTTATCAATTTCTTTATCGCACAACTATACTACACGCACAAAGCCATACCATTTCGTGATCCACTAAATGACTTCCTTCTACCATTGCAAGACTATCACTATGCAGGTTAACCACCTTGTGGCAACTTAGCTTGCATTGCTAATTCACTTCCTACTATAGACTTAGCACTATATACATAATGGGACTCCATATAGATACAATCATCTATATGCAAGAATTTCAACACATTCATAATCATTATATACAACAGGAATTTCATCATTCTCTCAAATCAACATTCATACAATGGAAATGGTAATTAACAACAACGAAACATCACATAACACTTATCTTTAATGAAACTTCTCTGGGAAACCAATTACGTAAGAGAAACATTCCACTCAATCCCAGGCACACTCTCCAGAATATACTCTTTCTGCTAAGAGGTCACTCATACGCTAGGAATGATTACCTTAAGGAGAGGGGATCTATCCAGAGCTCTTCCTCACAGTAAAATAGGCATAAGGGCACATCCAAGCGAGCCTTTGTTGAGTTAACATGTTGTTACAGTCATATAGACTCAATTAAAAATCCAATCAATCCTCTACCAGGTTAATAGACTTTCCAAGTACTAGAGAGGAAATGCCAACTAGTGACTCACTATAGAATTACATGCACCTCACACAGACTCGGTTAGCTTGGGGAGCACAATACTTTCCCAACACAACACCAAGAAGGTACCCATTCACCACTCAATGGTCCCTCAGGAATCACCTTCCTCCAAGTGCTATATAAATGTGTGCATAGAAAGACCACACAAACTTCGAATCATTTTCCTACAAGCTCTGTTTTCCTAGGGATTACAAATTTAGGATGTGCACAAAAAATGGCTCGAAGGACTCACTTTAGTCACTTCCTACTAGACCACTCTATTATAAATGGACTCATAAGAAACCGCACTCAAGCTAACTGAACATCAAGGAACATGACTTCTAAGGAGCACAACTCAAGATTCACAATACTTCGCCATTCTGCTAGTCCAACTCAAATCACTTTTGGGAACATAATCTATCACACGGGTCTTCAACACAAAGTCAGGATGCTCAGGATCAAGTTAACATTTGGGTATTCAATACCATTATGCTACCTATATCAATAGAGGAATGCACAACAGTTGCATTCTCGAGTTTCCTCTTTAACTGTTAGTCATGTCCACGAACTAGAGCTTATATCCATTCTCCACTATGTCTTTATTTAGATTAGATTCCTCTCACGCACGCTAGTTGACTCTTCTCCACGAGCCGAGAATGATAGATCAATCAATGGATGGATGAGTGAATAATGAATTGCACATAAGGCAGGGCGAGATAGATACACCCTTTAAGGATTGAGTTACTTGATCACGTAAACTCATTAACTTGATGACAGACTCACCGATAGGTTAATTGACAAGTTACCATTCCATTCCCCAATTTATAGGTAATTTAAGGATGACATCAATTCGACTCATTTCTTACCCAATAAGCAACTCCCATTCCCAATTCTACAGGACGAGTGACACAAGGAACTAGCACTACTATGTCATAAGGAAACTTAGATCCATGCCTTCCTTTCTCCAAGACAATAATTGTTTCACTACCTCCCCCATGGAAGCATTAAATGATTGGGGTGCATGAGTAAAACTGGAATTTTATGGCTCATAAATCCTCTTTAGGAAAATTGTCTCTCATATATTAGCTTCAATACATCCCTTCCTAACCCTAGGATAAGCATGCCCCGAGCTCTTGTTTCCTTGCACAGTCAGCTGTGGATTTATTTATTATTGTCTTGCACATGTACATCACATTTACAATACTATTGCACTTTACCAGTGCATGGTTTTCCAACTACATTACACACACAACCACACACACACACACACGCATATACTATTCAGGATGTCCATGCCAGGGCCTTTTCCTTGATCTTTGCACCATGTTCCTTACATTTATCAGCTGTATCACATCATTTACATAATTTATGTTAAGGGTCAAAACTAGGGACATTACAATACCCTCCCCCTAGAAACAACGATGTCCTCAGTGCTCTTAAAAATTGAATAAAAATGGGTACACCTGCCTCATGGCGTCTTCTAACTCCCATGTATCCTCATATGGGACACAGTGCTTCCAGTGCACCTTTACCTAGCCGATGGCGCAGTTTTGTAGCACAGTCTCCTTCCCACCTATGATGTGCATAGTCTCTACTTGAAACTCTTTGTTGGGTTCTACATGAATCACGTTCCAATCAATAACATGATTAGGATCATGTATATACTTTTTAAGCAATGAAACATGGAGAACATCACGATCTTTCAAAAGCATAGGTAATGTGATCCTATATGAAACTAGTACTATTCTATCAAGGACTTCAAAAGGTCCAAAATATCTCAGTGACAACTTGGCACGTCATCTGATGTTTAAGAAGCTCTTCCTCACCTTAACTCTCAAATAAACATGGTCTCCAACTTCAAATTATCTATGCAATCTTTTCACATTTTTATAGCTCTTCTGCATGTCTTGTATTGCTTTCAAATTCTCCATGATCATGCTCCATTTCCTTGATCATTTCTGGTCCAAGTACCACTTTATTCACTAGGTTTTCCCAACTTACCAGGGCCCTGCATTTCCTACCATACAGGGCTTCAAATAGACTTATACCCATTGAGGAATGATAACCATTGTTGCAAGAAAATTCAACCAAATGAATGTAATCCTCCTACTTGGATGGGTTATCCATCACATAGATCCTTAACATATCTTCCATCACTTGATTCACTCTCTCTGTCTGGCCATTTGTTTGAGGATGATATGTTATTTGAAATTGAGTCGGGTTCCCAACTCTTTAAACAATCATTTCTAGAAATTCAATGTGACTTTCACATCTCTATATGAGATTGTTTCCTTAGGAAATCCATGTAACTTGAAAATTTCCTTCATGAAAATATGTGATAGGTCAACACTCTTATGCATGGGATTGACTAGAATGAAATGTGTTGCTTTGGCCATCTTGTCCACTACCGCTATCATTCGAGTCACGATTCTTTGATTTTATTGGCAATCTTGTAATAAAATCCATAGATATTTCTTACCACTTCCACTTAGGGATAGGCACTAGCTACAATTTTCCTGTTGGGTGTCGGTTCTCAACTTTAAGTTTCTCTCCCTATGATATCCTGCAAAACCCATGAAAAATCATATGTCTATCACATTCTTGGGCATAGACTAATTCACTATCACCTCAATCTTCTTAGGGTCTATTGAAATTCCCTTTGTTGAAATAGCATGACCCAATTACTGAGCCTTCCTTTGATAGAACTCACATTTGATAATCTTGGCATATAACTTATGCCCCCTAAGCACCTGCAATACCTTTCTAAGATGCTCTATGTGCTCTTTCTCATTCCTGGAATAGATGATTATTTCATCTAGGAATACTAGCACAAACTTATCCATGTATTGATTGAACACAATGTTTATGAGGCATATGAAAGTAGTCGATGCACTGGTTAAACTAAATGCACAACAATGAATTCATAGTGGCCATACCGTGTCATGAAAGTTGTCTTCTGGATATGTTCCTCCTTGATTCTAACATGATGGTATCCTAACCTTAAGACAATCTTAGAAAATACTCTGGCTCCCATGATCTGATTGAAGAGATCATCTATCCTAGCCAGTGGATACTTATTCTTGATTGTTACCTTATTGAGTTATCCATAGTCAATACATAGTCACAAGGTTCCATCCTTCTTCTTAATGAGCGGCATTGGAAAACGACACATGGATACACTAGGTCTAATACACTTCTATTCCATTAATTCCTGAAGTTGAATTTTCAACTCTACCAATTTTGGAGTGCTCATTTTGTAAGTAGCCTTGGACATTAGGGTTGTGCTTGGCACCATATTGCTAGTAAAATCAATATCTCTTTTGGGAAGTAGTCCCATCACTTCTTCTAGAAATACGTCCGTGTATTTCTACAACATTGGATCTTATCCTTTGCGGCTTCTGACACATGAACCACATATACCTGACATTTCTTCTTGAAGTACCTTCCCAATTGCAGCGCTAAAACTTTCCTTATCTAAACCTTCTTCAACACACCTTTCATTATTTGGGGCTTTCCTTGCTCATCAAGATATTCAAGAAACTTATTACAGAAATCGAGCTTGGCGCGGTGCTTTTCCAGCGAATCCATGCCAATAAGAACGTCATACAATCCTAGTGGTAGGATGTTTAGGTCTTCTATGCTGGATAAACCATCCAACATTAATGGGCATCTTTCTACCATTTCACTATCTTTCCTCTTGGTCCTAGTGGCTTACTAAACTAGCCATAGTTTGTTATGCTCATTTTTCTTAAGCTCTAAAACTTTAACAATATTAGGATGAATATAACTATGAATGGATCATGGGTCTATTCAAATATAAAAAGACTGCATGACAATCTTACTTCCAACTTATAATACCATTGCTTGATGGTCTACCTAATTATCGTCAAAAGTTGTGTATATTCTAGGAGTTTCTCTAGCCATGCCCTCCATAGTAACGACTGATTCGATGTTACGGATCCTTCACGGTTGTTCCTTCCTATGAGGGAAATCATATAGCTTATGATTCTCTCCACATCTCCAACATTGCATTGGTTCTCTAATTGTTCATGTGCTTGCACAACATAATTTCAACCCAAAATCCAATGCCTTGCATGTTTGAATTTCGACACTTCTCTGTCGCATCTTCGACACATACATTTTTTTTTTGCCGTCGGTGGCATAACGTCGGATATTCGACATGCTACCAAAGTGGATCGAAGATATGACATACCATGGTGTCACCTATTTGATAGTTTTATCTTTCAAAGTGTCACTCAAAACTTTCATAAACTGTCGGAAATACTACGCCCTCCGACACTTAAAGGGTCGGCCTTTCGACAGGCAGAAGTGTCGGATGCATGACGCCGCCATCGGGGATTTTATCTGGAAATCATTGGATTTTCGACTCCTACCGACACATGAAGCGTCGGTCCTCCAATGGGCTGAAGTGTCGAAGTCATGACACTACTGTCGGAAGGTTGATACAAAGTGTCGGTTGATCGTCGCCTTCATGTGTCGGATGTTTCACAGAAGCGTCGAAACACCGTCGGAAAAGTGACACCTATTGGTAGATTTAAAAAAAAAAAATTTGAAAGATTTCACTTAGAAAAGTTGATCACAAAAAGAAATTGTATGTTTTTTCAAAGTTTTTTTGCTTAAAACTCCTACTCTAGCTTTGTTAATGCATTCTAATGATGTTAGTAAGTTATGGCATGATATGTTTGGGCATATTAACTTACGTTAATTGCATCAATTAATCAAACAAGATGGCATAGTGGGGTTGCCACCTATATCCTTCTTAGATAGAGTTTGTCCAATATATACTCTTGGTAGGCACCTTGAAGAGAGATTTGAGAAAGGAAAGGCTAAGAGAGTCACATCACTTCTTGATTTTGTGCTCGGTGACATTACTGGTCCCTTTCCTCACCTATCTATGAATAAATAAATATACGTACTAAGTTCTAACCTTCATTAATTACATCTCTATGTACACAGGGGTCTACTTCTTAAAACACAAAGCTGATGTGTTTGCCTTTCTTCGAGATTTTAAATCTCTTGCAGAGAAACAATCTGGTAAGGGGATCAATATCCTTCACACAGATAATGGTGGAGATTTTTCCAATAAATATGTAAATAATCTATATCCTTTTCATTTACAGTTCTTTACCTGACAACTCTTACGACATATCAGTATGGTATGCTTATATATATCCTTTTGATTCTAGAGCACACACTCTGCTGGTGATCATTGAATTTTATGCATCAAAATAATCTAATTAGTGTTTTAGATATGATAGATTTTCACTCAACATGTCCAAATGAGTGATGATATAGAATCATTTTGTCAAACATATAAATAAAATGCATGCTCAAGTCCAAGTCAACCAAAGGAATAAAATGTAAAATATAAGTAGTTTGTGGATGCCCAATGGAGACATAAATCACTTGAGAAGAACTTAGGACAATATAAAGGATAGAAAAATAATTTAGTTGTCAATTAAAAATAAGGGGCAGAGAGAAGTTATGTTATTTACAAAGAACTTCATAAATGCAACAAGTGTAGAAAAAGTGACTGATATGCTATATAATATCGTGCAATAGCATATCGAACCTTAAGGAAGAAAAGGCCAACTAGTTCAAAAGGGTAAAAAAAGGCATGACCTTTTCCAAAATATAAAATTGGTCAAAAATTCCAGGGAATTCCAAAAAGAAGAGGTTAGAGGTGCTCTGCAGTCAACACCGTTGTCAAAATCAGGGGAACTATCACAACCTCTCACATTTGTATCTGTCTACTACTTCTCTTGGACCATCATATAACATGAAATCCTTAGTGACTGGAATCAATTCAAGTGATCTTGGTTTGCAGAATGAATAGGTCCAGCCTTCAATTTCGTTTGGCCAAGATAGATCAAACTCTCTTCTTATGGTCCCCATTGCAAGAAGAGTTGCATCAACTGGAAGTATTACAGATTCAGTAACATCTTTGAACATTAACAGTCCTTCCACCGAAACAACACATATGCCTAGTTTGGTAGTTAAGGTAGATCAACCTGTTGCAGTTGTTAGTAGATCCTACACACTAGGGTGGTGGATCCAGTAACACGGCTAAAATCAAGTTATATGCAACACAATTTCATTCTATGATTGTTCAATAGAAGAGACGAGTGATTGTCTTTGATCCTTTAAATAGTTGTTGGGATTCTGGTAAATGTATGCTTGCTTGTCCTTTTACGACTGGTTGAGAATCTATAAATGTTTGTGAAGTTCCTCTTGCAATTACAATACTGAATCATGTGGAAGCACCATTATCTTCAAATCAATGGATCTAGCAAAATATTTCATGCGAAGAAGATGCTCTCATATAGGCTTGCCTATGGATTCACAGGGGAAACTTATCAAATATATTACTATTTCTTCTTTGGATTTATGGTAAAATGATGGGTTGATTCTAGGGTTTCATGCACATGCAATATTGATGCTAGCATTGTTGGAAGAACACGAGCACAAGGAGGATCTAGGGTTTTCTTGGTTACTCCATTGGTAAAGTTTGGTGAAATTATGCTTCTATGGATTGAATGGTGGTTGTAATGCTACGTTTTCTCTGAATTAGGGCTTTTAACAACTTTTGTCAACTTTTACATGTTATAAAACATCCTCTTGAAGGATTTTTCTCTTGTTTGTCCTTAGATCTTTGAATTTTTCCCTAATTAGGATCCTCCAACAAACCCTAGAGGTTGTTTTTGGAAGTCCTAGTTGGTGAGCCTTAGGGAAATATTCCAAGAGGGAGGCTGATCACCATCCCTCATGGCCTTGAGTTTGAAGTAAATTTCAAAAAAACCCTAAGATTTGTCATTTTGATCAAAATTTAGTATTTCATGTGTAAATAGACGCATTTGCGTGATTAGTGTAGTGTTAGATTAGATCTGCGTTTTTATAAACTAGAAAACGTTAGAAATTTATAAAATTCAATAATCCAAAAAAACAACAATTTTCAAATTCTAAGGCACCCTCAAATTTTTGCCTGCCTATTTATCCCTAGATCCTCCAGTGCGTCACCTATCTTCTTGTCTACATCCACGAACTTGAGAAGCAACCTAAAAAACTAGTCAAAAGTCAGATTTAGGGTTTCATATTTGACATGTTTTGGGGGTTGGGATAATTTGGCCTTGATAAAAGGTTACTTTCCGCCTTACAACGACCCCATTTAATTGTTTAGTAGAGAAATTTAGGGATTCTTTCCTTACCGATCAGTGATACTATTGTTTCTAGCCCTAAAACCTATCAAACAGACTTGCAAAATCAACCAAGTTAGGGTCATATTTGAGTTATGGGGAAATCTCAACAATATCATTGAATTCTGCCTTCCAAGAGCATTCTTTTCAGGCTAAGGAGTACTTGTATAAACCCTTAAAAGGATGGTTAACTCAGCTGGTAATTCATGTTGATATATAGTAGTATTTACAGTTAATCTAAATGATGATGATAATGCCTATGTGATGATACATGATGGTTGTTAATACTTACACTTGCTAGCTGATAAAATTGTCTACTATTGTTGATTTCAAAGAAAAGTGGTTTAAATGATAATACTCTGTTGGTTATGATTCTGAAATAGCTTTTTCTACCCTATATCCTTGGTGTGGCTATGAAACACTTATGCTTTACAACAACAGCATATCATGCATAGACCAAGAAAACACCACTAACTTATACAAGAAATTTACAAAATATCAAAGGTATGCATGCTTTACCGATGGACCAGTTAGCAAAGAAGTTCCAGAATCTGCAATAGAAACACAACCTCTAGCATGGAAACCTGCAACAAAATGTTCTTAAAATGCCATCAATAGTTTCATAAGATTCCTTAAGAATCAATCATGTGCCCAATTGAAAAAGATGGACTGTATGCTGACCTGTTGATTGATCATCAATGAGGAAGTCTCCCATGTCAAACTAAAGGAAATAGCAAAATCGATTTATGAGAGTATATTAATCCCATTACATACCTACTAGTAACTATATTGACTCATACAAAGAACATGGTATGCATGTGTTTATCCTTAAATACAGTCAATCTTAAACATGGAAAACTAACATGATTCTATTACATACCTTCCAGTAATTGTTTCGAGTAACGGGAGCATATTGATGTTTATCCTTGAAGTGATTAGGATCAACACCACCAAAAGTCATGGCTGCAAATAGGCTTTCTTCAATAAAAACATATTTTCCTTGGGAAAGAACCTCGAAACTGTTTCCAACAAATGTGAAAATGTTGCTTTTAGCGAAAACATGTCATACCAAATCTAGTGATCTATCATTGTAAATCAGTGAAAATGACTGATACTCTTTTTCAGGCCATGGATACCTTTGGAAGATTGCCTGAAAACAACAAAAATAAGCAGTTTTTATAACTTAAGCATTCAAACAATGCCTTCCAGAAATAAAGTAGCAAATAGATCTTTATTTTTTCAAGCAGATCTCAATAATTTGTTACCATAATTATCAATGCAGTCATTCTTCTTTTGTATTCCAGAGTTGAGATGTTTGCTCTAAGTGACCACTTTAAACTCAGTGATAAATTGGAAGCAATACAGAAAGATATAAATGCCTAATAAAAGATTTGCACAAAGAAGACTTTGTAACAAATTATCAATTATGAGTAATAAAGTGCACAATGATGTTGGGGGTGAAAAGTTACAATTTAAACTGAAAATACCAATGTGTACCATGCCCAACTCACAACCTACAGGGATAAGCACAAATATAAACATAGGTTTTCCACTGCATAATCAAACATGAAAGTTGAACAAGATGTGAGATTAAGAAACAAATTACAAAACTACTGGAGAAAGATAAATTGCGGCAGATAACAATATACTCATGCAGAATAATAGGGAAACAACGCTTCAGATACCATTTTCCTCACAAGTCTATCTATCTTTTTCTGTCTTTTGACCTTTCATATTCCCATCAAACTCAAATGCCTATCATATTTCTTGTAATGAAATGCCTACATTTAATTTTTTTGTCCTAGCTATATGGTATTGGTAAAGTATTACCAAGGGGCCAGTTATCATGATAAATCAAAATTTTTAAGGTAATTGTTTAGATCAAATAGAACAAAGTTCGCCTTAATGTATGGTAATCATCATCATCAACTAAATGTATGTGTGTGCACATGCATAAATACCCAATACATAGCTCAATCAAACAAAAGAAAACATAATTATACCTTGATTTGTGGATCTTCACACTGTCTTCTTATGCTTTACCTTTCAAAACATCATTTAACATACTTCATTTTTTGTCCTGTTGCAATAGTTTCATGTTAGGACCCATAAAATAAATTTATGTTTGTTTATGAAAATAACAAAACCAATCTAAATAAATACAATTCTATTACAATGTAAATTACAATAATGTTCAACTATTCAAGTAAATTAATTGTCAAGAATATATCACCTGATAAAACATGGATAACCAAAAATACTATGTATATAAGGCCATAGATCTAATCAAAACGCAATTTCTTGCCTCTTAACTATGGAAATGTTTCTCAACGCTGTCTGTAACAAGTTCCATTGGAGGAGTCAGATAGCAATAGTGAAAATTATACACTAAAATTACAGAAATAGATGTTTTTTAATGTATTCTTCCTTACCATTCATTGAGTTCCTCTCTATTTCGAGAATAATTTAATATTCTCTAATAAACAGGGCCAACCACGTGATTTTGGAAGCTCTTATGGCCCCTCCCCCCCCCTCACATCACTCTCAACTCCCCAAACCCAATGCATATACTTGCAAATAACAATTTATTTCACTATTTCACAATCCAAATAACAATGCATCTATAATGCAAATAACAATGCATCTACTGCAAATTATTCACTCAATAGTTGAAAGATGCTTTCATTAAATCATTATTTAAATTATTCATTAAACCATTCAATCATTCAACAGTTGAAAAAACCATTCATTAAACCATTCATTAACTCATTCATTAAAACATTAATTTAGTCAATGGTAGAAAAAAAATCAGTAAACCATTCAATAAAGCATTTATGAAACAGAGGAAAAAACCATTAAATGTTTTTTTATAAATAAGAATTACTCAAAATTTGTTTAGTCACTTCCTTTTTATTTGTCTTCTCTTTAAATATTTAGTTAGAGTCACATCTTCGGGAATTTGATCATCGGTATCCCTACTAGTCTGCTCGCAAGGTTGAACTTCAGGTGAGTGGTGATGAATTTCTGCAATAATGTCAAAATATTTCATTAATATATTTATATTTTGATAAATACGAGTAATTCATTTAAAAAACATTACGAATGTGTGCTTTTACCTGCCATGGGAACATCAACATGTTCAACATTATCTCGTACAGGCCCAACCTGTTCCGTGTTATGATTTGCATCTACATGCTCTGCAGTTGAATTGTGTAGAATTAGAATGGATGTTCATCATCTACAATGGTCTATAAAAAATAGTAGCACATTAATAAATTCATTACCAGGATGAGAAGCATGATCTTCGTTTGGATGGTCATGTACTACATCCTCGACTTGAACGGGATCATTACTTTCCTGCATAAAAAGGAATAAATAATTTATGTTAATTTATTTATAAGGAACAAATTGCATGAGAAATAATAACTTATCATTAAACTATACACTTTTCACATACCTGGGCACCAGATGGATCAACAGAAGATCATGCAGTATTCCTAGACAAGCTTCTCCGATGTTCAACAACGACGTCATAGCCCTGTTCGAAGCCAAGCTTCATGTAGTCTGCCCTGGGCAATTCTTTGAACTAGTTGGCCTTCATATTTGCATGATGTCATTAATTTTAAAGCCTTTTGTCAGAACAAAACAAAAATAATAATCTGTATGATATTTGGATGCGGATTCGGGTTTTGCGATACTTACATCTCGGGCCGCCAAGTTGGAGTAACCACCAGGCCCAAGTTTGTGTTGGCCAATTTTTTCAATTCATGCCTTTGTGGCCTTATATGTGTCTGAGAGCCTAATTAAGTTTTTAAATACATTAGTCGATGTACCAAAATTGATATAAAAACTAGTAATAATAAGGCTTACCACTACATTTTGGAATGTATTGCATACCTCCCTGTTCCACTTGGTGGTATCTTTCCTGATTTTCTCAGGCCCTTTTCTTTTCCGTCTTCCACCAGGGATTTCCACTCCATAGATGGAATCATTGGAGGGCGCTCATACCTAGGGTTCTTTTCTAGGTGAACCTTATACTGGTCTTGGACAATCTTCAGATGTTTTCTAGCCTTCTGTAGGACCTTCGATGTATCGAAGGTATCTTTTCCGAACAATCTAACCAAGCGATTAGTTAGATCATCCTTTAAAGCTTTTGGCTGCTTGTTCCACATTGTGTGGATGGTGGGCCCGAAGATCTCCAAGGCCAAATCATTAATATGTTTATAAAATAGATCATTTCCTGCAAAACATTAATGCCATCATTAGTCAACATTAGAAAATATTATCAGTATATTAGACACAAATTATAAAAACTAAATTGAATAATCTATAATGCCCTGGAATCCTCTCTATCTTTATTTGAACCAGTTCTTCATTCACAAAAAATGTACACACTATTGAATCAGTGCTAGTCACATGAGAAGATCCGGGAAATGCTTCCACATCTCTATCTAACCTTGCATCCACCCCTTCTTCTACAACACTTGTTGTGGGTGGGGCAACATCGACTGCACCCTCCACTGCCCTCGGGGGTGTCGCAGAGCATGTTGCCGATTGTTCAGTGGACAAAATGGGAGCAGTATGTGGTGTACGTGGGGTGGTTTGGTCACTGGAACCAACATTGCCTTGACCACCATTGATAATCTCCATAGCGCACTATAAATTCAAACCATTGTATTATAAGTTCAATAGCATATAAAATCAAATATTATAAAGTTTTTATAAATGAATTTGCATTTTTATTCGATAACTTACGTCCACTTGTTTACGTTGTTGTAACAACAATTGAATCCTTTGTTCGAGCCGCTATGTTAGTGGAACTGCCAATGTCAGACGAATCAGTTCCTCATTTTGTTTTTCCCTTGTCCTTTGTAGCACCCTCAACGGGTCTATAGACTCTCTAATTTCACTATCTCTCATCAACCGAGAGACCTCATTCTGTAAAGAGTTTTGAGACGTTGTTTCAAAAACAGAATCCCCTGTCTGCAATTGAAATATATAAAAATTGCTTAGTCTTTGAATAAATAGTGTGCGCAAATAATTATATTAGGGATTACATCTAGGATTACCTGACGCCTAGATGAGGGTGTGGTCTGATCAACAGATGGGGATTTACCTCGATCAGCAACCTGCAAAAAAAGTAGAGAACATTATCACAATGAACGCACTATGTAAAAGCTAAAAAATACAAAACAAAAATAAACACTATGCTACATGTTTTATATGTGTACATTTTTGAAGTATTTAGAATGTGGAATTACATTTAGGTTTACTGGTTTCCTCGAGGCTCCAGTCATCTGATCAACAGCTGGGGACTTTCCCCGGTCAATCTGCGAAAAAGGTATACAACATTACCATCATGAACGCAACCATAAAAATGAAAGAATACATAACAAAATAAACGTAATGCGTCACGATATACATGTTCACGATTTTAAAGTATTTGAAATGGATAATTATATTTATGTTTGGTTGTTTCCCTGATGTTGTAATCGGCTGATCAATAGCCAGTTGGCTTCCTTGATCAACACTTTGCATGGAAAATAGATAATATTATATAAACGAACCTAATATACTAATGAAAATACACAACAACGTATCTATATATCCATCCCAAATTTAATATTACATTGGCAATATCGATGTATACCTGCTGCCTTGACTCGGGTTGACAAACATCTACGGAGATGGAGGTGCCCCTGAGAGAACCCTGCATAAAAAACATACTAAAAGTTACATAAGGAAACATGAAAAGTAGATAATTTCAATTATATGCTAACGAAAATTCCTATAGATGTTAAAATAATTAATAAAAGGGTGGTTAAATTGTTTGTTGTACCACAACCATACTAACATTGTTTGTATCTACATGATTCAAATTGTAATCAATAAGCAGTTCTTCGCTAGCAGCTATTGATTTAATTGCACATATAAAGACACAGTTTCCTTCACGCGACTCGAATATGAAGTTGGGTTGATTTAGTGTAGACCCTGGTTGTGTACTGTTTATAAACCCCACAATATTACCGGTTGTTTTTGGCCTTCCGTCCATGTACATCGTTGCTCCTTTATTTTGAGCTTTGTCTTTCAGTTGTATATAATTCGCTGACAACCCATATCTACGCATACTTTGTGTATATTGGACCAGGCGCATCCAATCACTGTAGTTGTAACAAGGTCCAACATACTCCATCAATTTTGTACATCTACCGTATCCAACCTTTATGCCGTCCATGCAAAACAACCCCAATCCATGCAATGACAACGATGCAATTCTATATATCCTTTCATTCACACAAAAATCAGTGTTTACTTTAGGAAGATCGCTAGGCACCCATTGTTTCACTAGGTGGTGGTACCTTAAGGGCACGTCGATGTCTCCCACTGTGTCATCATCATAGGAACATGACCCCCCTCCTTGGAGAAAAAAATTCATGCGTTTGTCGAATTTTCTTCTAATATTCTGACATCTAGTTGACCTAGCTCGTGTAGACCTAGTGGATGTCTCACTTTCCTCTAGCCTTCCCAAACTCCCTTCGCTGGAGGAAGACAGGTCTGACAAATACCTATTTGGTTCTACCTGCACCATGGCCGAACAAAAATTTGGCATAATCATAGCAAAATACTAGCAAAAAAACATGGAAAGACTTATAAGCAAAAAAACTTGGAAAGACTTGTAAGCGAAAAACTTGTTAAAGAAAAAGCTTGTCAAGAATGAGTTTGGTTAATAGGTGTGGCCATTTGGTAGCCCTAAAAATTCTAATGTATGCCCCTCTTTAGTTACATACAAGTCTCCATTCTCACTTATTGCTTGCATTGCCTTTTCCTAACATGAATTGGGTAGGCTTCATAAGCTTCATATGTATGTGTGTGGCCATTGTACTTTGGCCTTTCAACGTTGTCAAGATTGAGACGATATGTTATGCATATGCATCAAATATAACACTGCAATTTATGCCAATATATGTCTGTACAAAACCTGGAGGTTCTCCTTTAATGGACTATCTCCTTCAAAGAACATATCTTTGAATTCATCTACATTTACTTCGGATAGAAGTGATACGGAGTTGGTATGTTGGTCACTTCCATAAAAAAGCATCTTTGACATGAGTTCCTTTTTCAAGGAATCTTGATTAATCTCTTCTTCAAAACTTCTAGTTGGTCACTTTTCCACTCTACATTGGCCCGATTATTCATTTCCCTGGCCACTCCTATCTCCTTACTCTACACTCGTTGTTGTTGTAACCCTTACTTTTGATGGTTGTAAGTGGTTTTTAGTTTTCCCATGAATGATGTTGTGATGTTGTAGATGATTATCCATTTTACCTAATGTGTTTTATGATCATTTCCATGTTTTCTAGGGTGCACATACTTGTTGTTTATGGCTTCTTTTGCTTGAAAGTTGAAGGGCCTAAAAGTGCACAGATCTCATCTAGGACCCTTTAAGAGTCATAATAACAACTATTGTTATAGCATTTTATTCTCCAAATGAAACACCAAAACCATACTTATTGGTTAATATTTGTGTAGGGATGTTTTTCTGATCTCTCCCATAATTTATGATACTAATGGGATTGTGACTATCAAGTCAAAGCCTTATTTGCATTGTGGCATTCCTACAACAATACACTGGAAATTCTAAAAAATTCTAATGTATGCCCTATGAATTCTTATGTATGCCCCTCTTTTAGTTACATACAATTCTCCATTCTCACTTATTGCTTGCATTTCCTTTTCCTAACATTGCATTTTCCTTTTACTAGCCTACCCCCTTTTCAACAATAATAGTTGTAGATTTAATCAAGTGTGTTTCTACCGAGGTGGCTGATTCAACCAGGTTGACCCCCAACCGAGTTGACTTAGCCTTTGAAACGATTAAAGTGACAAGTTTGGTACCGAACCAAGCAAATCAGGGTATGACTGAATGGATCGGTAACAAAATGGTCAATTTGTCCCAATCCGTACTAAATTGACCAAGTGAATGTGGGAACGCACAGGTCACACACATGACACTTAAATTCAAAAAAAAAATTAACCTAGAAATATAAACATCGAGACTCTAAACCTACTTCATTGTTGAGTCAATTAGATTTGTAGGATTCCTATACATCATAACACTATTTGGAGTAAAACACAACTTGCTTTGCAGGCCCTAGATGCCACCCATGTGCACAATAGTCAATCCATAAAGCAGCCCCCAAATACAAAAACATTCTTCACAAAATAGGGCATGAACCATGTGAACAACCTTCCAAGTGGACTAGCTCAATGAGTAACTTCCAAGCATGTAACATCTCTCATAAAATGGTGTATAAAAGAGTGTAAGCATGCTTCAAATGATGACTTTCTCCTTTGGTAGGGCTGAACACTACCCTTATGCATGTGTCTCCAAGGGTGAATGTTCCTCAAATAATGAGAGAAGGCCTTCCTCTAACAATAAACCAGTACACCAAGGTGAATTGGCCCTATTTAGGGCTTCCAGAACAAACTTGGTATTTTCAATGTCACACTAGGAGCAATGTTGGGGCAGTCCTATGGGAATAAAAACTCTAGAATCAAGTATGAGGATCAAAGTGAAAAATCTGAGCACTTTGAGAGCATTCTGAAGGTCACAGCAAACAGTAAAGCATCTCAAATCAGCTATAATTAGGCCAACTTTTAGATCTAGGCACATTGCAGCAATAAAAGATGATGATCAATGGCAATAGTAGGCAGTCTTTGCAATTCTGGCTGTGAAAATGAGAAATCTGTGGGTGAAAGAAACCCTAAAATCTCATTCATATGCTTTATAGTAGCATCCACATGAATTATGGGCACAAACAAACCTGTTTGGAAATAAAAAAAGGGTATGAAGCAACCCTATTTCACCATCTTGGGCACCCTTGTGCACTTATCCATCACCAAACAGGTGTACCTCTAAATTTGGGCCAAATTGGAGGGTTAAAAGGCAGTTCTGGGCATGAATAGCCCTATGAAAAGTGACAAACAATGGAAAAACAGGCTTTGAGAAATGTTTGGTTGAATTTGAGGGTTGAAATGACATTAACAAACAATTATGGGCACAGATATGGACATAAAGAGTAGGCCTGGGCACTCCAACAACCTCAAACCTTCATTCTGGGAATAAATAAGGGCTGTTCCAACCTCCCGAACAACAATTTATAGCAGTATCATGAATTCTGGGTGCTTTTTCTCCACAAAAGGGGGGTAAACAAACCTAAATAAAACCAATGCCATTTAATTTCAGACCCTATAAACCAATTTGGATTGTGCTTTAGGTGATTCTCGGCAGTCTCTTGAAGGAGATCAATAGCAAATAACATTCTTTGGTGGCTTTCCTTGCAACTGTAGGTCACAAAACAACCCTACAAATATTTGGACCTGTGCACAAGAGAAGTAACAATCCCAGTTGGCCCTAAAATACCAAGTTTGTTCTGCATTAAGGGCCCCTGTCAGTGCAATGATTCTTCCCAATGTTTGACAGTTGCCCTGTAATTGCCATCTATAAACCACTATTGTGGTTTCATCATTACTCCCATTCAAGAAAAAAAAAGTAGACATGACTTCTCTCCCTACATTAAGTCCACGTGCACATAATGACTAGCTTTGGTACTTCCTAACTTTTCAATATTCCTTTTGACAACAAAAGTGAAACATGAAACAATATCCTTACTTTCAACATCTTGCACAACTGATGGCTTTGATCGAACTGTATAAGTACTTTGTTCCCAAAGTAAATATTTTGAGACCTACGAACGAAGGGGAGCGATATAAATGGTTGAAGGAATCCAATGGAGGATCAATTGATGCCCTGTTCTGCCTACCCAAAGGTCCTTTTATAATGAATATTATCCCTAACTTATCATTGATTTGTAGTCTTCTGTTTGTCACGTCCCCAGCCCTCAACCAGCGAAGAGGACGCGACGAACGCATCAAACACAGCCGGGGCAAAATGCCCAATGAACATAAACAGAAATCAAATGAAATCAATGCTGGAATTAAGCATACACAGATGCATTTATTTTCATTCATACAACGGAAGCAAACACACATTCCAGCAATCACATGTTCATCATAATTCCATATACAATTGTTATAATTGCAGAGATAGACTGGCAGAACTTATCTGTTAATGAAGAATTCACTCGCAACCAGCTACGTCGCTGCAACGTTCCACCCAACCATAGGCCAGCTTGCTCATCAATCTCTCAGCAACGCTGCCACCCCCGAGCTGGGCATGATTCCTCCGGAATAAGGGTCAATTGCAGGCTTATACATAGCCAAGGGGACATAAGCAACAAAACAACACAGCTGGGTTTCACAGGCTTAAAACAACCAAGCCAAGCCAGCACAGTCCAAAGACTATCCATTGCACTCAGGCAACCAATCAGCTGTCACAGCTTAAAACATGGAAAACGAATTGCACAGCCCCAAAAACACAACAGCAAACAAACTACAACAGGGAAAAAATGACCCAACTAATCTGTGAGACAGCCAAAACCGTGAATGGCCCTTCACAGTCAGTCGTGGATGCAAAATCATGGCTCTCAGCTCACTATGTGCGCCCCAAACAGAAGAATACCTACGCGTGGGTAAACAATCCGACCCAGCAGTGAAAGGAACAGACAATGGAGGCCCTGCGTGAGGAAAAACGGCTCCGTTTTTGCCCGTGGATGCACCACTAACAGGAAGGACGCGAATTTGCAGTTCGTGGGTGCTCAGCAACTCGTGGGGGAGAGGAAGAAAACCTGCGTGAGACCAAAAACGCCCCCAAACCTGTGCGTGAGGAGCCAACAAACCAAAATCGTGGTGAGAGTGTAAAACTGACCAGGGAAGAGTGCGTGAGCAAGAAGAATGGCCAACATGGGTGGAGTGGGCAATTGGGTAAGGCTGACAGCCTCCCACAACCACCACCACTTCAGCAATAACTCCCACAACCACCAGCTGAAGCATTAAAGAGGTTGACAAACAACAAAGGTGGCAAAACAACAAGGCAATAAAACATGGGTTTTTCCCCATAACCCAAGGTTTGACATCCCCCTCCCCTTATCCTTTGGAATCATGCCCTTTTCATTCAACGTTGCACTGCCGTAGCTGGTTGTGGTTTATTTTAATTGATGTGCGGGTTTACATGATGCCAAATTAAAATGTGCCGGATAGCACGACATACCATCGGCAATTATCCCCATTGCCGAACATACACAACCAAATCGATGGTGGGGCTTTTGCCTTGAGCTCCTCACCATGATTAATTACATTATATACATCATGCAAACGGGGTCGAAACCGGGGACATTACACTGTTGTTCACCCATACTGCTCTATGAAACAAAGTTTTGTGTCGATCTAGTATGTATATTCATGATGATGCTTGTTTTCACATATTAATTTTCAACCCTAAGGAAAGGCTAACTTGTTTTCCCATACTAATTTTCAACCCTAAGGCAACCCTAAGGCAATCCCATAGTAGAAAGAACCAAAAAAGACTATACCCCACAAATTAAAAGGCTCTTAAATTAACCATATCATGCCTTCCTCAACGATTTGATGAAAACAAGGGGATGGAAAAAGGGCAAGGAAACATCAAATATCACTCACACCATGGAATAATTCTAAAGCTAACCAACTGTCTAAACCACAAAGGTCATCTTATCATGTTAATTGTAAGAGGGGAAAAAAATAATCAGACACGATGAAAATTGGCATAAAATGATCAAATAAAAAATGGAGGACATAAAAATACCTACTACTTGCTTCAAGACCCAAAGAATAAACCATAAGATTCATGATTGTCCATTAATGGCCAAGTATTATCTAACCCAATTTCCAGTCAACTAAGCAACTCACGGTCGAATCATGATGTTGGGCCAAGTTTATTATAAAGTCCAAGAAGCAACTGATAGAGGAACCAAACATCCACTCTACAGGATCGCCAAGAACTAACATCATTCAAGTGAAGGATGTATGCAGAATGCTGCAGACATTATATCTCTACTCATTCGATTTTATACAAAGTGTTGTAGCTTGCTTAGTGCTCCTCTCTATTTATCATTTATGTTCAACTTCACCGTGAAATCAACAAGTCCAGGCAAATCTTCTAGTACAATGCCTTTACAGTAATGGAAAAATAATGATGTTGAGTTCTTGGAGATCCTGTAGAGTGGATGTTTTAACCTCTGTGCTACTCTGTAGTGCATAAGCCAGCACTTCAGAGGCATATTTCCCAGTGGTAACCTACAACAATCATATATATATATATATATATAAAATCCATGGTGGTGAAGAGCGGACATTTCCATATCTGCTACTTGGCACATTTAGGAATGAAAAGAATGTTTTAAATACATTTATATCAGTCTGTAATATTTGCTGATTCTAAAGCTAACCAACTGTTTAAACCACAAAGGTCATCTTATCATGTTAATTGTAAGAGGGACAAAAAAAAATTAGACACGGTGAAAATTGACATAAAATGTTCAAATAAAAAATAGAGGACGTCAAATTACCTAGTACTTGCTTCAAGACCCAAAGCATAAACCATAAGATTCATGATTGTCCATTAATGTCAAAGTATTACCTAACCCAATTTCCATTCAACTAAGCACCTCATGGTCGAATCATGATATTGCAGCAGTGTGCATACATCCTTCACTTGAATGATGTTAGGATTTCCAAGAACTAACATCATTCAACGGGGGATTCACTTTTTGACCAATATCCTATCACGTTAGTTCATATTGTGGGTTTTAAAATTATAAAAAATCGAACCAATATATTGCAGGTATTGGGGGGATGAGGGGTTTAAGGTGGGGGTGGGTAGGGTGGTTTATAAGGATTGAGGTATAAAAATGGGTGGGGAGGAAGTTTTAAGTATTGGGAGGGGGTTTCAACAAAAAGAGTTTGGGCCAATATCTCTCAAAATTAAGGGTATTCTTTAATATCCCACGATCGCACATGCTATGTAAGAGGTTCACTAAGTGAAGTCCCTGTGCATCATTCAAGTGAAGGATGTATGCAGATTGTTCCAAACATTATATCTCTACTCATTCGATTTCCTACAAAGTCTTGTAGCTTGCTTAGTGCTCCTCTCTGTTCATCATGTACATTCAACATAACGGTGAAATCAACAAGTCTAGGAAAATCTTCTAGTACATTTCCTTTACAGTAATGGACACATAATGATGTTGAGTTCTTGGAAATCCTATAGAGTGGATGTTTTAACCTCTTCATTGCTACTCTATAGTGCATAATCCAACACTTCAGAGGCATATTTCCCAGTGGTAACCTACAACAATCATATATATATAATCCATGGTGGTGAAGAGCGGACATTTCCAGATCTGCTACTTGGCACGTTCATGAATGAAAATAATGTTTTAAATACATTTATATCAGTCTGTAATATTTGTTGATTTATTCCTTTTAGCTTGTCTTGATGATGCTTGTTTTCCCATATTAATTTTCAACCCTAAGGCAACGCTAACTTGTTTTCCCATACTATTTTTAAACCCTAAGGCAATCCCATAATAGAAAGAACCAAAAAAGATTATTCGCACAAATCAAAAGGCTCTTAAATTAACTATATCATGCCTTCCTCAATGATTTGATGAAACCAAGGGATGGAAAAAGGGTAAGGAAACATCAAATATCACTCACACTAGGGAATAATTCTAAAGCTAACCAACTGTCTAAACCACAAAGGTCATCCTATCGTGTTAATTGTAAGAGGGGCAAAAAAAATCAGACACGATGAAAATTGGCATAAAATCATCAAATAAAAAATGGAGGACATAAAAAAACCCA
>LPNX010852654.1:487308-614628 GCA_001517045.1 Pseudotsuga menziesii | reverse complement strand
TGCTACTTGGCACGTTCAGGAATGAAAAGAATGTTTTAAATACATTTATATCAGTCTGTAATATTTGCTGATTTATTCCTTTTAGCTTGTCTTGATGATGCTCAGTTTTCCCATATTAATTTTCAACCCTAAGGAAACGCTAACTTGTTTTCCCATACTAATTGTCAACCCTAAGGCAATCCCATGGTAGAAAGAACCAAAAAAGACTATTTGCACAAATCAAAAGGCTCTTAAATTAACTATATCATGCCTTCCTCAATTATTTGATGAAACCAAGGGATGGAAAAAGGGCAAGGAAACATCAAATATCACTCACACCAGGGAATAATTCTAAAGCTAACCAACTGTCTACACCACAAAGGTCATCTAAAGACATTGTATCTCTACTCATTCGATTTACTACAAAGTGTTGTAGCTTTCTTAGTGCTCCTTAAGATGCTAATTTTCAACCTTAGGATGCCAATATCCACCATTTTTGCACCCATAACGTCACAAAAACTCCGTGAAACAAAGAGTTTGGAATTTGTAGGTTACCAATAAGAGTGATGGAATATCAATTGATAATAGTGATCAAGTAACTTTTTTTTTCCAGGTGAAAATATCATTTCCTTGTTATTTCATTGAAATCAAAGGTAACTTAGTTACAACTTCAGCTATTGTTGAGCACATGGAATAGATATAGCTATGTTCATCATCAGCAGACATATGACAATTGATCAGCTTCACAGGAATACTGGACAAACCTTCAAAGGTAACACCTATAATCTAGGAATCTTGACTACATCCACATCACTAACCTTCAACAGACAGAGAATTCAAGTCTAATACTGAAGTAGCTAATCCAAAGAAGCAATAAACAAGAGAGATCAGTAATATGAGGGGATCATCTACCTCAATCATCCAAAGGATGTCAATAGCAACAGCACATAAAAGACTCAAGTGCGAAGGGCTAGAAAAGCTAGAAAGTGCCCTGATCAGTACATTCACCATCAATGAATTCAACAAACTAAAAATGGCCTGAGGCCAAGGTTAATGCTTCTTTGGATAAGCTATTAGCCTTAGTATTGTGTTCTCTGAATATGTGAACTGCTTTTAGCTAGATGAAGTAAGGTTAATAGGATAGAGCTGAAGTTGTTCCTTGATAGTGATCAAGTAACTAGCAAGTATTGGATGCATACACTATCAAATACGTGGTATAAACCTCAATACATCCCTAAACTAAGACTGTCATTGAGAGAAGGTACACATACCAATAATAATAATGTTGATAGTACATCGAGATAGGTGAGGCATGCAAGCAATTCATGTAGCACAAGATGTAGGTACAATTATCAAAATAGTTTATTTAGTCAAACTTATTACCTTTCTTTTTTGCGTTGACTTAGCCACTTTAAATTCACTAACTCTAAAATAGCTAATAAGTGTTGGTTAATAATGGGGACGATTCATGGTATTATGTTTCATGGGGTTGCAACATCGCAAACTTGTGAGGCATAATACCACGAATCGTCACCGTTGCTTGGATGAACACTTGTTATCTTTTGTGAGATATAGTTCATGTGGATAGAGTTCTTGAACTCTATCCTCATGGACAATTTTGTTTGATGATGATATTAACAAGTATGTAGAAAAAAATTTAATATTTCGAAAAAATAGTTATTGCAAGTGGATTACTTCATTCAATCACTTAATGAAAATATATTGTATAGTCCAAGCTCTCATGGTGTTTAGAGCTTGGGAATTACTAGGTAAGGTTCGTGTTGGTTTCTAATATAAGGTTTCTATAATAAAACACCTTAAAGAAGAAATCCATAACATTTGGCAGAATTCTGGCAAACCCCTGTTGTCGCTACAATTTGGAAAATACTAGGTTAGGTTTGAGTTTCTTTCTAAGATTGACAAAATAAAAGTTGCATGCAAAACAATGTCGTGCCAAAAGGCCCTATAATATAGTTGTTTTGGAGAATAAAGAGGAAGAAGATTGTCAGTGAGAGAAGGTACACATACCAATAATAATAATGTTGATATTACGTCGAGAATTCGCTAAATTATTTGGTGAACTTTTTGATCTCCTGAATCTACTGCTCAAGGTGTCTAATGGAGAAGTGATCATTCCCCTTATGCACACACTTCTTTCTTGGCATCGTGATCTTCCTTTAGAGTGATTGCTCACACATATTCCATCCTTAATTCCATTGTTTTGATTTGATCCCAGATTGGATTTCTGTTGAAGGTTTGTTAGACTCTACAGTATGGTAGCGTTGATCTAATGTTTCTCTTCCTATGCCTTAGTCAACCTTTAATTGAAACTTCTCATAGTTTTAGCCATATCCAGAGATGTGATTTGCACCCTCCTTCCATTGGACTTTGTTTATGCATTACCACCATGCACATCTTCTCCCATAGAATCTCCTGCGTGATCATAGGGATCTTGTGCATCATCCATGATGAACATTCAACTAGTTACCTTCTGATATTTATACTTTCTGCCTTCTTTTCTTTGATGTATTGACCTTTTTGCTATTGCTATCACTATGCACAAGGAAAGTTTATTATATAACACATTAATAAACCTCAATATTTTCTCTAATACTGCCATGTTGGGTCCTTTATTGTACTTAGAGGCCTAGTGTTGAAACAATTGCTTTGATACCACTATGTCATGTCCCTAACTGCCTACGTGTCCTATCACGACCATGGGGTATATTTTTCTTTTTCTTCTACTTTTGATACCAAGAAATTACCAAACGAGTTAAATTGATGCACAAAATTCTAGACCAGATACTCTTAACTCACTTTGTGACACATTGTGCACATCATACTTTAGTCTACATGCACTTCCACACTTATCTGTTTCTTGGATCATGCAACTATATTGTGTGCACAAAGCTAGACCATCGCGCAATCCACTACACGACTGATTTCTACCATTGCGTGATTGTCATTGTGTAGGTTAACGAATCTATGTCATCTTAGCTTTTAATGTCAATTCACTGGCTACCTGCAGAGTTAACATTGTATATGTAATGAGACTCCATATAGATACAATCATCTATATTCCAACATTTCACATTCATAATCATTATATACAACATGCATCTCATCATTATCTTAGATCAACATTATTACAATGGAAATGATTAACAACAATGAAACATCACATAATACTTATCTTGAGTGAAGCTTCTCCAAGCAACTGACTGCACAAGAGAAACGTTCCACCCAATCGTAGGTACTCTATCTAGTATATACTCTTTTTTCTATGAGGCCACCCCTATGTTGTACATGATTACCTTAAGGAGAGGGGGACGATCCATAGCTCTCTGTCACAATCAAATAGGAATGGTGGCCACAACTAATACAACCTCTATTGGGTTAACAAGTTGTTGCAGTCATATAGACTCAATTCTCAAGCCAATCTATCCTCTACTAGGATAACATACTTTCCAAGTACTAGAGGGGAAATGCCAACTAGTGGCTCACTACATAGTTAACATGCACATCACATAGACTCAATTAGTTTGGGGTCCATAATACTCGCCCCACGTAACACCAAGAAGGTACCCCTTCACCTCTCAAATGTCCCTAAGGGGTCACCTTCCTCTAGGTGTTATACTAGTATGTGCGTAGAAAGACCACCCAAACCTTGGATCATCTACCTATATGATTTGTTTTCCCAGGGCTTACAAATATAGGTTGTGCACAACCAATGGTTCCAAGGTATCACTTCGGTCACTAACCAACATACCACTCTATTACAACTAGACTCACTAGTAATCACACTTGGGCTGACTCAACATGAAGGAAATAAGACTTCTTAGGCATGGGACTAAGGATTTGAGACGCTTTGAAACTCTGCTAGTATGAATCAAATCATTTTTGGAAACAAACTCTGCTACATAGGTCTTCAACACAAAGTCAGGAATGCTCAGGCTTAAGTTAACATCTGGGTATTTGATACCACTATGCTGCCTATATCGACATAGGATAACATAGCAGTTGTGTTCTCTAGTTTCCTCTTTGACTTTTAGTCATGTCCATGAACTAGAGCTTAGATCCACTCTCCACTCGTTCGATAATAAGGCTAGGCTTCCTCTCAGGCACATTGGTCGACTCCTAGGAATGAGGTGGGAATGATAGATCGATCGATAAATGGATGAGTGAATAATGAATTGCACACAAGGTAGGGAGAGATAGATACACCCTTGAAGGGATGAATTACTTGACCACGTAAAATCATTAATTGGCTGACAGTGTAATACCCTTAGTTTTGAAATGGAATTTATTTTATGAAATTTATATAAATGATGTAATTATGCTAGTATGGATTCCTAGTGTGGAGGTCAAGGCCAAGGCCCAACTAGTGAATGGCTAGGCATGTATGATGTAAATATGTCATTTGGACTTTTTGTTTGGATTATCATGCTAATTCGAAATGTCTGTAAATATTATGTGCATAAAAAATAAAATGGTCCAAGAATGGTTGTGTTAAGAGCACCAAAGGGGATACGATTCCACCAAAGGGGAAGAAGAAAGGGGGCCCATGGGAGACCAAATCCTCACTTCCAAATGTATACTTTATAACTCACCCAAATTCTGTCATGTGCCTTGAATAAGGAAATTATTTCCTTTTTGTCTATTTTTCCACTCATTGAATGAATGTGTGGGGTTTCTAGGAAAAGTCACTACATGCAATTATTGAAGCATGGTACTGATTTCACTTTTGTGACAGTTATGTCAACTGCCAGGAGTCCTTTCTTCTACTGTCAAAAGATATTCTAGTTGTCTTGTCACCGTTTTCTCATACCTCTTGGAGTGGACCTTCATTTTCTCACACTCTCACATAGATTTATACCACTTAGAGCTCTGTATTGTTGTTCATGACTTGTATAAGCTAGGAAATTCTAATTTAGGGACATGGCAACAAATTTAGAAGGGAAATTGATGGTTGTAGGTGAGCATAGAGGTTGGGAAATATAAAGACCCTTTCCCATTGAGTTTTTCCTTGTAGATGCTTGAGAAGCCACGAACTGAGGCTACAAGTAGTTCTCCAACATCATTTAGCAGGTTGGTCTTATTCTATGCACACATAAGAAGCAATCCCCCTAGACCCCCATTTTCTTTTTTTATTCAACAAAGTTAGTTCTTGAGTTCAACCACAGTCGTTGGAACAATATAAAATGGGGTAGATTCTTCACAGTTGGATTCTGAATGGGATGATTCATATGTTTCTGTAATTTGACATAGATGGACAATATGAGTTGTTCCTATAATGCATAAAAAATGATTTTATAATTTTCTGAGAATATAATGCAGCTAACAAATGTGTTGATGAACACTTTTGTAGATTCAGAATCATAATAGGGATCACATTTAAGGGTCAATATTCAATATAGTGAAGTTGGGAAATCTTTGGTCTTGCTTGGGCTAAGAAGATCGTCATCATGGATGATGCACAAGACTCCAATGAGTTTGAGACAGATGTAGTGGGAGAGAATATACAAGTTGAGAATGCATAAACACAATCCAATGGTAGAAGAAACAAAATGAATCCCCCCAGACATTGCAGAAACCATGAGGATCCTAAAGGTGGAACTATAGAGTTATCGAGAAGACAATGGGAGGAAACTTAATCTCAAGAAGAACATAATCAATTGAATGCAGTCATGCTTCAAAGTTTGTCAGACATTCAAAGGAATATTAACCATGGGAATAATTCAAAACATCAAGGAAATAATGGGAGTAGCTCAAGGAGGCATTCCCACAAGAGGTCCCATAGTTCAAGAAGGATTTCTAGAGATAGAACATACACCCATAAATCTCTTCTAGTGATTCATCTTACTCTAAGGAATCTGGTTCGATCTCTTCATCTCATAGAAATAAGAGGAATAATCCTTCCAAGAACAACACACATGGAGAATTTAAGAAGGCCAAACGTCCTACTTTTAATGGTGAGGTAAAATTTGGTTAAGAAACTGAAGCTTGGCTTCTTGGGATGAGGAAGTATTTCTAAGTCTAAGACTACTAAGGAAATATGAAGGCAAGAGTGGAAATATTCAATCTGAATGGAAGAGCATCTATATGGTGGGATCACCTTAGACAAGTGAAGAGGATCAATGAAAGAAAGATTGTGTTTAAGCAATTCAAGAAATATTTCAAGGAAAAGTACCACTATGATAGGTACTATGATGGAAAAATCAAAGAGTTCCATTAGTTGAAATTGGGACAAATGACTATGGAAGAATATGCTAATATATTTTTGGAGCTGTTGAGATATTTCAAGTACATCAGAGATGACAAGGTGAAAATTCAATGCTTTCTAAGTGGATTTCCATAGTCATATAGAGATATAATTGAGTTTGAAGAACCTTGAACTCTAGGTGAGGCCATAAGAAAGGCCAAGTATTGTTATGATCATGAAAACAGAAAACTAGAATTCCATAATGCATGGAAGGACAAGAAAAATGAGAAGTTTGACCAAAGGAGGAAGGAGTTCAAGCCTCCTCAATTCAGAAATCAGCCAAGGAAGCCACCACAAAGTGTGACTAAACCAGCTAGGAAGATGGGACACAAGTCAAGAGATCTAAGAGAGAGCAAAGAGAGCCACTTCAATGTTGGGGATGTGGAGAGGACCATATGCTTAGAAACTTTCCACATCAGAATGAGAGTGCCGCATCAAGTTCACAACATCCAAGGAGATGAAACGGGTCAAGTGGCAAGGAACGTCCCTAGAATCTATGTGTCATTAGAGGACCGCCAAGTATACCATTAGTCTATTGTAGTTGAAGTTGAAGGTAAGATTGTTAAGTAATCTATTTCTATTTTGATTGACCTTGGATCTATTGAAAGTTACATTACTCCTAAAATTGTTGAGATTTATTATTTTAAGAAATAAAATCATAGTAAATCATGGCTAGTCCAACTAGCCATAGGGACTGAGAGAAAATTTAGTAAAATGGTGGAGAAGTGTCCATTGGAAATGGGTGGACTGTACACTTTTGCATATTTGAATATTTTGCCACTTGGTTCCTATGATATTCACATTGGAATGGATTGGTTGGAGGCACATAGAGTTAAACTTGATTTTTCCACAAGACTTTGAATGCATTGATGAAGAAGGAAACCTAAGGGTTGCAAAGGGAATTCCAAACATAGTTTATGTTATGTGGATTTCATCCATGCAATTGAATAAGTTCCATAGAAAAGGTTTCCAATTGTATGAAGCTCATGTTTTGGAGAAAACAAAAAATGAAATTCCTAAGTTGGAGGACCATCATGTGCTACAAGAATTCAGGGATGTGTTTCTAGATGAAGTTCCAGGAATTCCTCCAAAGAGGGACATCAATTTTACCATTGATCTTGTGCCAGGAGCGACACCAGTTTCCAAAACACCTTATAGGATCAGTACACCAAATTTGTTAGAGCTAAAAATGCAATTGCAAGAATTGTTAGAAAAGAAGTACATTTGTCCAAGTGTGTCTCCATGGGGAGCACCCGTCCTATATGTGAAGAAGAAAGATGGAACACTCAAGTTATGTATCAATTAGAAGCAACTCAACAAAGTTACAGTGAATAACTAGTACCCATTTCCTAGAATTGGTGACCTTTTTTATCAAATGAAAGGGGAAAAGGTATTTTCAAAAATTGACTTGAGGTCTGGTTACCATCAAGTGAGAATCAAGGAAGAATATATTCACAAGACAAAATTTAGAACAAGGTATGGGCATTATGAGTTTGAGGTGGTGCCATTTGGTCTCACCAATGAACTAGCTACATTCTTGTGCCTCATGAATAGTTCTTTTAGTAGGTATCTAGACAAGTTTGTTCTTGTTGTTCTAAATGGCATTCTCATCTATTTTAAGAATGAAAAGGATCATGAAGAACACTTGAGAATGGATTTGAAATTGCTAAGGGAGCATAAGTTGTATGTGAATCTTAACAAATGTGAATTTATAAAAATAAAATTCATTATTTGGGTCACATTGTTTCAGAGGAAGGAATCTTGTTGGACCTCGAGAAGGTTGAATCCATCATGAATTGGCCAACTCCAAGGAATGTGACAAATGTAAGATATTTTAGGGGCCTTGTTGGTTACTACAAGAGGTTCATTGAAGAATTCTCCAAAGTTGCACATCCAATCACTTCTTTGCAAAATAAGGGAATAAAATTTGAATGGACACAAAAATGTGAAGAAAGCTTTCAACTGTTAAAGAAGCTTTTCACAAGTGCTCAAATTTGAAAATTGTAAACCCAAAAAATGATTTTGTGGTGTGTACAAATGCATGTAACTAAGGACTTGGAAGAGTACTTACAAGAAAACCATGTGGTATGCTATGAATTAAGGAAGTTAAAAGAGCATGAGAAGAACTATGATACCCATGATTTAGAGCTTGCATCCATAGTGCATGCTTTGAAAATGTGGAGACACTATTTAATGGGTAGAAAAATTGAGCTAAGGACATATCACTGTGGTCTGAAATATTTGTTTGAGCAGCCATCTTTAAATGCTAGGCAAGTTAGATGGCTAGATTTTTTATGTGAATTTGATATTGAGATCAAACACATAAAAGGTAAGGAAAATAAAGTGGTCAATGCAGTTAGCATAAAAGTACATTCAATGTATGTGGCATCCATTAGTACCTACTAATCAGATTTGAGATAGTTGATTGTTAACAATATTGTTGAAGATGAATTGTATATGCAAATAAAAGACAAATTACAACAACATAATGTAGAAAAAATATATGAAGATTACCGTTTGGAAGGTGACAACATTCTTCTTTATAAAAACAAAATGTATATACCAAATGTGGCATATTTGAGAAGAATTGCTATATAAATCCATAAATTGCTATATTCCAGTCACCCAGGATACCAAAAAACAATTGCTACAATGAGGAAGCAATATTTTTGGCTGAGAATGAAAAATGACATTGTTGAGTAAATTTCTAAGTGCATGAAATGTTAGCAAGTGAATCTTGAATATCAACACCTAGTCTATTTGTTGCAGCCTTTTCCAATTCCAAAATGGGAAGTGATTTCCATAGATTTTATTACAGGTTTTCCAATGACTATTAGGCAACATGATTCCATCATGGTCATGGTGGATAAATTATCAAATCCAGTGCATTTTTTACCGATTAGATCTACATATACAATGAATTTTATTGCAAGGATTTCATGAAGGAAATTTTCAGATTGCATGGATTGCCTAAGGAAATAATTTCATATAGGGATACTAAGTTTAGTTGAAATTTCCAGAAAATTCTTTTTGTGTATTTGGGTACACAAATGATCTTTAGTACTACCTACCATCCACAAATGGATGAGCAAACAAAAATGGTAAATCAGGTGCTTGGAGACATGTATGTGATGGACAAACCATCTAAGTGGGAAGAGTATCTACATTCGGTAGAGTTTGCATATAACATGAATCAAGCATCATTGGGAATGAGTCTGTTTGAGGCTTTGTATGGCAGGGTGTGCAGGACACCAATTATTTGGGAAAATCTAGTGAACATAATTGTACTTGGGCTAGAATTGCTTAAGGAAATGGAACAACAGGTTGCAAAGATTAGGCAAAATTTAAAGGCAACCCAAGATAGTCAGAAAATCTATGCAGATAAGAATAGAGTGCATAGAGAGTTTCATGTTGGGGATCATGTTTACCTTCGAGTTAAACCAAGGAAGAGTTCCTTGAAGCTTGGAAGTTGTGCCAAGCTTTCACCAAGATATTGTGGGACATTTGAAGTGCTTGAGAGGATAGGGCTAGTTGCATATAGAATTGCATTTCCTGCTAACACTAGAGATCATAATGTTTGTCATGTTTATTTGATTAAGAAATATGTACATGTTCTTAACCATGTGATTGATTATGATGTGCTCCAGGTGGAGTCCGAGAGAGAGTTACAAACCGAGCCACTATGCATCATAAACAGGAAGGTGGCATTTCTCCAGAAGGGAGCCATCAGATAGGTAAAGGTGCAATGGAATCACTTTGGTCCCGATGAGGATACATGGGAGTTGGAGGATTCCATGGGCAAGGCATATTCATTTTTGTTCTAAATTTTGAGCAAACAATGAGGATGATGTTATTCCAAGGGGGAGGGGATTGTAATATCCCTAGTTTTGACTTGGAATGTATTTCATGAAATTCATGTAAATAATGTAATTATACTAGTATGGATTCCTAGTGCGAAGCTCAAGGCCAAGGCTAGACTAGTGAATGGCTAAGCATGTATGATGTAAATATATCCTTTTCGACTTTATGTTTGGCTTATCATGCCAATTCGAAATGTATGTAAATATTATGTGCATAAGTAATAAAATGGTCCAAGAATGGTTGCAAAAAGAGCACCAAAGGGGATATGGTTCCACTAGAGGGGAGGAGGAAAGGGGGCCCATGGGAGGTCAAATCCTTGGTGCCAAATTTCAACTTTTGAACTCACGTAAATTCTTTCAGGTGCCTTGAATAATCCAATTATCTCCTTTTTCTGAATATTTTCCAATCAGTGAATGCATGTGTGGGGTTTGTGGGAAAAGTCACCTCATCCAATTATTGAAGCATGGTACTAATTACACTTTTGTGATAGGTATGTCAGTTGCGAGGAGTCCTTTATTATATTGTCAGAAGTTATGTTAGTTGTCTTGTTGCCATTTTCTCATACCTCTTGGATTCAACCCGTTGTTTGTGGATTATGATCTTCCTTATTTAAAGATGTTATTGTTCAGTTGTGTTTGTAACCTAGTTTTACTGTACACTCGTCCCAGCAGGGGGGTGCAAGGGGGACCATCCTCCTCGGCTAGGGGGTCTAGGGGCCAGTGCCCCTGAAATAAAATTTTTGGGATGTTTGTTGGCCAACAATTTATGATCCATGGTATTAGGTGACCTATGGTATATTCCCATGGAAATTCAACTATAAAAGGAAAGAATTGTAATATGGATGTGTATTGTATTGTAGCATTGTAAAATTATCTCTGTGATTATGTGAGAGAAACTGTGACAGAGTGAATATGAACTGTGGTTGGTTTGTTGTATGTTGTATCCCTTCATTTTGATGGGCGGTATAATAATAATAAAAGACTAGCGATTTTTGTGTGGATGTAGCCCATCTTGGGTGAACCACGCTATATTGGTGTCTCTCTTGTAATGTTTTATGTGTCTAATATTTTCATCTTGTTTATTGTTATTGCTGTGCACTCCAATTTTTCTAACACAACCCTCATTCTATCACACTCTCATACATATCTACACTACTTAGAGCTTTGTATTTCTATTCATGACTTGTATAAGACATGGAATTTGAATTTAGGGACATGGAAACAAATTTGGAAGGGAAATTGATGGATGTAGGTGAGGAGAGAGGTTGGTCAAGGTGGAGACCCTTTCCCATTGAGTTATGCTACTTGTAGATTCTTTAGAAGACACAAATTGAGGCTACAAGTGGTTCTACAACAACATTTAGCATCTTGGTATTCTTATTTGCACACACTGGAAGCATTCGACAATATGGATCTCCCAAGAGAGCCATGGATTGGTGAAGGGGATGCCTGAGCCAAGAAGGGTGTTGTGTGGGGAAGATATTAGGAAGCCAAGGATGAGAGAGCTTAGTGAGATCCCTTTATATCTCTATATGAGAATTTGGATAAGCATAGAGAGAAGATCAAGTTGTGGGATGAGAGAGATAATCTTGTAGGTGTTTCCTTCACCCTGGTGGCCTCATACCCCAACTTGGGGGTGGACTCTCAGCAAAAAAGAGTATATGTTGGATAGAGTTCCTACGGTTGGGTGTAAAATTTCTCTTACACAACTAGCTGCTTGGATTTGCATTGTTTAAAGATAAGTAATCTTGTGTATTTGAATGTGAAATGTTTTTAATTAATTCCTATAATGATAATGTTTTTAAATGCATGTTAATCATGTGTGGATCATTTTTATTTTTGTTGTGTATGTTTTATTTATGTGTGTTCTGCACATGCATTTTATTTTCTATGAATTCATTACTTGAGTTTGGGGCAGAATTTGGAGGTATCTAATCCATGTAATATCCCCTCTCCATGGATATATTGGGTGAGGGGAACATTACATATAGACTCATTGATAGGATGACCGACATACTTACTGATAGGTTACTGTTCCATCCTCCAATCGACAGGAAATTTAAGGATGACATCAATTCAACTATTTTCTTACCCAATAAGCAACTTCCATTCCTAGTTTTGTAGGGAGACTAACACTACTCTGTCACAGAGAAACTCAAACCCACACCTTCCTTTCCTCAAGACAATAACTATCTCAACTACCTCCCTCTTGGAAGCATTAAATGATTTTGGTGCATAAGTTAGACTGACATTTGATGGCTCATTAGTCCTCTCTAAGACTCTTGGCTCTCATCTATTGGCTTCAATACACCCCTTCCTAACCCTAGGATAATCACTCCCCGTGATCTTGTTTCCTTGCATATTTAGCTATATATTTATTTAGTATTATCATGCACATGTACATCAGATTTACAATACTACTGCGCTTAACCAATGCATGATTCTCTAACCACATTGCTTGTCGATATACATATATATATTTGGGATTTCCATGGTAGGGCCTTTTCCTTGAGCTCCATTCCTTAGAACTATCAATGATATTACATCATTTACATAATTTATTTCAAGGTTCAAAACTAGGGACATTACAGTCCAACCCATAATGTCCAACAAAGATAGAGAAGACAAGTGTCCAAATCTTTCTCCAGGAGAAAAGCTCCACCATTAATGGCATATCAAAGAAAAAACAAACTTGTTGGACATGTGTTGTAATATTTGTAGGTTCCTAGAGTAATGGGGGCCAATGAGGTTTATCATCCCCCTTAGATAGGGTGGCACAAGGGGCCAACTCGCCCGAAAGAAAGTTTTGGATTTTTTTTGGGTCTATTTTGAGTTGTTTTTGTCCCATTGTAAACTAATTCTGGTTAAGGAATTGGGGTTGTAATATAATCTAGGTTAATGGATTAATGCTTTGTATGTTATAATATTGTATCGTAAACAAAAAAAATACAGTAAGTCAATAGAGAGTGGAGAAACTCTCAAGAATGTTTGTTTTCACATTTTTGGGTTTGTAGGATCTATGTGTAATGTGAGTGTGAGCCATTGTTAATTGTTGTGCTTTAGATTCTATTTGGTATTTTTTTTCTTTACACAAGTTTATCGAAGTTCTTCATCTAGTATTAGAGAGAGGTTATTAGCTTCATGGGGAAACCTTATTTGCTAGGGTTTAGCTCATCCAATAAATAGGAAGGGTATCTTGGGTTTGTGATATACATGTGTTGCAGTGGGAGCTTTGCATAGTGAATCTTATGAAAGTAATTAAATGATGAGAATTTAACGAATATAAATTGAGAAGTTTAATAGACAAAACTTCAAGTTATGGACGCTGAAGGTGGAAGATCTTCTTGTAGATAGAGTTCAATATTTTGTTGTGGATCTTGGTACAAAGTCCACTAGTGTTAAAAGAGGATTAGGAAAAGATGGAGAGAAAAGTGAGAATCACATCCAACTTTTCCTTTCAGATTCAATTTTGTTGAACATTCTATACAAGACACTACAAAGAAGTTGTGCAATGAGATAGGAAATTTGTACCAGTCAAAGTTATAGGTAAACAAGTTATTTCTTCGAAAGAAGTTGTTTAATCTTAGGATGGAGGATGGTGACCACATCATAGATAATCTAAATGGATTTAATACTTTGGTAAGACAAATGTCCTATGTTGATATTAAGATGGAGGAATAAGATAAGTGTATTACCTTGCTATGTTCTTTGCCAGACTTTTGGGATAATCTGGTTGTAGTAATTGGTAGCGCCACTGAATCCACATCAAAGTTTTATGATGTAGTTGCATCCTTATTATCAAAGAAAATGAGGAGAAAATACATGGAGGGTGTGACCAAGGATGTTTTATATACGAAATGTCATTCCCAAGAGAGAGAAAATGGATCTTATAGGAGCAGATCTAAGTCTAGAGGTAGAACTAAATTTCCAAGACAATTTGAAAAAGAATACTGGAAATGCAGTAAAGTTGGGCATTACAAGAAAAATTGCAGATCTAAGAGTGTTGATAAAGCTAAGGGATCCAATTATGCCCCTTCCACAAAAATGAAACCCTCTACAATTGAAGGAAGTGATGTTTTCTTGGCATATACAGGTACACATGCATAGATATGATGTATGGCTAATCAACTTAGGTGCTTCATTTCATATGACTCATAGGCAATGGTTTTGTGAACATTAAAAGTACATTGAAGGTGATGTTTTCCAAGGAGATGAATCGACAACCAAAATCATAGGACATGAAAGGGTCAAGATGTTTCTCAAAGATGAAAGGATTAGAACTCTTCTTAAGGTTTTACACATTCCAAATCTAGTTAGAAACCTAATATATGTAGATAATATGGGTGATGCATGTGGGTATATTGTATTTGAGTTCGGATTGAAACTTAATACAAGTTTTTGGGAAGCACTTTCATTGATGGGTGTGACAATTCTATCGTTCCCAAGGATACAAATGCAGAAGACAAAACCCCTACAATCCCTATAGACAAGAAAATGCTATGGCATCAAAGATGGGGACATATTGGAGAGAGGGGCCTTGATAATTACATGGTAAAGGTATGGTTGAAAGTATGTCAAATTGCTCATTAGATTTTTATTTATATGAACATTTCCTATGTTGTAAACATAATTAGGTGATATTCCCATTTGGTGCTACAAGAGAAACAAAATCTTGGAGTTAATACACATTGGTGTGTTTGGACCCGTTCATATTCCATCACTAGGTAAATTTTTATATTATGTTTCATTTATTGATGACTTCTTGAGGAACACATGGGTCTATTTCCTCCATAAGAAATATGAAGTTTAAATCTCTTGTAGAAAATCATGTAAATAAGAAAATAAAGGTATTGAGGATAGATATTGGCCCGATAGTTCTGCAAAAGTGAGTTTGAGGAAGTTTATAAGAAATGTGGAATGGTAAGGAAAGATACTACTTATACACATCTAAAAATAATGAAGTGTAGAAAGGATGAACATGAAATTGATGGAGAAGGAAAGGATGGTACTCAATGTTGCAGGTTTATCACAAGAATTCTAGGCAAAGGCAATGGATATTGCATATTAAGTTTGGTAAATCAATCTCCTACATCAACCATTATTTAACAAAACTCCACATGAGTCATGGAATGGTAAAAATCCCTCTCTTAAGCATCTCATATTTCTTGGTTATGATGCTTATTTGCATGTTCCAAAGGAAAATATGAGTAAGTTGGATAATAAAATTGAAAAATGTATCTGTATTGGTTATAAACATGGTATAAAAGGTTATAAACTTTGGAACTATGTAACTAAGAAGACTATTCATAGTTGGGATGTTGTATTTAGAGATGTAAGAGTTTATCCCAAATAGGAAGTCTAGCCCGAGGAAGAAGAACCAAATACAATAGAGTTTGAGTTGGAGGGTGAAGAATCTAACTCAATAAAAGAAGATGAACTAAAAGAGGAAGAACCTCAAGTTCCATCCCTAAGGAGATCTATTCGTGAAATAAGGAAACTATAAAAATATATCCCCTTGAATTATGCTCTAATTTTGGTTTATCTAGCACTAATGATGATCCTAGATTTGTAAGCCTAGGCAGTGTATTCAAAGGATAGTAAAATTTGGAAGAAGGGCATGGTTGAATAAATGGATGCCTCGGATAAAAATAAGACTTGAGATCTAGTTGAGTTTCCAATTAGAAGAAAACCTATTAGTAGAAAAAGGGCGTTTAAGAAGAAGTTGGATACATAAAGTGAGGTGGATAAGGGAATTGATTTTGGTGATATTATTTTTCATGTTCCTAACTTAACTTCTATTAGATTTATTATGTCAAATGCTATTTCTTTTTATCTTGAAGTAGAGGAGATGGATGTGAAGACAACATTTCTACATGGTGGTTTGGAAGAATAAATCTACATAAAAAAACCACAAGGTTTTGTAGTGAAGGGAAAGGAGGAGTTGGTTTGCAAGTTGAAGAAGAACAATTATGACCAAGAATGTGGTATCAAAACTTCGATACTTTTATATTGGGAGTCAGGAATTGGTTTCTCAAGAAGCAAAGTTGACCATTATTTGTATTCCAAGTAGGTTTGTGATGATTTTATTTATGTGGTCTTATATATTTATGATATGGTGTTGATTGTGAACAACAAAGAAATAATCAAGGATGTCAAAGCCCAGTTGTCTTCTAAGTTTGGTATGAAATATCTTGGTGCAACAAATTTTATTTTGGGCATGGAATTAAATGAGATTGGGGCAATAGAAGACTCTGGTTAAGTCAATGGAAATATGTTAAGACATTATTGCAGAGGTTTAATATGCAGGAATGTAAATTGATAAAGGTCCCTATTCTTGCAAGTGTAAATTTACCTACATATCAGTGTCCTAAAACTCAAGAAGAGGTAGAATACATGTCACATGTTCCCTATTCTAGGGTTGTTGGAAGTTTGATGTATGTTGTGGTCTATACTAGACAAAACATTGCCCATGCAGTGGGATTTTTAAGTAGTTATAAGTCAAAACTAGGGAAGGAACATTAGGCAACAATAAAGCGGGTCTTTAAATATTTGTGTGGCATTTCAAATTATGAAATATACTACCATTAAAGGATTGGATTTCATAAGATATATATACAACATTTTATTGATGTAAAAGGGTTCAGAGATATTGACCATAGAAGATCTACAATTGGTTATGTTTTTAGCTTATTTGGTGTAGGAATCAATTGGATGAGTAAGAGGTAGGGTGGACCTCATAAGATATATATATACAACATTTTATTGATGTAGAAGGGTTCAGATATATTGACCATAGAAGATCTACAATTGGTTATGTTTTTAGCTTATTTGGTGTAGGAATCAATTGGATGAGTAAGAGGAAGGGTGTAGTTGTACTAATAACTATAGAAGTAGAATACATGGATGCCACTTATGAAAGTAAGGAATCCATATGGTTGCTAAGATTATGTTCACGTATTGTTTTTTCTAGAAAGTAATGAGAATAGGTTGTGACAACTAAAGTCCAATTTTTCTGGCAAAGAACCTTGCTTATCATTCCAAGACAAACAAGATTGACATTTAATACCATTTTGTTAGAGACATGGTTTAGTAGAGTAATTATTGTTGGAGAAGGTTGATACCTTAAATAATGTTATAGATTCATTAGAAAAATATGTTAGTACTGAAAAGTTCTCTCGGTGTAGAGTATCAATGGGAATTGACGCCTTTAGTAGTTGATTTCATGAATGCTTCCCCTTTGACCCCTTGTTTCAAAGAATACGAGTGAGAGAATGTTGGACATAAGCTGTAGTTTTTGTAAGTTCCAGGAGTAAGGGGGGTCTTGAGGGGTTGATCAACCCCTCCAACTAAGGGGTAATGGGGGAAATGATCTGAAAACCAAAATTTTGGGTCAATTTTTGGTATGTTTTGAGCTGTTTTAAACCCATGGTTTTGTGGCCCATTGTAAACTAATTATGGTCAAGCAATTGGGGTTGTAATATAATCCAAGTTAATAGATTAAGGTGTTAGAAAATAATGGAACACATGAAAGAAATCACACACACAATGAAGAAAAAAGTTTTCCCTAGAAACCCAAACTAGAAAAAAAAAAAAACAATAAGTCTATTACCCTTGACCAAATTGTCCAAGGCATAGACAATCCAGCCATCGCTGGCCTTTCTCAGGCAATCAACAAAGGATTTACACAATATTTTAAGTAGATTTCCTCACATGCAATAGCATGGGTTACCCAAAACCCATGGGCCCATAAACCATTAATGGTAAAACCATATTTGAATCTTTAACCTATTCAAGATTATCCTAAAATACGGTTTTGGATGCTATAATATTTTATTGTAAACAAAAAAAGAATATACAATGAGATAGAGAGTCGAGAAAATTTTAGGAATGTTTGTTTTTCTGGTTTCATATTCTTAGGGTAAATCTCTATGTAATGTGTGTGTGAGTCATTTTTAATTGTGGTTTCTACTTTATTTGGTATTGTTTTTCTTTACATAGGTTTATCAAAGTTCTTCAAACCCCTCTAATGGAAAACACCTTCCAAGAAAGAGCATGAAAAGGATGAACACTCCCTGAAATAACAAGTGTATACCTTATATATATAGTTCATAAAGTCCAATGTCCCACCAAAAAGAATAAACACAGGTCAAAGCAACCTTAATGTGAGAGTGTTACATCAACAAATCTAGAAAATGGGTTAAGGTATCCCTCTAAGGTGAATGCTCCAATTGATTAGCATTGGTAGTAAAAAACTATTTTCTAAATCCTTTGTAAAGTTGAAGGTAACTATTCACTAATTATTGAGAATGATACTACAAAAATATGGTTTCTACCAAAGTAATTAAGAAGTTTCAAGTATGAAATGTGTACTCCATCCTACCGCTCACAAAGTTTCATGGCTACAAAGGGACATGCCATAACAATGTTTAGTAATTTTTTAGATTAGATATTATAACTTAGATGATGTTTTGTATGTTGTGTTGCATATGGATTCTTTCCATATTTTGTTAGGAAAACATTGAAAATTTGATAGGAGCGTTGCTCATGATGGAAATAGAAACACATCCCTATTTGAAAAGGGTGGAAGAATGCTCAGATTGATGCCAATGAATGAGGAGGATGTTGATTAAATCTCAAGCAAAAAGGTAATGTTATGATCATCGAAGAAATTTCTTAAAGAAAATGAATATTTGTTGTTTTGCATTATTTCCAAAAGATAGTTATGTAGAAAGGAGTGAAATTCTAGAAGAGGTCAGTGAATTTTAAGTTTAAATATGTGATTTCAAATGATATGCTAATATGATTACCACCAATGAGGAATATTTCTCATAAAATAGTTTTGAATCATAGATCAAAGATGTGAAATAAAACCCCTCACAAATTGACACTAGATGAAAGTGAAGAAATGGATCTACAACTTTAGGGGTTTCTAGATAGAGGGTTGATCATAGAATTCTCAAGTCCATTGAAGTACTAGCTATACTTGCATCAAATAAATGTGGTGAAAGGGGTATGTGCATGAAATCTAGAGCCAAAACTGTAACAATAAAGAATTGGTTTGCTTTACCTCATATGGATGCTCTAATGGATTGTTTTAGTGGTGTCGGGTAATTTTTTATCCGAGAGGTGCTCTACAGCCCAGTATGAGGGAGATATGTAATGTTTGTCGATATTATGTTGGCAAAAAATAATATTATTTTTTTTTATAATAATTTTTTTTTTTAAATTATTCGCCAAAATAAATGTTGATGTATTTGTAACTTCGGAATGTATTCACTTGTATATTTCATATATTGTATTTCATTAATCATCGATGTTCCTATTGAGAGAATCATTAATGTAATCAAGTCATGTAAATTCATAGAGGTTAACCCTTCTAGTTAATTAAGAGTTAAAGTCCCCACAACTTTGGGGCACTAGGGTTATTAGACTCTCCTAGAGAAGTCGGCCCTGGTAAGTGATTGTCAAGTCGGAAACTAGTATAAATAGAGAGTGAGTCTCTCTATTTGAAACACACACTCACCCAGCTATAGCGCATAGGTAAGAGAGAAGAAGCTCGCTTAAGTGAGAGAGAGAGAAAAGCTGTTGAAGATCATATTTCTGTCTTTGGGTTTTACTGCTGCCATTGGTGCTCATTCTATCTCTAAGGAAGTTGCGGGGTTTTCTCCTTTATGGTTTCCCCGAGGAAAATATTTGTGTCTATTGTCTCTTGTGATTGATTGTTATGCATGTTATTATCTCAGATAAGATCCTAAGATAATACTGTCTAATTGATAAAAATATAACATGGTATCAGAGCTAACCTGAGAACAAACCACTATGCAGCTGCGAAAGCTAGGGCTTCTTACTTTTTGGATCTCTCTCCATAATCCATCAATAAAAGGAGGCTAGGTTGACTCTCCATTGAAGGGTGCATCTTTCTGTCGAAGCAGAATATGATTATGAGCACTTTCAGTTTTTGACCTACCACTACATCGGGAAATTAGGGTTTTCATTGAAAATGAATTTTTGAGTGATCTTAGGCTAGGATTGCTCTCCTCATCAAAATAGAAGTTTAGAGACAAAAATCGAGGGTTTTGGTTGGGTAGAACTCTGGGAATGTCAAACCCTAATTTTCCCTAGAACCAGAAAACCATCACTACAAAAGATTAGCTCCAGATCCAGTTTTCAGTTTCTCAAATTGGTAAGATCTAAATCTTATGTATTTCCATTTGAGGTTCTCAGTTAATATGACTCATCACACCAAGCTTGATGAAAATATTGATGGAGATGATAACTTCCAAGCATGGAAGTATAAGATCTCCCTAGTTCTTGAAGAAAATTAATTGGACTCCTACATCAGTGGAGAGGTTTCAGTTCCAGAGGGAGGTGAGGCTAAGGCCTTACACAAGAAGAACTTGATCATGGCCAAGAGGATTATTGCTGATTCAATCAAGGATCACCTCATACCATAGGTGTCCTCCCTAAAGACACCTAAAGAGATGTTTGAAGCCTTGACCAAGTTATTTGAAGAAAATAACATAAATCGGAAGATGACCTTGAGGAACAAGTTGAAGAATGTGAAGATACAGAATGCGGAGACCATACAGTCATAGTTTACAAGGGTCTCCCAGATCAAATAAAAACTTGAAGCAGTGGATGAAGAAGTAGAGAATGCAAAAATTGCGATGACCACCTTGAATGGCCTCCTTAGGTCATGGGACTCTTTCATTCAAGGGATTTGTGCTAGAAGAAAGCTAGTCACCTTGAGAAGAGTGTGGGAGGAATGCTCACAAGAAGAAGCTTTAATAGTAGCCCGAGAAGAAAAGATGGGAAGGGAAGATCAAGCTCTCACAATACACTCCAAGAAAATTAGGTGGGACTATCATCATCCCGAAGGTAAGCATTCTCACTAGAATGATAACCCTAAAAGGTATAGCAGAGATCTATCTAAAATCATATGCTATACATGTGATGAGAAAGGACACTTTGATATAAAATGTCCTAGAAACAAAAGTGGCTCTCACAAGAAGAAGGGAAACAAGAGAAGACATCATGCTCATGCTGTAGAGGATGATGAACCTTCCATAAAGAGAATTAAACAAGAAAGTGATGATTCTTCAAGTGATGAAGAATATGTTTTGATTTTCGCTCTCAAGAGAACTGTCACACATGGAAGCAATGATTAGCTTATATATAGTGGGGCTTCCAAGCATATGATGAGATTCAAAGAATCCTTTGTGAAACTATCCGAACATGAGTCACCTCACAAGGTGAAACTTGGGGATGACTACCAATATCCAATAGAAGGTAGTGGTGAATCCTCCTATAAGCTAAACTCTGGAAAGTCTATGAAGATGAAGGATGTCTTGTTTGTACCATGACTAAAGAAGAATCTCCTCTCCATATATGCATTGGATGCAAAAGGCATAAGGGTTGCATTTGTAGATGGCTAAGTCCTTATGTGGCCAAAAGGAACGACTATAGATGATGCAGTAGTGATTGGGGAGAAAGAGGGAGGACTATACAAATTGAAGGGCCAACCAGAACAAGATTTGGTCCATGACTCAGTAGAACCAAATGAACTTTGGCATAGAAGGCTCGCACATGTGCACTATAGAGCACTACCACTTGCAAGAAAAGATGTTGAAGGTCTTCCAGAAATACAAACAAAACATGACGGTGTCTGCAAAGGATGTGCGAAAGGAAAGAACACAAAGAAGACATTTCCAAGTAGCGAGAGCAAGGCAAAAGGAATCTTGGAAATCATCCACTACGATGTATGCGGTACGATGTCATTCATTTCATTGAGTGGGTATGTATACTATGTTTCTTTCATTGATGATTTTTCTAGGAATACATGGATATACTTCTTGAAGAACAAAGATGAAGTATTCAACAAGTTCAAAGAATTCAAAGATTTGATCGAGAACCACACAGAAAAGGAGATCAAAACCTTTTGATTAGACAATGGTAGAGAATTCACATCAAATGAATTCAAAGAACTAAGCAGAGATTCAGGGATTAAGAGGGAGTTGACCACTCCATATAATCCACTACAGAATGGGGTTGCAGAAAGGAAGAATAGAATGATCATGGAAGTTGCAAGGGAAATGCTTCATGATCAAGATCTTCCCATGCATCTATGGGCAGAAGCTGCCAAGACAACTGTGTATGTACAGAATTGTAATCCACACAGAGTACTCGAGAACAAGACACCTAAAGAAGTCTTTTCCAGCAAGAAACCAGAAGTCAGTCATCTCAGAATATTTGGCTGTTCAGTGTACATACACATTCCAAAAGAAAAGAGGATGAAGTTAGATCCTTATAGGAAGAAGGGTTTAATTGTGGGATATAGTGAAAGCTCGAAGGTTTACAGAATATACTTCCCAGGATTCAGGAAGATCAACATTAGCAGAGACGTAACATTTGACGAAGACTCAGCTTACAACAAATCCAGAAAGAAACCAGTTGAAGACCCTGAAGAAACATAAGTACCCAGAATTCAAGATACAACTATGAACAATGTAAATCAAGATAAATATTGAGAAATAGAAGAACCCCATGAACCTATAGATCCACCCCAAGATAAGTATCCTCACAAGAGGTAACCTGCATGGGTACGAGAGGATATCCAACGTGTAGAAAGATATGGGGCTCCAGAAGAAATGCACAGAGAGAAGAAAAGAACTAGATCCTGCTCCGGTTATGTAGCCCTATTATGTGACATCATTGATAAAGAACCTTCTAGTACTAGTCGTACTAGAAGCGACAGAGAAGAAAGAACGGAAGGATGCTATGATCAAGGAGTACCAATCGATCATGAAAAATGATGTCTGGGATGTTGTTTCAAGACTAAAGGGGAAGTCTATTGTGACTTTCAAGTGGATCTACAAGATCAAGCATGCTGCAGATGGTAGCATAGAGAAATATAAAGCAAGATTTGTGGCGCGTGGCTTCTCCCAGAAAGAAGAAATAGATTATGAACATACTTTTGCACCTATAGCCAGATACACTACCATCATATCAGTACTTTCTCTGGCTACAGTAATGAAGTGGAAGATACACCAAATGGATGTCAGGACTTCTTTTTTGAATGGTGTAGTGGAAGAGGAAGTGTATGTGGAGCAGCCACTTGGTTTTGAGAGACATGACAGGGAGAATCATGTGTGTAAATGGAAAAAAACCATGTACGGTTTGAAATAGCAACCCAGGACATTGTATGACAGAATTGACAACTTCCTATCCATTTTGGGATTTACCAAGAGTAAAGAAGATTCCAACCTTTACTACAAGGTTGAAGAAGGGAACCTAGTGATACTCCTACTGTATGTAGATGATCTGTTTGGAACAGGTGTAGATGGGTTGATTGCTGATACGAAGAGGAATATTGTTGCTGAGTTCGAGATGAAGGACTTGGGTATGATGCACTACTTTCTAGGCATGGAGGTGTGGCAGAATACAGATGAAATCTCCCTGGGACAAGGGAAGTACGCAGTAGAGATCCTAAAGAGGTTTGGGATGATGGACTGCAAGGACATGAACACAACTATGGCATCGAACCTGAAGCTATTAAGTGATGCTTCATCATAGTCGGTTGATGCTACAATTTATCGTTAGATGATTGGGTCCTTGATGTACCTGGCGAATACGAGATTAGATATTTGCTTTGTTGTGAACACATTGAGCCAGTTCTTGAAGGATCTGAGACATGTTCACCTGATTCCTGCAAAGCATATTTTGAGGTACCTGAAAGGTATAGTTGATTATGGGCTCAAGTATGAGGCGGATTAGAAGATTAACCTAGAGGGTTATGTTGATTCAGATTGGGCAGGAAGTGCCATCGATAGGAAGAGCACTTCGGGATGTTGCTTCAATATGGGATCAGGTGTGATCTCTTGGTTTAGCAAGAAGATGTCTTGCGTAGCGCTGAGTACAGCCGAAGAAAAGTATGTCGCAGCTTGTTTGGCTAGTTGTGAGGTAGTGTGGCTGAGGAAGATACTATTTGATTTGTTTGATCTCCAGTTGGATTCTACTTGCATATATTATGAAAACCATAGTTATGTGAAGTTGTTAGAGAACCCAGTGTTCCATGACAAGTCGAAGCATATCGAGATCAAATATCACTGTATCAGGGATATGGTGCAGAGAGGAGCAGTGAAGCTCCAGTATGTTGCGACGGACGAGCAAATAGCTGATGTGTTGACCAAGCCATTGGACAAAGTGAACTTTGAGTACTTTAGGGAGAAGCTTGGTGTTCTCCAAATCGAGGCTCCTTCCAAGAGGAAGTGATGAGTCAATGATCCCTTTTGACATGGTGGAAATATTGGTTCCTCCCATGATCAAATATAAGTGTTGTGCCCTTCTGACATGGTGGCAGTATTGGTTCCTCCCATGGTTAGATATAAGTGTTGTGCCCTTCTGACATGGTGGTAGGATTGGTTCCTCCCATGGTCAGATGTAAGTGCAGAGCCTTTCCTCGGATGATAGTAGGCGTGTCCTATCATGCTAGTGGATGTAAGTGTAGATCCTTTCCTTGGATGATAGTAGGTGTGTCCTATAATGTCGGTGGATGTAAGTGCAGAGCCTTTCCCTGGATGATAGTAAGTGTGTCCTATCATACCAACAGATGTAAGTGCAGATATTTTCCACAAATAGTAGTAGGTGTGTCCTACCATGCTGGTGGATGTAAGTGCTAGGGCCTTTCTCTAAATGATAGTAGGTGTGTCCTATCATGCCAGTAGGTGCAAGTGCTAGGGCCTTTCCATGGATGGTAGTAGGCGTGTCCTACCATGCCAGTGGATGTAAGTGCTGAAGCCTTTTCATAGATGGTAGTAGGTGTGTCCTACCATGCTGGTGAATGTAAGTGTTGGATCCTTTCACAGATGGTAGTAGGTGTGTCCTACCATGTTGGTGAATACAAGTGCTGAAGCCTTTCTTGGATGGTAGTAGGTGTGTCCTACCATGTCGATGATATAAACGTTGTTGATGAAGACCTACATGGAGGCCAGGCCTACAACCAGCATGAAAAAGGGCTGGCTCTGTAGAAATTCCTATGACGAGAAGAATTGAGAGATAGCACCAGTTGATCAAGATAGCGGAAGCAGTGATGATGATGATGATCTAGTGATTATCCAGCTTTGATGATGATCCAGTATCGATGATGATCCAGTTTTGATGTTGATCCAGTGATGACCCAGTTTCGATGATGATCCAGTGATGATCCAGTCTCGATGATGATCCAGTGACAAAGACTTATGTTGATGTATTGTGTCAAGAGAATACCTTCCTATTTAAGAGGGAGTGTTGATGTATTTGTAACTTTGGAATGTATTCACTTGTATATTTCATATATTGTATTTCATTGGTACCTGATGTTCCTATCAGGAGTATCATTAAATGTAATCAAGTCATGTAAAGTCATAGAGGTTAACATTCCTAGCTTATCAAGGGTCAAAGTCCCTGCAGTTTCGTGCCACTAGGGTTATTAGACTCTCCTAGAGAATTCGGCCCTGGTAAGTGATTGTCAAGTCAGAAACTAGTATAAATAGAGAGTAAGTCTCTCTATTTGAGACACACACTCACCCAACTGTAGCGCATAGGTGAGAGAGAAGAAGCTCGCTCAAGTGAGAGAGAGGATAGTTGTTGGAGATCATCTTTCTGTCTTTGGGTTTTACTGTTTCCATTGGTACTAATTCTATCTCTCAGGAAGTTGCAGGGTTTTCTTCTTTATGGTTTCCATGAGGAAAATCTTTGTGTCTATTGTCTCTTGTGATTGATTGTTGTGCATGTTATTCTCTTAGATAAGATCCTAAGATAATATTGTCTAATTGATAAAAATATAACAATAAATGTCGGCCAGAGAAGAAACCTAACACGAGGGAGATGTTGTAATGTTCCTACCTAACAAAACAATACAAAATTAAAAATTTAACTATCCGCCAAAAAAAATGTCGGTCAGAAAAACAGCACAAGAGGTTGGAGAGGTTGCAAAAGGAGAAGTTGATTATTATTAAGAAGTGTGTGTTCATGCAAGAAGATATTATTTATTTGGGTTCATGATTTCCAAAGATGGTCTAAAAATGGATATATAAAAGGTGAAAGCAATTGTTGAATGGCCAATTCCAAATAGTACCTTTGAGTTAAGAAGGTTCAAGGGTTAATTTTTTCCTTGGTGGTGTGTGTATGCCTCTGACCAAATGCTTGAAGAAGGGAATTTCCATTGGACAATGGTGGCCCAATAATTTTTTGTTTTTTGAAGATAAAGGTAATGGAAAACCCCATTTTGGTTCAGCAATAGGAGTAATATTAAGTCAAGGTGGAAAACTAATTGCTTTCTTCAATAACAGGTTGACTAAGGCCAAGCAAATGTATCAATGTATAGTCAAGAATTTTTATGCTGATGTGCAAAATTTGAAGATGACATTATTTATTCCCAAAATATTTTAATTTGTACATAAATATGGACAATGTACTACAAGGAGGTATCACAATAGGCTGGGAATTACTTTGGATTACTTCATCCATGAAGGTTTCTTATTCATGAATCAACATTTGTGCATACTAAAGGATTTGATCAGAGATAATTTAATTCATGAATTACATAATGGTGATTTAAGTGGTCATTTTTGTATTAACTATTGATAATACTAAAGCATTGGTTGAAAAAATAGTTCTCTTGGGTATATTTGTAAGGGATGTGAATAAGTGGATAGAGTTTGTCGGATATTCTAATTATCAAAGGCAAGAAGTAAGGACACTAGGTTATATACACAGTTATATGTGTTGGGAGTGCCATGGAAGACTTTAGGTGTGGATTTTATTCTTGGATTGGTGAGAAAGCATCAAGGTAATGACTCAATATTTCTTGGTCGTGTTGAACATCTTTCTAAGATGGCACATTTATCCCTTATAAAAAAATGTCTAATGCAACACATGTAGTTATTTTGTTCTTTAAAATGGATGTTAGGTTGCATTGTTTTTCAAAAACCATTACTTTAGATAGAGATTGTAAGTCTTTAGGAAAATTTGGAGGACTTTGTGAAACACATTGCATACTAAATTGCAGTACAAGACATCATATCACCCACAAATAGATGGACAAATAAAGGTGGTTAACAAAATCTTAGGTAGTGTGCTAAGATCCTTGGTTGGTGATAAGCATGGACTGTCAACCCTCCATTTTGCTCAGTTTTCATCATCAAAACCTCATCATTTTAATCCTTCTTTCATTCCCTTTATGCTAGTATATCTCTTACCATTTGGTCATACTTGTCAACCTTTTTCCACTTATAACATAATTTTCCTTCAATAGGCATAAAGAGGTAAAATTGTCATATTTTGGATAAATTTCATATGTTTTGATGAATTAATAATAATTCAAGGTTGATTGTCCATGTATCATTGAGGGTCCATGAATGCAATTTCAGCATAGCACTCCAACCTCTAGTTCTTCTAGATTGCAATGATGACAATCAAATGCGGCCTCATCTCAAATGATACAACGTTACTTAGAATCATTGAAAAAGTGGCATAACGTTTAACAATAATTAAGTGAGGCATAATCCAAGGTCCACACACATCTCTTGTTAAATTAAGATATGAGGGTGCCTAAAGACATCACCCTCATACGTTTCATGTACTTGTTGGTTAGTAAAGCTTTCTTGTGCTATGCATTTTTAGTTCTCAATCTACCGATAATTGCAAATTAGTTTAGTTTTTTTTAAATGGTTAAAACACATTTCTCATAACATAGTTTTCCAACATGTGATTTTCCTCCTTGTCTTCTTCAAACTATGATAATTGTTTAATTGTTTGTGTTGAGTTTACACTATTGTGATATACAACTAACATTAAAAATTCAATCTATTTGATTTATAAACCGTTTGAAAAACTTCTACCTTCATATTCTACAATTTATATCTATCCATATGTTCTACTTTTGATTCCACAAATTATATCTGTCCATATGTTCTACTTTTGATTGATGACATCTCTTTCAAATTGTTTCTTCATGCTATGATTAAATTTCTTCCATCGAAATTTTGTTATTAGTCATTACACTTGTGTTTTATCAATTCCTTCGTCCCAAAGCTGCCGTGAATACCCTCTTTAACATAATCATAACTCGTTCTTCTTAAAAGCTTGAATGGCATTCGATTAATAAAGAGTGATTTCCATCCCTTTGTTTGAAACAATAGTATTATGATCATCGATGCTCAGATTGATGCCAATGAATGAGGAGGATGTTGATTAAATATCAAGCAAAAAGGTAATGTTATGATCATCAAAGAAATTTCCATGCTCAGATTGATGCCAAAGAATGAGGAGGATGTTGATTAAATATCAAGCAAAAAGGTAATGTTACGATCATCGAAGAAATTTCTTAAAGAAAATGAATATTTGTTGTTTTGCATTATTTCCAAAAGATAGTTATGTAGAAAGGAGTGAAATTCTAGAAGAGGTCAGTGAATTTTAAGTTTAAATATGTGATTTCAAATGATATGCTAATATGATTACCACCAATGAGGAATATTTCTCATAAAATAGTTTTGAATCCTAGATCAAAGATGTGAAATAAAACCCCTCACAAATTGACACTAGATGAAAGTGAAGAAATGGATCTACAACTTTGGGGGTTTCTAGATAGAGGGTTGATCACAGAATGCTCGAGTCCATTGAAGTACTAACTATACTTGCATCAAATAAATGTGGTGAAAGGGGTATGTGCATGAAATCTAGAGCCAAAACTGTAACAATAAAGAATTGGTTTCCTTTACCTCATATGGATGCTCTAATGGATTGTTTTAGTGGTGTCGGGTAATTTTTTATCCAAGAGGCACTCTATAGCCTAGTATGAGGGAGATATGTAATGTTTGTCGATATTATGTTGGCAAAAAATAATATTATTTTTTTTATAATAAAAAATAAAATTTTAATTATTCGCCAAAATAAATGTTGATGTATTTGTAACTTCGGAATGTATTCACTTGCATATTTCATATATTGTATTTCATTGATCCTCGATGTTCCTATCGGGAGAATCATTAATGTAATCAATTCATGTAAAGTCATAGAGGTTAACCCTCCTAGTTAATTAAGGGTTAAAGTCCCCACAGCTTTGGGGCACTAGGGTTATTAGACTCTCCTAGAGAAGTCGGCCCTGGTAAGTGATTGTCAAGTCGGAAACTAGTATAAATAGAGAGTGAGTCTCTCTATTTGAAACACACACTCACCCAGCTATAGCGCATAGGTAAGAGAGAAGAAGATCGCTTAAGTGAGAGAGAGAGAAAAGCTGTTGAAGATCATATTTCTGTCTTTGGGTTTTACTGCTGCCATTAGTGCTCATTCTATCTCTGAGGAAGTTGCGGGGTTTTCTCCTTTATGGTTTCCCCGAGGAAAATCTTTGTGTCTATTGTCTCTTGCGATTGGTTGTTGTGCATGTTATTATCTCAGATAAGATCCTAATATAATACTGTCTAATTGATAAAAATATAACATGGTATCAGAGCTACCCTGAGAACAAAACACTATGCAGCTGCGAAAGCTAGGGCTTCTTACTTTTTGGATCTCTCTCCATAATCCATCAGTAAAAGGAGGCTAGGTTGACTCTCCATTGAAGGGTGCATCTTTCTGTCGAAGCAGAATATGATTATGAGCACTTTCAGTTTTTGACCTACCACTACATCGGGAAATTAGGGTTTTCATTGAAAATGAATTTTTGAGTGATCTTAGGCTAGGATTGCTCTCCTCATCAAAATAGAAGTTTAGAGACAAAAATCGAGGGTTTTGGTTGGGTAGAACTCCGGGAATGTCAAACCCTAATTTTCCCTAGAACCAGAAAACCATCACTAAAAAAGATCAGCTCCAGATCCAGTTTTCAGTTTCTCAAATTGGTAAGATCTAAATCTTATGTATTTCCATTTGAGGTTCTCAATTAATATGACTCATCACACCAAGCTTGATGAAAAGATTGATGGAGATGATAACTTCCAAGCATGGAAGTATAAGATCTCCCTAGTTCTTAAAGAAAATTAGTTGGACTCCTACATCAGTGGAGAGGTTTCAGTTCCAGAGGGAGATGAGGCTAAGGCCTTACACAAGAAGAACTTGATCATGGCCAAGAGGATTATTGTTGATTCAATCAAGGATCACCTCATACCATAGGTGTCCTCCCTAAAGACACCTAAAGAGATGTTTGAAGCCTTGACCAAGTTATTTGAAGAAAATAACATAAATCGGAAGATGACCTTGAGGAACAAGTTGAAGAATGTGAATATACAGAATGCAGAGACCATACAGTCATACTTTACAAGGGTCTCCCAGATCAAATAAAAACTTGAAGCAGTGGATGAAGAAGTAGAGAATGCAGAAATTGCGATGACCACCTTGAATGGCCTCCTTAGGTCATGGGACTCTTTCATTCAAGGGATTTGTGCTAGGAGGAAGCTAGTCACCTTGAGAAGAGTGTGGGAGGAATGCTCACAAGAAGAATATTTAATAGTAGCCCGAGAAGAAAAGATGGAAAGTGAAGATCAAGCTCTCACAATACACTCCAAGAAAATTAGGTGGGACTATCATCATCCTGAAGGTAAGCATTCTCACCAGAATGATAACCCTAAAAGATATAGCAGAGATCTATCTAAAATCATATGCTATACATGTGATGAGAAAGGACACTTTGATATAGAATGTCCTAGAAACAAAAGTGGCTCTCACAAGAAGAAGGGAAACAAGAGAAGACATCATGTTCATGTTGTAGAGGATAATGAACCTTCCATAAAGAGAATCAAACAAGAAAGTGATGATTCTTCAAGTGATGAAGAATATGTTTTGATTTTCGCTCTCAAGAGAACTGTCACGCATGGAAGCAATGATTAGCTTATATATAGTGGGGCTTCCAAGCATATGATGAGATTCAAAGAATCCTTTGTGAAACTATCAGAACATGAGTCACCTCACAAGGTGAAACTTGGGGATGACTACCAATATCCAATAGAAGGTAGTGGTGAATCCTCCTATAAGCTAGACTCTGCAAAGTCTATGAAGATGAAGGATGTATTGTTTGTGCCATGACTAAAGAAGAATCTCCTCTCCATATCTGCATTGGATGCAAAAGGAGTAAGGGTTGGATTTGTAGATGGCCAAGTCCTTATGTGGCTAAAAGGAATGACTATAGATGATGCAGTAGTGATTGGGAAGAAAGAGGGAGGACTATACAAATTGAAGGGCCAACCAGAACAAGCTTTGGTCCATGACTCAGTAGAGCCAAATGAACTTTGGCATAGAAGGCTCGCACATGTGCACTATAGAGCACTACCGCTTGCAAGAAAAGATGTTGAAGGTATTCCAGAAATACAAACAAAACATGATGGTGTCTGCAAAGGATGTGCGAAAGGAAAGAACACAAAGAAGACATTTCCAAGTAGCGAAAGCAAGGCAAAAGGAATCTTGGAAATCATCCACTACGATGTATGCGGGACGATGTCATCCATTTCATTGAGTGGGTATGCATACTATGTTTCTTTCATTGATGATTTTTCTAGGAAGACATGGATATACTTCTTGAAGAACAAAGATGAAGTATTCAGCAAGTTCAAAGAATTCAAAGATTTGATCGAGAACCACATAGAAAAGGAGATCAAAACATTTCGATTAGACAATGGTAGAGAATTCACATCAAATGAATTCAAAGAATTATGCAGAGATTCAGGGATTAAGAGGGAGTTGACCACTCCATATAATCCACTACAGAATGGGGTTGCAGAAAGGAAGAATAGAATGATCATGGAAGCTGCAAGGGAAATGCTTCATGATCAAGATCTTCCCATGCATCTATGGGCAAAAGCTGCCAGGACAACTGTGTATGTACAAAATTGTACTCCACATAGAGTACTCGAGAACAAGACACCTAAAGAAGTATTTTCCGGCAAGAAACCATAAGTCATTCATCTCAGAATATTTGGCTGTTCAGTGTACATACACATTCCAAAAGAAAAGAGGACGAAGTTAGATCCTTCTAGGAAGAAGGGTTTATTTGTGGGATATAGTGAAAGCTCGAAGGTTTACAGAATATACTTCCCAGGATTCAAGAAGATCGACATTAGTAGAGATGTAACATTTGACGAAGACTCAGCTTACAACAAATCCAGAAAGAAACCAATTGAAGACTCTGAAGAAACAGAGGTACCCAGAATTCAAGATACAACTATGAACAATGTAAATCAAGATAAATATCAAGAAATAGAAGAACCCCAGGAACCTATAGATCCACCCCAAGATAAGTATCCTCATAAGAGGAAACCTGCATGGGTACGAGAGGATATCCAACATGTAGAAAGATATGGGGCTCCAGAAGAAATGCACAGAGAGAAGAAAAGAACTAGATCCTGCTCCGGTTATGTAGCCCTATTATGTGACATCATTGATAAAGAACCTTCTAGTACTAGTCGTACTAGAAGCGACAGAGAAGAAAGAATGGAAGGATGCTATGATCAAGGAGTACCAATTGATCATGAAGAATGATGTCTGGGATGTTGTTTCAAGACTAGAGGGGAAGTTTGTTGTGACTTTCAAGTGGATCTACAAGATCAAGCATGCTGCAGATGGTAGCATAGAGAAATATAAAGCAAGATTTGTGGCTCGTGGCTTCTCCCAGAAAGAAGGAATAGATTATGAAGATACTTTTGCACCTATGGTCAGATACACTTCCATCAGATCAGTACTTTCTCTGACTACAGTAATGAAGTGGAAGATACACCAAATGGATGTCAGGACTTCTTTCTTGAATGGTGTAGTGGAAAAGGAAGTGTATGTGGAGCAGCCACTCGGTTTTGAGAGACATGACAGGGAGAATCATGTGTGTAAATGGAAGAAAGCCCTGTACGGTTTGAAATAGCAACCCAGGACATTGTACGGTATAATTGACAACTTCCTATCCATTTTGGGATTTACCAAGAGTAAAGCAGATTCCAACCTTTACTACAAGGTTGAAGAAGGCAACCTAGTGATACTCCTATTGTATGTAGATGATCTGTTTGGAACAGGTGTAGATGGGTTGATTGCTAATACAAAGAGGAATCTTGTTGTTGAGTTCGAGATGAAGGACTTGGGTATGATGCACTACTTTCTAGGCACGAAGGTGTGGCAGAATACAGATGGAATCTCCCTGGGACAAGGGAAGTATGTAGTAGAGATCCTGAAGAGGTTTGGGATGATGGACTGCAAGGACATGAGCACATCTATGGCATCGAACCTGAAGCTATTAATGATGCTTCATCATAGTCGGTTGATGCTACAATTTATCGTCAGATGATTGGGTCCTTGATGTACCCGATGAATATGAGACCAGATATTTGCTTTGTTGTGAACACATTGAGCCAGTTCTTGAAGGATCTAAGACATGTTCACCTGATTCCTGCAAAGTATATTCTGAGGTACCTGAAAGGTACAGTTGATTATGGGCTCAAGTATGAGGCGGATTAGAATATTAACCTGGAGGGTTATGTTGATTCAGATTGGGCAGGAAGTGCCATCGATAGGAAGAGCACTTCGAGATGCTGCTTCAATATGGGATTAGGTGTGATCTCTTGGTTTAGCAAGAAGATGTCTTGCGTGGCGCTAAGTACAGACGAAGAAAAGTATGTCGCAGCTTGTTTGTCTAGTTGTGAGGCAGTGTGGCTGAGGAAGATACTATTTGATTTGTTTGATCTCCAGTTGGATTCTACTTGCATATATTGTGACAACCAGAGTTATGTGAAGTTGTTAGTGAACCCAGTGTTCCATGACAAGTCAAAGCATATCGAGATCAAATATCACTGTATCAGGGATATGGTACAGAGAGGAGCAGTGAAGCTCCAGTATGTTGCGACAGATGAGCAAATAGCTGATGTGTTGACCAAGCCATTGACCAGATTGAAGTTTGAGTACTTTAGGGAGAAGCTTGGTGTTCTCCAAATCGAGGCTCCTTCCAAGAGGAAGTGATGAGTCTGTGATCCCTTTTGACATGGTGGCAAGATTGGTTCCTCCCATGATTAGATATAAGCGTTGTGCCCTTCTGACATGGTGGCAGTATTGGTTCCTCCCATGGTCAGATATAAGTGTTGTGCCCTTCTAACATGGTGGTAGGATTGGTTCCTCCCATGGTCAGATGTAAGTGCAGAGCCTTTCCTCGGATGATAGTAGGTGTGTCCTATCATGCTGGTGGATGTAAGTGTAGATCCTTTCCTCGGATGATAGTAGGTGTGTCCTATAATGTCGGTGGATGTAAGTGCAGAGCCTTTCCTTGGATGATAGTAAGTGTGTCCTATCATACCCGTAGATGTAAGTGCAGATCTTATCCACATATAGTAGTAGGTGTGTCCTACCATGCTGGTGGATGTAAGTGCTAGGGCCTTTCTCTAAATGATAGTAGGTGTGTCCTATCATGCCAGTAGATGCAAGTGCTAGGGCCTTTCCATGGATGGTAGTAGGCGTGTCCTACCATGCCAGTGGATGTAAGTGCTGAATCCTTTTCACAGATGGTAGTAGGTGTGTCCTACCATGCTGGTGAATGTAAGTGCTGGAGCCTTTCACAGATGGTAGTAGGTGTGTCCTACCATGTTGGTGAATACAAGTGTTGAAGCCTGTCTTGGATGGTAGTAGGTGTGTCCTACCATGTTGATGATATAAACATTGTTGATGAAGACCTACATGGAGACTAGGCCTACAACCAGCATGAAAAAGGTCTGGCTCTATAGAAATTCCTATGACGAGAAGAATTGAGAGATAGCACCAGTTGATCAAGATAGCGAAAGCAGTGATGATGATGATGATCTAGTGATTATCCAGCTTTGATGATGATCCAGTTTTGATGTTGATCCAGTGATGACCCAGTTTCGATGATGATCTAGTTTTGATGATGATACAATGATGATCCAGTTTCGATGATGATCCAGTTTTGATGATGATCCAGTGACAAAGACTTGTGCTGATGTATTATGTCAAGAGAATACCTTCCTATTTAAGAGGGAGTGTTGATGTATTTGTAACTTTGGAATGTATTCACTTTTATATTTCATATATTGTATTTCATTGGTCCCCGATGTTCCTATCGGGAGAATCATTAAATGTAATCAAGTCATGTAAAGTCATAGAGGTTAACCCTCCTAGCTTATCAAGGGTCAAAGTCCCCACAGTTTCGGGCCGCTAGGGTTATTAGACTCTCCTAGAGAATTTGGCCCTAGTAAGTGATTGTCAAGTCAGAAACTAGTATAAATAGAGAGTGAGTCTCTCTATTTGAAACACACACACACCAAACTGTAGCGCATAGGTGAGAGAGAAGAAGCTCGCTCAAGTGAGAGAGAGAATAGTTGTTGGAGATCATCTTTCTGTCTTTGGGTTTTACTGTTTCCATTGGTACTAATTCTATCTCTGAGGAAGTTGCAGGGTTTTCTCCTTTATGGTTTCCATGAGGAAAATCTTTGTGTCTATTGTCTCTTGTGATTGATTGTTGTGCATGTTATTCTCTTAGATAAGATCCTAAGATAATATTGTCTAATTGATAAAAATCTAACAATAAATGTTGGCCAGAGAAGAAACCTAACACGAGGGAGATGTTGTAATGTTCCTACCTAACAAAACAATACAAAATTAAAAATTTAACTATCCGCCAAAAAAAATGTCGGTCAGAAAAACAACACAAGAGGTTGGAGAGGTTGCAAAAGGAGAAGTTGATTATTATTAAGAAGTGTGTGTTCATGCAAGGAGATATTATTTATTTGGGTTCATGATTTCCAAAGATGGTCTAAAAATGGATATATAAAAGGTGAAAGCAATTGTTGAATGGCCAATTCCAAATAGTACCTTTGAGTTAAGAAGGTTCAAGGGTAATTTTTTCCTTGGTGGTGTGTGTATGCCTCTGACCAAATGCTTGAAGAAGGGAATTTCCATTGGACAATGGTGGCCTAATAAATTTTTGTTTTTTGAAGATAAAGGTAATGGAAAACCCTATTTTGGTTCAGCGATAGGAGTAATATTAAGTCAAGGTGGAAATCTAATTGCTTTCTTCAATAACAGGTTGACTAAGGCCAAGCAAATGTATCAATGTATAGTCAAGAATTTTTATGCTAATGTGCAAACTTTGAAGATGACATTATTTATTCCCAAAATATTTTAATTTGTACATAAATATGGACAATGTACTACAAGGAGGTATCACAATAGGATAGGGAATTATTTTGGATTACTTCATCCATGAAGGTTTCTTATTCATGAATCAACATTTGTGCATACTAAAGGATTTGATAAGAGATAATTTAATTCATGAATTACATAATGGTGATTTAAGTGGTCATTTTTGTATTAACTATTGATAATACTAAAGCATTGGTTGAAAAAATAGTTCTCTTGGGTATATTTGTAAGGGATGTGAAGAAGTGGATAGAGTTTGTTGGATATTCTAATTAGCAAAGGCAAGAAGTAAGGACACTAGGTTATATACACAGTTATATGTGTTGGGAGTGCCATGGAAGACTTTAGGTGTGGATTTTATTCTTGGATTGGTGAGATGGCACATTTATCCCTTATAAAAAAATGTCTAATGCAACACATGTAGTTATTTTGTTCTTTAAAATGGATGTTAGGTTGCATTGTTTTTCAAAAACCATTACTTTAGATAGAGATTGTAAGTCTTTAGGAAAATTTGGAGGACTTTGTGAAACACATTGCATACTGAATTGCAGTACAAGACATCATATCACCCACAAATAGATGGACAAATAAAGGTGGTTAACAAAATCTTAGGTAGTGTGCTAAGATCCTTGGTTGGTGATAAGCATGGGCTGTCAACCCTCCATTTTGCTTAGTTTTCATCATCAAAACCTCATCATTTTAATCCTTCTTTCATTCCCTTTATGCTAGTATATCTCTTACCATTTGGTCATACTTGTCAACCTTTTTCCACTTATAACATATTTTTCCTTCAATAGGCATAAAGAGGTAAAATTGTCATATTTTGGATAAATTTCATATGTTTTGATGAATTAATAATATTTCAAGGTTGATTGTCCATGTATCATTGAGGGTCCATGAATGCAATTTCAACATAGCACTCCAACCTCTAGTTCTTCTAGATTGCAATGATGACAAGCAAATGCGGCCTCATCTCAAATGATACAACGTTACTTAGAATCATTGAAAAAGTGGCATAACGTTTAACAATAATTAAGTGAGGCATAATCCAAGGTCCACACACATCTCTTGTTAAATTAAGATATGAGGGTGCCTAAAGACATCACCCTCATACGTTTCATGTACTTGTTGGTTAGTAAAGCTTTCTTGTGCTATGCATTTTTAGTTCTCAATCTACCAATAATTGCAAATTAGTTTAGTTTTTTTTAAAAACACATTTCTCATAACATAGTTTTCCAACATGTGATTTTCCTCCTTGTCTTCTTCAAACTATGATAATTGTTTAATTGTTTGTGTTGAGTTTACACTATTGTGATATACAACTAACATTAAAAATTCAATCTATTTGATTTATAAACCGTTTGAAAAACTGCTACCTTCATATTCTACAATTTATATCTATCTATATGTTCTACTTTTGATTCCACAAATTATATCTGTCCATATGTTCTACTTTTGATTGATGGCATCTCTTTCAAATTGTTTCTTCATGTTATGATTAAATTTCTTCCATCGAAATTTTGTTATTATTCATTACACTTGTGTTTCATCAATTCCTTCGTCCCAAAGCTGCCGTGAATACCCTCTTTAACATCCTTTCTTATTTTTTATTTTTATTTTGTATATTTAACAGGTTAAGTTTGTCATTTCATATTTTATAATATATTTTGTATTTTGTCATATTTTATAATACTTTGTATTTAATTTATAATTTTGTGTTGTTAAATGTATGTAAAGAATGGTTTTTGAGTATATAAAAGTTTAGATGTAAGCTTGTTCTATATTACTTTAGTTAGTTTAGTTTATTTATTTGTTTGTTTCTTTTAGTTTGGTTTGATTCTCTTTCATTTTAAATTAGTTTACTGGTTTTTTATTTTGGTACTGGTTTTACACTAGTTTTAATTTTTTACTATTTTTTGTACTAGATTCTTATTTATATTAAAGTGTGCTTTAGCTTTAGATTAGATTAAAATAGGCTCTAATTCCACATAGAGTGTCAACACTTCTAAGTCTATGACTTCCTGGTTGACATTTCAATATCAAATTAACTAGGCATAGATTCTACTTGACATTTTTTGTGTCGTTGTCGGTGAGGTACTGAAAAGATTAGAGCCTAGGTAGGTAGGTAGCTTGCCTTTAAGTTACATAATTTGGGGGAGGATAAACAGTAAGACGCAAAAACACTCTTACTTTAGAAAATATGAGGGGGTTCTATCCTGACGCATTCACTTGGTGAGTTTCTCCAAATCCAAGTTTGTTCCTTTTTGCAAGGTTTGTTGTAGAATAGTTTCTTATTTTTTTTATAAGTGTGATTCCTTTTATGCATGGTTTGTTTCCTTTATTGTAAGTGTTTTTCTTTTTATGCAAGAGTGTTTATTTTTATGCAAGTTGATTTCATTCCATAAGAGCGTTTTATTTTTTATGCCAGTGTGGTGTGTTTTACAGTTATGTAATTAGTTTTTAGTTATTTCTTTTGGTTTGTGTAAATTTGTTTTAGTGTGTATATAGATTTGATTTCATTAAAATCATTAAATATAAGAGCCCCCGGGTACTAAATCATTAAAATCAATAAATATTTTGGGTGCTATAAGAGCCCCCGGGTACTAATCCATTTGTGAACAGGAGCTCAAGATCGTCCAATGAAGTTAAAATTGCTTACATAATTTGTTGAGTAAAGGAGGATGTCACTCCAAAATATTTTCTAGATTTTGGTGGCAATTGAAGATAGATCTGCATATTGGGAGATGGAAGATAAGAAAGAGTTCCATGAGCCACATTTATATACAGCAAATGCATAAGCTTTCTTTGAGAATCCATGCCAACTTGCTGAGGAGATCAAAGAATCATGTACCAAATCAAATGAAGAACATAGATTGGAGCTAGAGATTCAAGAATTCCTTGCATCCTTGTCACCAAATCTAGATTTCTTTTGCATTCAAGAGCATGATGACCAAGTTTCCGAAGAATTTCATGCTATTATTACTAAAAAATACAACCATGGGAAAAAAGATTTCCATTGAGATTTGGTTCCAAGCAGTGATTAGGCCACAACATTACTCCATATTTCAACAGTTCTTGGTACTATCTCCACGAAGGAAGTTTGTCTCTCATACCCCAGTATACATCGAGGTACATTTTTCAAATTTGGGTATGAGTACATTAGAGATCTTATTCCGCAAATGGCTCCATTGGAAGTATTCCTACACTTGAAGGGGATTTTCTTTTCAATCATAGTATGATAGTGCAAATAATGTAAATAAATGAATAAAATAGTAAAGATAAAAATAATTTTAGTTGTGAAAACCAGTTTGCTGGTGCAACTGAACATGAGCTTTGCTTGAAAATCGGTCAACCAACAAGTAAAGTTCACATTGGAGTTTTGTATTTAGTTTTTAGTTCTATCATTGTGTCCTTAAAATTAGTTAGTTTGTTATCACGTTGGATAATGAAGGATTCCCTATGGCCTTGCTTCCAACAAACCTTGGCCTGCCGACTCCAACACTTTATCTAGGGTCAAGGTTAGAGAATCCATTTAGTACCCCAAGACTTGGATGCCTCAATGGAAGGTCCTCTTATTGAGGACAATAGGAATACATTAATTTCCTCCATCCATCAGATCCTGCAAAATGACTTGACTTCAACACACTCATTCGTACTTTGTGGGATGTATTGTGGCACCTTGGCACTCATTGATATCAATGGTGAGATTCCTCACATTGGTTATCAACATTCCTTAATTGTAGGTAATCCACTGATTTCTGTCTACGTACAACGCCAATTAAATCTAATCACATACTTAGAATTATGCCTTGATGTGGTTTATATTGAAGACTACTAGAATTATGTTCTAACTCTAGTTACAGATTTCTAGTCAATTTTGGTCTTTTGATCATATTGAATAAAGAGTAAATATGAATTTCAAAGCTTCCATCAAAGATAAAGTTCAGAAGGTTATTTTCATGACTAGTGAACATCTATAAACCTTTGGTAGCATCAAGATATGTTACAAAAAAAATTGGCAGCTTCAAATCATTTTTCTGAAATGGTATCAAAACTGGTACAAAAACACCTGTAAGTGAGCCTCGTTTTTTCAATGGTGCCAAAATACATGTAGGTGACTGTGCCATTTCAACAAGTGCATAATCAAGCACCAAAGAAATTGGTTCAATTTCATGATGATCTCATCTTATTTCATAATTTCCTCTCACTCATGAGCATCCAATACTCTCTTTTGTTGCAATTGGGTAACAACAACGGTGAGTCTTTAATCAACTATTAGTTTTCTCAGAAATATTTTTAATTCATTTTTATATCGGAATGAGCCTAAAATGTAAAATAGAACCTCTGTAAGATTAGCATGATTAATATCCTAAGTATATGTCATTAACAATCATCATTTTCCTCTATTGTACCCCTGCCATGACATAGACCATATGTGCATATTCACTCCCATTTCAACCTCACTTCCTTTCACCCATCCCACCTCTCTGTTATCACGGGAGTTAACCAGTACCAACACTCTTCTTTTCAAGAACTCGAGAGCCTACTTGAGTATCAAGCTTCAAATCACATGTTCTAGGACACAGATTGGAATGATTTTTTTTAGACAAATCCATAGGTTCCATGATAACTTTATAGTTTAGTTTTGTCTTACATTTGGTGGGGAGATGGAGAATGTTGAAAATGTTAATGAAGTGAGTGTTACAAAAAAGGTTAATTTGAAACCACATAAAAAATGGAAGCCACAACCACCCGCAACACTTGTGGTTAGAAGATTATGGAAAAGCAGAAAATAAAAGATTGAGGGTCTATAATGTTTGACTACAACTTGAGATTGAACACTTAACTACTAAATGGAAGACCTCAAATGATGCCACTAGGAAGCTTCATTGTCTACAACTCAAAGTTGAAAAGCTCACTGATGAGTGCCATGTCCTAAATTGGTTAGTTTTAAATTCTTCCTCTGAAAATCAGGCCAATGCATCCCAAATTGAAGTTTTGGAGAAAAGGTTAAAGGAATAATTAGACTATCAACATCATGGCTTATATCTTCTCCTGAAGTAGCTAATGTATAACACTAATTTTTCTCTTGCATGGGGACCTACAAGAACTTCAGCGTGGGGGAGATGTCATCCCTCCATTTGCTTAGTTTTCATCATCAAAACCTCATCGTTTTAATCCTTCTTTCCTTCCCTATATGCCTATATCTCTTACCATTTTGGTTATACTTGTCAACCTTTTTCCACTTATAACATAATTTTCCTTCAATAAGCACAAAGAGGTAAAATTGTCACATTTTGGATAAATTTCATATGTTTTTATGAATTCATAATATTTCAAGGTTAATTGTTCCTATAGCCTTGGGGGTACATAAATGCATTTTCAACATAGGACTCCAACCTCTAGTTGTTCCAGATTGCAGTGATGACAAGCAAATGCAGCCTCAACTCAAATGGTGCAGCATTACTTAGAATCAATGAAAAAGTGGCATAACATTTAGCATTAATTAAGTGAGGCAGAATCCAAGGTCCACACACATCTCTTGTTAAATGAATATATGAGGGTGCTTAAATACATCACCAATGTGGCACACTCCCTGCCAATTTGTTCCTTTCCTTATCAATATCAAGCGAGCATGGCATACCAATTTTGTAACAGAGCTAAATTCATATTTACATAATGCTCAACATATCTTGATAGAGTTCACAGTCGATGCATCAAACCTAAATGGCTTACCCTCATGCACTACGTGTCATGAGGGAAAGTGCACTTAAAAAAAGTTTTCTAGTGTTTATTGAAACTGTTTCGATCAGGTGCATGAGCTGGTAATACCCACAGGGATTTGGAAACACCCCCTTCGCTATTTTTAGAATCTCTCTTGTATAAATATGTGAAGAAATCATATGTAAAATGGGGAGGAGATAATATAATACAATCATGCTGCTAAATTTCAGTTACACCTATGATTTCATTGTGTCAATGTTGTGATCCAATTTATGCACTATGTAAAAGTTCATTTGCTGAAATATTTTGAGATCTTAGCTTACAGTTTTTACCTGTTGTAAATATTTAGGCTCATGATTTGGTTGGTAAGGGCCTTCCATTGCAAATTGTGAAGCCTTTTCTTGCTGTTAGTATAGAGTAATAGTGCACGATAGGATAGTTGAGTTGTTTTTTCGTACATTCATTGTTCTCTAAAATTTTGTAGAAAACTAAATGTTGGCGTGAACAAGAGTTAATAGTAGTTAGCTTCATCTGATGTGATTAATTCATTGTCGATTGTATTATGTAGACTTTCCGAAAAGAACAATGTTTATGTATGGAGATTTATTCCATACATTTCATGTACTTGTTGGTTCATGAAACTTTATTGTGCTATGCATTTTTAGTTCTCAACTTTTGGATAATTACAAATTAGTTTAGTTTTTTTAACTATTTAAAACATATTTGTGCAACATGTGATTTTACTTGTTATCTTCTTCAAACTATAATAATATTAAGTTTACACATATACAACTAACACTAAAAATTCAATCTATTTGACATGTAAACTATTTGAAGAATTTCTCCATTCATATTCCACAATTTATATCTATCCACAAATTCTACTTTTGATTAATGACATCTCTTTCAAATTATTTCTCCATGCTATGATTAAATTTCTTCCATCAAAATTTTATTATTATTCATTAGTGTTTCATCAATTGCTTCGTCCCAAAGATGCCATGAATACCCTCTTTAACATCATCATATTATTATTCATTACACTTGTGTTTCATCAATTCCTTCGTCCCAAAGCTGCCATGAATGCCCTCTTTAACATCATCATAAACTCGTTCTTCTTAAAAAGATTTTGTTAATAAACAACGATTTCCATCCCTTTGTTTTTAAAATATATAGTATTGTTAACTTCATAAATTAATTTTTCATAAATATTAACTTATGAGTGTTGACACTCTGTGGGGGCAAAGCAAGTGGTAAAGTGGAATTGTTGAAATTGATTGTAATTGAAAGGTTTTGTATTCAAATCTCTCCAAATTTACCCGTACGCCATGGTTCGGGCCCTGTGGATGTGTTAGGATTATTAATCCTCCCTTGTCCAAATTTGATCATATGTCTAAATCGGGAGTCATGTCTAAATCGGGAGTCCATCCAGTCTATTTATAGTCATTAGCACCATTGGTTAAACTTGACCTAATTGGGGCACATGTTTCAGTTACCAAAGTGTGGGGAACATTAATTGAGGCTCACTGCCACTTATTGCACTTGATTGCATAAGTTTAGGAGTCTCCTAGATCAATCCCTACAATTTAGGAAGCAACTGGGAGTGCCGAAACCAACCAAGGTCAGTTCACTTTAGTTAATGATTAGTCAAGCCAAGTTAGGAGTTAGTTACATTCAGTTCTATCCCTCTACATTCAATTAGCTCTAGGTTTAATTGATTGCACACATGTGGGGCACATTTCTCACCTACCACAGTCAGTTAACCATTATTTAATACTAAATGTAACACTTGGTTGTGTTTTAGAGCTCCGATGAACTCCGGTTATGATTTAGACAAGGACAGTTAACTACTGGGTCCTCCGATAGTGATTTAGACAATGTCTTGGTTACCTACAGTCAAGTAGAGTCATCAATTCGAACTTCCTCATGTGGATTCGAATTGCTTGTGGCTATTAAAGCCATTTTACATTATTGTAATTATCATCTGGATTACTTTTTTGATTAATGAAAGCATTCACAGCTGCAAGCCTTTTGCACTATTTCATTCTTCAATGGCTGAATAAATTGTGAGATCTTCTTTGTGAGTTGTGTATTTGTCTACAGATCTATATGCTCAAATTTAACAGGATGCACCTAGAGGCATAGTGGTAGCAGGATTGGATCCTTGAACTCCGTATCACGCAAGTACGAGTCCGTTCCCAATTGCCGATTCCCCTAGTTAAAAATAAAACAACTTATAAATGTTGAAGTTTTCATGATAACAAAATGGTTTCCATAGTTTGAAAACATTTTCTTGTAAATTACTTTCCATGTGTGTTTTGTATTAATTTTATGAATGATGTCATTCTCACGTTTTTAATTTTTTTTCATCTTTTGTATGATAATTGTTAAAACGCTTATGTTGTTATATTATTTAATGTTTATGTGTTTTCCATAGTTTAAAAGGCCATTTCTTATTTTGTATATTTAACATGTGCGAGGGGTAAGTTTGTCCTTTCATATTTTGTAATATATTTTGTATTTTGCTATATTTATAATATTTAATTTTGTATTTAATTTATAATTTTGTGTTAAATGTGGATAAGGAATGGATTTTGATTATAGGAAAGTTTAAATGTAAGTTAGCTTTAGATTATTTTAGTTAGTTTAGTTTATTTTTGTCTTTATTTTATTTGTTTCTTTTAGTTTGGTTTGATTTTCTTGCATTTTGAATTTCTATATTAGTTTTCTATTTTGGTATTGGTTTTGCACTAGTTTGTATTAGATTCTTATTTATATTAAAATATGTTTTGGCTTTAGATTAGACTAGAACAGACTCCAATCCTACATATATAGTGCCAATACTTCTAAGTCTACGATTCTCTGGTTGATTATTCAATGTCGAATTAACTAGACAAATATTCTACTCAACACAAACAATGGAATTTAATCATAGTGCAATTAAAATTTGGATGTAACAATTATGTAAATACACATACAAGTGATGGTCCTTTTCAAATTGCTTATGGCAGATCTATGAAAGGTCAAATAAACTTGTTGAATTTCTCAATCTCATATCTAACGAGTTCAAATGTTGAGACTTATGTAAATTATATGAAGGAATTCCATGAGCAACTCAAGAACCATCTAAAATAGAGTAATCAAAAGTACAAACGTAAGGCAAATGGGAAGAACAAAGAGAAATTATTTGTAGAAGAGGATTTAGAGATGGAACATCTTCATAAGGATATATTTCAAGGCATACACAATGTTCAAAAGTATATGATCCTATAGAGTTTTGATCAATATTTCAGATAATGCTTATAAATTGGAGTTGGTAGAGGGTTTATATAATTCTATTCTTAATATTAGTACCATCTAGGAATGTGATCATTTATAATCCACCTTGGATATTCCAATGGTAATATCACTAACACATATCTATAACTATGGTGTCTATAATGAGGTTGTGATCATAGGTGCAACTTTCTTTTTGTATTGTTTAGTTATTCAAGAAAAATAAAACACAAACATTTTAATTCTTTAACAATTATGGCATGAAATCAAAACTACAACAGAAAATGCATACACGTCACACAAATATTTCCATTGGAATCCCAAATATAAAAAAAACTTAGCAAGAAATGAAGAATTGTGCCTTAATCTTCTTTATGATGGAGATTATAGTACAGATTACAAAGTTATCCAAGTTTTTTACATGGTCATGAGACACTATGGCCTTCTATAGTCCTTGACTATATACTTCTATCTTTCTAATAATTAGTATCTCCTCCACTCTCTTAGCTATTCTATGGAACAACTAACGACTAGTAAAAAAATGAACCTTTTTCTTTCCTTTTGATAGTTTTTTATGGTTAGAATTAGGGTTAGGTTTTGAAACCCTATTGGAACCTCCATGATGTTTCTATAAGTCCCTAATACTTTCCCACATGTTTCTAACTCCCTAAATTCTAATTATAGTGAACTGGCATGGTTACAACTTGAACCCATGAGGAATATATAGATCGATACCTTATTAAGAATCGAATACAAACTCATTTTGATAACACAAACTACTGATGGAAATATTATGACCCGTAGAATGAAAAATAATATCCCATAATTTAGGCCCTTATTTAGCCCTCAAATGGAGGATTTAACATTTTGGTATGTTAGTGTGGTTTTTAGGCTCTAGCCCAAATTGATCTGAAATGAAATATTTTCTTCCCTAAAACATCAATTGTTTGATGTGGTAAATGCATAGGTCAAGGATCATAACAATGAATGAAGTTGGAGAGAGAGAGAGAGAGAGAGAGAATTGTTCTATGGTTTCAAAAAGGGCATTGGCCACATAATAATGGTAAAATCTGTATTTCTTGTGTGTGTCTACTTTTTTTTGTAAACACACACAAGAAATAGTGCATCCATATCCATATAGAAGGGGATTCCAATACTCATATCACATGCATCAAGTGGTGTTGTGTTTCATTCTACCTCATCGATAAAATAAATGTCAATGGAAAACATAACCTCGGAATACCTTGCATGTTAACCGTAAGCATTATTTCAACTAAAATTTGCCAAAATGTATTGTTTTTATGCCTCAAATACATTTCAGGAGTAAGGTCCCAAAAAATCAACCCATGTTTTTAGTACAAGTCAAAAAGTATTTGGCCCAAAATTTTGTTTGAATAGATATGTCAAAACTATTAATATAAACATAGTTTTAGGTTAAAATCAAATTGAAGATAAACATTATCAACATATATCCATCTTAACTCTGGCTCTATTAAGAGATGAGAGTGATCAAATACCTTGAGCTATAAACCCCTTTTAGAGTCTTAAACTTGAGGAAATGTTTGCACCTCAAGGGATTTGATCCCTCTTGGAACTCGATAGAGCCATAGTTAAGATAGATCTATGATGGTTCCAATCGTAGTGGCCACATTCAGACAATGTTGCTTAAAAACCAAAATTGCCACATTGAATTGATCTCATCCTAAATTTAAAAAATAATATTTACACAATCAAAATGGTGAATTGTAATAAAGTAGTATTAATCTTCAATGAAGATACATGTGGAAGAATGCAATGGATTTTAATGACATATTGAGAGTGATCAATCTCAATATGTGTCCTTTTTCTTTTCTTTAAGCCACTCCTACCCCTTTTTCCATCTTCTCTTGTCAATCATATGTGAAAGGAGGTTGAATTCGAACATCATTTTTCCTTAATTTGAGATATTGTCGTAAATCCGAGATCATGTCTCACTTTATTTCTAATATTTAGAGTTTCTTTCCCAATGTTAATCCTTGTGACTTATGGATTGTCGAACCCCAAGCATGTTTCAAAGGGAAATTTTCCTCATCTTCATCCTTGTAACATTTTCTTTATAAAATTTAATGATGGATTACATGTATATTTAACCAAATGATACCATACAAAATTTAATATCATTGAATCAATGCATTTTAATAATACTATTAAACCATATTTTTTTCTCATTGCACAAGTTCACATTAGAGGGGCATTAAATCATAATGCAAATATCCATCTATATACATAAATCATTAGATCATACATGCAATCCATCTTTACAATACTAAGAAAAAAAATTCCTAAAGTTTAAACAATGTAACGAACTTCATTATTATCTTATTACATTAAAATACGAGATTCAAATATATAGTCAAATTAGGGTTTAGACTATTTCACTTTGGTGATTCTATCTGCTCAACTAACTATGGTAACTAAATCACTTTAGGGTTTTTACTATTTAACTTATTGATATAATACACAATGGACAAAATGGATGGATCAAGTGCAAGTTTTGACTCCAACAGTGCCTTGATGAATATATCATAGAATCCATTCTACTTGACCACTTATGGTGATTCTATCTACTCAAATAAATGTGGTAACTGAATGATATAAGGGTTCTGACTATATTGTAATTGAATGATATCATACAAAATGTAATATCCTCAATGTATCTTAACAATAATATTAGATCATATTCCATTTCACAATGCACATATTTAAAATTAGAGGGATGTTAGATCATAACCCAAATCTCCATCTAAATACATAGATCAATAGATCATAAATGTACCTCACTATAACTGAATCATATTTGGGTTTTGACTATTTAATTTTAGGTGATTCTTTCAACTTGGCTAACTACGGTAACTAAATCACATTAAGGTTTCAACTATTTAACTCAATAATAACATACAAAATGTAATATGAGTGAAATCAATTCATCTTAACAATACTATTTAATCATATTGCATTTCCCAATGCACATATTTTAAATTAGAGAAAAGACAGATAATAACACAAATCTCTATCTAAAGACAGATAAATAGATAATAATGTCCCTTGATTTAAGCAATGCATCTTAACAATATTAAAGAAGATCATAAATCAAAGCAATGCAAGAAAGAGATGATACAACATGTAATATCACTGAAATGAATGCATCTTCACAATACTATATGATCATATTGTGTTTCTCAATGCATAGATTTCAAATTAGAGGGATATTAGGTCATAACTTAAATTTCCATCTAAAAACATAAATTAATATATCATATATATATATGTCCCTATGTGTTAACAATGCATATATCGCTCTTTTACCTAATTGTACCTAGTAATGTACCCACTTATTTATTAATATGCAATTATTACAAAACTAAAATCTTACTCATTTCTTTGTTATTAACTTAACAATACATAATCTATTATTGCCATTATAATCATTGACATGTGAACTATTCTAATTTGGAATCATGTTATAAATGATAACACATATTCTTACAAATATACAAAAGTTACATTTATTAATTAATTATGAAGTAAAAATAGTAGTTAAAAAAAATTCTTTCTCACCCTAAAAAAATTAAAATAATATTTTATATTTAATATTAAGTAAAAAATTACCACATTCTTTTATTGCATTCATAAAATATTAACTACTACCCTCGATATCTATGTAAAAATATTTACTATGATTTAAATACTAGCACACCCACATAGTTTGTGGTTGGATCACGTCGATAGGGATCAAATGGTTGAGAGATAGTTATGGAATGGAAAATATTTTTTTATTCCTCATATTCTTCCAGTTAAATGGTTCAATTGTTAGTTATCCATGCCTAGCTACATGTTATCACCGACATTGTTCTTGTTAAAACCATAGGCCGTAGTCCACCCCAAATCTCAAATAAAAATGTCTATTGACGTAATTATACATAATAGTTATTTTTTCAATACATAAAAATATTTACTATTTACTGCGATATAAATTACTACGATATAAATTATTAATGATGATAATCAATATACTTTTATAACACTTTTACTTAGAACTTTATTACATCAAACATGTTTATTTCTAAAGGACATGGTATACATAAAAAAGTTAGTGTAGTCAATGTTTAAGGACTATAGGAAAAGTTGTCTTTAATAGTTTTCTTTTTAATTTTTCAATTCCATGATATTTTATGGTGATTTGGTCATTTCATTTTCATGCCATGAAGATGCACTATCTAATTGTTATGGAGTGTTTTAAGGTTAACTTAGGAAATCCCTATGGTAAAATTGTGAAATTAATTTGACTTTAGAACTAATTATAATATAGATTTTAATTATTTTTTAGGAATTTGAATATGGCAAGTGGTTGAGATGGTTAGATAGGGCCATCTCCATCTGGGATCTAATCCTTGTGACCATATTACATGGTGCTCAACGCCATTTATATTGTACTAAAAAAAATCATCAATTAATTTATTGATGGATCACATCATTCTTCTAGTCATAATATCTCAATAATGATCTCATTTGTTTTGAGTAGAGTGAATCGAAAAAAAATCAAAGGCTTTGGAATTTTTACAATTTTTGAATGGCATGTTTATTTGGGCTTTTGATTTTTTTAGGTTTTATAGGTTTTCAATAATTCATCCTCGCGTGGTTCATTGTGACAATTTATCTTATTAAAACTTGGAATTTACATATATTTTATTTTATTTTATATTTTCTATTTATATAAATGTGTTTTTTATGGATTTGCATTTTGGAGACGACTTCATTGTTGTTTTATGCTTTTTTTTTATAATTTTAACTTTTGATAATGGCAGTAGTAGCAGAAGATTATTAAGATAACAGAATTAGACAAGTAAACCTAATGACCTACCATTAATCTTTTTTTCTTGCTATGCTCTCCTACTAAATCGATTTGGAATTTTAATGGTTACTAGATTTACTATGTTTTCAGGATTGATATATGGTTGTGCCTACAAGTTTGTGATGGTTATTAACTTATTATTATCTGGCAGCTAAAGGAATATGGCATTCTTCCAACCTCTGGTTCCAACCTTGTTGGAAGGGCAAAGCTTCAACTACCATTCTGACAATGGAGGAGAGGGGATAATCACGCAGCTACAACTGCCACAAAGGAGAAAAGGCAAGTGTTCGAAAGGTTGCAAAAGGAGAAATTTATTATTATCAAGAAGTGTGTGTTAATGTAAGAATATATTATTTATTTGGGTTCTTTTTCCAAAATATGGTTTAAAAATAGATCGACAAAATTTGAAAACAAATTTTGAATGGCCAACTCCAAGAGTACCTTTGAGGTAAGAAGTTTCAATGGTTTAATGAATTTTTTTCTAAACAATGCTTGTTTTCCTTTGACCAAATGCTTGAATAAGGGTAATTTCCATTGGACTATAATGATCTAATTATTATTTTTTCAATAAAAAGGTAATGGAAATCCCTATTAATGCAAGTGGTTCAACAATATGAGCAATGTTAATTGAAGGTGGAAAACCAATTACTTTCTTCAATTACAAGTTGAATGACACCAAGAAAAGCTATTCAACGTATAATAAATCATTTTTATGCTACTATGCAAGCTTTGAAGACAACATTATTTATTGTCAGAAGAATTTATTTTGTACACAAATCACTAAGCGTTGCAGTTCATAAACAACGACGTGAAATTGAACCGGTGACATATGAAACAATTAGAATTGTAACAAAGCTTTTATTTTGTTTCAAAACATAGATTGAGAAAATTGAATAGAGTTGTAAATGATTTGAGTAGAATAGTAGTTTTGTTGAATGACATGTATGTCATAGTTGTTGGATTTGAAAGTGTAAGGGATTTGGATGCAACATCTACATATTTTGGAGAATTATGGACAATGTACTGCAAGTAACCATGTCAACAAGATAGGGCGATATTTTGGATTACTTCATCCACAAAGGTTTTTTGTTCACAAATAAATAATTGTGCATACCAAAGGATTTAATAAGAGATCATTTAATTCATGAATTGCATAATGGTGATTCAAGTAGTCATTTTTGTATTAGGCATTGATAAGACTAACTCATTGGTTAAAATAGGTTCGATTGGATACCATTGTATGGGATGTGAAGAAGTGGATTGATTTTGTCAAATTATATAATTAGAAAAGGGAAGGATTTTATTTGAAATGGATCAATATATAATTTGTCACATACTTGGAGATTTTAGGGTCAAGAGATTGGACAAAATGGCTTATAGGGCCGATTTTATGAACATGCCTCATTTTGTTGATTAGGGTCCAGAAAATTTTGAGGCCTATTTAGGGGTCTAAACGATGTTTTATGGGGTAAAAATTTCATCACTAATAATATTCATGTACATGTGATTCTAAACTTTGATACCTTTCCAACGATCCAAAAATTGCTTCAAACGAAGTTCGTATGCAGAAGTTATGCCTCTCACAAGTTGACCTATCAAGTGGACCCCCATGGTACCGAGTAGACTCCCACGCTATCATTCATTTCTCACACATGTGGATTTAGTCATGTGTGTACTGTCAAGAACATTCTAGAAGGACCAAAACCCAAACGCTAATCCTAATTAGGAGTTGGGGCATGCAAAAAACCTACAATTAACCATAGATGGTTATCGAGCTATGTTAAATACTGGGTCATTAGGAGAAGAAGGGGTTCCATTCTTTTGATGTATTGCATTGTTCCATAGTCTAGAAATATCATGGGAATGGACATTAGATAAGAGCATAGGATATAGGAGATCTTGTAGTATCCATTCTAGCTCTAGAGTCATAGGTAGCTCCATATTGTATTTGCATTGACATAAAGAGAAAGGCATAGTCCTCATTTGTAGTTGGGTTTTTCCCCATAGTGGGTTTTCCCAAGGTATATCTTGTGTTAATGTGTGGATTGTGTACTTAGTTTCTCTATTTATTCATGTTTCAGCTCCAATTATTTAACATTTAGTAAAAAAAGCTAATAAGAAAAGAATTAAGTTGAAGATCCATTATGACGAATTGTTCCAATGGAATATCCATGGTAGTGAATATGTGGATTGAGTTTGTCATATTTTCCAATTAGCAAAAGGAAGAAGCAAGAACAATGGGCTATATATGCCATTATTTGTATTGGGAGCACCATGGTAGACTTTAAGTATGGATTTTATTCTTGACTTGTTGAAAGTGCATTGAGGTAATGACTCAACATTTTTTGATCACGTTGATCATTTTTATAAGAAGGAACATTTATCCCTTGTAAAAATATGTTAGATGCAATACATGTAGTGGTTTGTTTTCTTTAAATTTCTTGTTACATTGAATGGTTTCACCAAAAACCATTACTTTACATAAAGATTGTAAGTTTTTGGGACAATTTGGAGGACTTTGTGAAATACATTGCATACTAATCTGCAGTATAATCCATCTTATCACTCAAAATTAAATGGACAAACAAGGTGGGTAGTGAAATCCTAGGTACTAAATTGAGATGCTTGGTTGGTGATATACATGGATAATGAAATTCATTCCTAAAGAAAGCATAATTTGCATGTAACAATTATATAAATAAATCTACGAGTGGGAGTCCTCTTCAAATTATTTAAGGTGGATCTAACAAGTGCAAATGTTGAGAATTAGGAACTCCATGGACAAATCAAGAAGCATCTAAAATAGAGTAATCAAAATTAAAACTAGAAAGCAAATGGGAAGTACAAAGAGAAAGCACTTGTATAAATGGATTTAGTGATGGAACATATATACCAAAGCATACATATAACAATATAATGTTCAAAAGTATTGGATATTATAAGGTTTTGATCAAGATTTCAGATACCACTTATAAATTGGAGTTGGCAGAGGGTTTAGATATTTATTCTATGTTTAATATTTCAGCTATGTATGAGTATCATATAGGAATGTGATATGCAAACCACCTAGGATATTCCAATGGTAAGATCACTAACACGAATTTATAACTATGGTATATATTGTGAGACTATGCTCATATGTGCAACTATCTTTTTGTATCGTTTACCACTTCAAGAGAAATAAAACAAACATAATTTGTATACTTTATAGTTGTGACATGGAATAATAACTTTAAAAAAATCATACACACCGTGACAAAAATATTTACATCGGAAACCCAAATAAAAAAAAGATTAGCAAAGAATGAAGGATTATGCCTTTATCTTCTTTATAATAGAGATTATAGTCCACATTACAAAATTATCAAAGTTTTTTACAAGGTTATGACACATTATGGTATTATAAAGTCCTAAATTCTATACTTATCTCTTTCTAATAATTAGTATTCTTCCTCCCTCTTAGTTAATCTATGGAACAACCAACGACTAGTTAAAAATGAACATTTTCTCTCCTTGTTGGTAGATTTTTAATGCTAGATTTTGGGTTAGTTTTAGGGTTTTAGGGTTCATGATGCTTCTAAAAGTCTCTAATGGATTCCCACATGTTTATAACTCCCCATATTCTAATTTGTGGTGAGAAAACATGGTTTCCACATGAACCTATGAGGGTTGTTTAGATCAGTATCTAGTCAGAGCCATAAGTTTTGCATACAAACTCATTTTGCTAAAATGAACCATTGTTGGAAAAATATTGATTGGTAGAATGAAAAATAATACCCCATAATATAGGCCCTTGGAATTAGGGTATCCAAAATTCCACTTCTTTATCCCTCAAATGGGGGACTTAGCATTTTGGTATGTTAGTGCGTTTTTTAGGCTCCAATCAAAACCAATCCCAAAATAAATATCCCCTTCCCTAAATAATCAATGATGTCATATGGTAAATGTATAGATTAATTTTGGATCATAACAACAAATGAATTTGGAGACAAAGTAGAGGTGATTGACTAGGAGCATTAGATAATTCAATATGATGATTAATTCAAGCTCACTGTGTGAGTTTTAACTTAGGTAATTTAATTGTTTTATGGTTTCATTTAGGGCATTGGCCACATGATAAATAAATATCTTAATTTCTTTTGTGTGTCTTTATTTGTTTTTTTTTGTGTATCCCTAATCAACAATCATATGTTTTCACCATATTCCACATGCTATTTGAAGGTATTATTCTTCTCATTGTTTCCAATTGGATTCTTGCTAGAACTTATTTGATGCTTTCTTTATTGTCCCTTAATAAAGTCTGTGACATGTCCCACCACCTTTGACTAAGTGATTTGTTTTATCTTATGTAAAAATAGTGCATCCATATCACATAAAGAAGGGATTCCAAACATCACATCACATGCATCAAGTGGTGTTGCATTGCATTCTTCCTCGTTAACAAAGTCAATGTCAATGGAAAACATAACATTACAATACCTTGCATGTCAATAACAAGTCTTATTTTGACTCATTTTGGTAAAAAATTATCGTTTTTATGCCTCAAAGATAATGTTGAGAATATGGTAAAAAAACATCAACCCATACTTGTTGTGCATGTTAAAATTAGGTCACTAATATGGTAAAAAAGTATTTGGCCCAAAATTTCCATTGAATACATAGGTCAAAATTATTGATAACAGCATAGTCTTAGATCAAAATTATATCAAAAAAATGGATATTACAAATATCATCGAAAAATGATTTAATTGTTGAAATTTAATACACAAATATTAGTTAGATAAAAAGGCAATGTCACAATTTCATTAGGAGATAAGGTTCTTTTGAAGGGAAAAATATTGATTGGTGCAACCGTGGGTGTTTTACTCTCCCTAGCCAAGTTCAAATCCTTGATGATACATGCATCAACTAATAGATGGATACTTCATGAGCTAATAGTTGGTGAACCAATTATTGGGCTCCATGGATCATAGTTGGCTTGGCCTTGTGACCTACAATACTTGGGGTACCATCCTAAAAATGAAGAGAAGTGCTTGAATTTTTCCATTGTATAGGTATTCCAAGTATACAAAAAAAATAGGATATATAGTTCACAAAATTTATTTGAAAAAATATAAATTATGATCCTAAGATCAAGGAAGATCCTAGTCATAATACAAGCCAAATATTGATCCTAATCGCAGTTCCCGACCTTCAACTCTACTTAAGAAGGTAAGATATTAATCATGGGTTTGATCCTTTAAATATCAAGAATAGGTCTAATTGGTTCTTATCTCAATCCATGGTTCTATAGCTAATGAATAAGCATATTTCAAGTCTTAGAAAATTAAATTATTAGTTACTTGTATTTTCAATGCTTTTTTTCTCTTTTGCAATAATGATTTTGTTTTCTATAGATTAGGTCTCATCATGAGCTTCAACCCAAGTTGTATAGCTTATAAGTGAACATATTTCACTTGAAAAATAAAATTATTAATTACTTGTTGTTGATAGGGGTGAACTTTTCCATTGCAATCAACATGGATTCTCACCAACATGAAGTCTTAATTAGACATTACATTATTTGGAATAGAGAATCCCTCTTATTTCTAGCCTCAGAACAATTACAGGTTTTCAAGTAAAAAATCTAGAAAACCCATAATGTAAGTGGAGTACTATAATAAATGAAATATGCTATTTTATTCTAATTGTTTCCTAAAAATACTAATTGAGAGTTGGCCATATAACTAGATGAAATTCTACGATTATTTTAAGCAGATAGTTACTAAGTTAATAGTGCAAAATCACAAGTAACTAGACATTAATTGAGAGCATTTTTTAATTGAACAAATGACTATAGTTCCATATCAGCATGTTATAATCAAACAATAGAGATATGAATATAAACAATATTGCATAATTAATTAGAGAAAAGTTTGCACATTAAGAAGCATTTTCATAGCAATTCTAATAATAATAAGCCAACCAAAAAGTTCAATATATGCATTACAACATTAGAATCATAGTTCCTCCCACGACTTGGACATCAATGGTTTCTCCTCATTCATTTTCTACATAACTTTATAGAATCTCAAAAGCAAAAAATCTATTTTTTTCTACAAAGTTACATATATAGTTTGATCAAAAGTAATTGCTCTTCAAAATAATCATTACCTTAAAGACTTGGATTGGGTTGACTGTGGATCAGATAGGAAGAGCACCTCAGGGTGTTGCTTTCACTTAGGATCGACAATGATATCTTGGTTCAGTAGGAAGAAGAATTACATGGCACTCAACTTAGTAAAGGAAAATTATATGTTATCCAATATAGCTAGCTATGAAGCCATACAAAATCATAAGTTGCTTGCAAGATTATTTGATTAGGATTCATATTTCACAGTGATTTATTATGATAATTAGGGTTGTATCAAACTCCCTATAATTTAGTGTTTCATGACAAGCCAAATCACATTGATATTATATACCACTTCATCGAGACATGATACAGAAGGGACCAGTAAATCTCCAGTATGTATCCAAATATCAACAAGTTGCTGATATTTTGACCAACCCTATAACAAAAGGGAAACTTGAAGCAATTAGAGACAAACTTATATTGGTGTGTTACTTGCTAAGAGGGACTTTTGAAGATTGTAGCTCGAATAGGAAATTGTGTATAGATTTAATGTCAAACATGTTAACAAGTCAAGATAGAGGGTTAACACACATTTCATTATTCACTCAAAGACAACTTTTCTTGAGAGGTGATTTGTTTCATTTGTGGAGCAAAGTTAGAGAATTTGGAGGAGACACAATCAACAATCATGTAAAGAGTAGTAGGAAATTCCATATAAGATATATCCGTAAATTTTTACTTATCCATACAATTAGATCTATGCAATCATACAAAATAGGTATATACATGGGTCGTACAATAGGAAGAGACCGATGCATTTTTTTCTTGGTTTTGGAAAGTAGATTTTCCCTCAATAAGTGTGCATATTTGTTTAGTTTGGCAGTACCATACAAGTATTAGTTTGATGTTTGTGGATGTTTCCTTTTTAGCTTTGAATTGTTAATGAAAAGCTTATTTAAAGGAGTAATTATTTATGTATTGTGTTTATAATTCCATTGTTTATTTTCCAACAATTTGTGTGATTACTGCTATGTGAAGAAACTAATTTCTACAATTAAATAACAACTTTTTCTAGTTGAGAACATAAGGGAAGTAGCCTCCAAGGATTTGGAAAAGATTCACCAGAAACAATGGAAGAGAGAGACAGAGATTTGGGCATAGAATATGACCCGGAAGTGTACTATAAACATGTGATACATGCTAGTATAGAATATATTGCACAACATGATTTTTGATGGATAATTATGGTAATAAGAAAGATATTTTGGATTTCAATGGGGATGAAGATATTATAGGGGATACTCTTAGTGATCACGGGTGCACATAATTTATTGGATTTGATAATATGTACTAGTGTTGTTAATTTTCCCTTGGTTACATTACTTTGAATATGATTGAGAATGAGTCTAGAGTCCAAGCATTAATGTGTTCCTTGAATGCCAAATTATCTAATGTTTAGAAAGGTTCATTTGCTCCTATTGTAGAACATAATGTGAGCACCCTTAGAGGAAATCTTGTGATCAACCTCAGTATGGATTCTCATATTATGGCTATACTTATGTATATGGATGAGCCTCTTTTCCTAAAGGGGTCAACTGAACTAGCTAAGGGTATAAAACTTGCAGTGTGAATGGGAATAGGATTGCGGTGCTTGTGGGGGACAATTTGGCTATGGAAAAAAAGAAGTCAATCTCTAGTGAGAATCCAGTTCAACCTCATGTGGAGCCTATGCCTAAAAAGACCAAGATCTCCTCTAATCCTACCATTAAAAATTATATTATTCTACATCCAAACCTCGACGACTTCAACTTCTTCCTTTCTTACAACAAGGAATACTTTGTGGGGCTCATGCATTTGGGGACAAAAAGTCATTTTGTTGATATATATTTGTTACATGGAATTTTCTTCATTGCAATAATTATGAACATTGTACCTCTAAATTTTCCTCAATCCTTGACGTACCTATGCCAAAATTTAGTGGAAGATGAAATCCTTTGAACTTTTCCCTTCAAACAATCTAATTGGTATATGTATCGCAACCTCCAAACTGACATCCTATGACACTTTATATTGTCGTAGGTTTCTTTCCAACAACCTAATAGATTTCCACATGATATCCTCATGTGTCATGTGACACACCTTATTTTCACAGGTTTCCTTTCAGTAGGGTGTGACACTATCAGTTCAAAGGAAAAAGAGATAAGTTTCGAGAGACTTCTAGAAAGAAGCTCTCATGGATGCTAAAAATCCCATTACAAGGGGATGACAATATGTTTCAACTATGCTCCTTTATGAAAATACCATTACAAGGGGCTAAAAAATCCTTTTAATATAAATTCTACAACCCTAAGATCCAAAACCCTAACCTTAGGGTATGCAAAAGGAATGCAAGTCTTGAAGATCCTAGTTGATTACAAACTTCCTAGGGGCTGCAAAATTTGAATACAACCTATGTTTAGGGTGTTTCATAGACCATTATGAAGCTTATTTGAGTTATATTGTTTTGGAAATTCTGGCAATGGAATATTTCTAGGTAGTGTCGAATCAAAAAAATGCATGGGAAATGCCAAAAAATGTAGTTGTGACTTAGTTTAGGACCTACAAAATTCAGTTTAGAAATATCAAGGTGTGGGATCATTTATGAGTTAGTGGCATATGTGGGCAGTCATATATACCCACCTAGGTCATTTTTTCACCATTAGGAAGCAATGGTTTCCATTGTGTCATGTTATTTCATTAGATGGGAAATTTTTTGTTGAATTTGACTCCTAATGAAGCACTTGCCTTGGTAAGCTACCATCCTTTGATAACCGGAAAACATTGTATGTATTATCAAATGAGTTAAAACCTAATAGTATAGTATGCCATGTTGATGGGTGCCCTTCATATTGATGTACATGATATAATTTATTATAGCATGTTCAATGCAGTTAGGCTTTATTTCTATAAGGAAATAAGTATTCTTTTACTTTTAAGGTGTCAAATAAAGGTGGAATATATGGTTAAAGAAACTCCACACAAAATATATAGGGCATAATCAGGGATCATTTTAGGGGTGAATTTTAGCCCAGTGGGCTATTTTTCCATGTTTTTCTCCCAAAAAAGATTTCCCATTTTGCATTTTTTGAAGCCCTATTTCGCCCAATTTTGATGGGGTAAACTTTTTTCACACTAAAAATCGCCAAATTATTATATAAAGGATATAAAATCCTTGGAAATTAAAATATTTTTTGAAAAATATCGCCAATCATATTATAGTTGTCCTTTTAAGAATTGGTAATATTTGCCAACATTTATACACTTTTAAATAAGTATGGTTCCTTAAAATCATCCCTGGGCGTAATCCAATGAAAGGTGGAATACTCAATTCAAAATCATTCTCACACAAATCCTTGTAGATGATGTAAGCTTATGTCAGAGTGGAACGAGATTCTTCTGGGGGCCTATGAGTCTCTCTTTTTTCTAACCAACCATACGTAATGCAATGTTAAAACTTGTGTGAAATCCAATGTTGATCACAATTTTGCTTTTACTTGGAATTTGATTTCTATAAAATATCATTGACTTGTTGTTGGATACGTTGGATCCATTCAACAAATTTGGTCGATATATCTACCTCAGTCTAAGCATAGGAGGACTCTTCTTGTGTAGATGCAGTCAATAAAGCTACATCAAGTTAGGTCAATGGATAGAACCCTAAGCATACCTTAAAAGGGTTTGGACATTAGAGTTATGGGGGGATTTTTTGTAGTTATGTTGAACGTAAGGAAGGCTTTCATCTCATGCACATGGATGGTTGATGTTATATATTCTTAGGATATGCACGATCATCATGTTGACTTTCTATGTTTTTTTATGGTCTTTGAGTGGAAGGTAGTTGATTTGCTCAGCTTGGTTTCCATTATTAACTATAGTCTAGGCTAGGAGGTATTAAGAAACTTGTTGTCCTTGTTTCAAACAATTCTCCATGGAAACCCAAATGAACTAAAATTCCCTTGAAGAAGATCTTAGAAATGGATTTCACCATGATACTCTTCTTGTAGGGTGCCAAAACTTCCCCTCTTGGAAAACCAATCAACAACCATAAATACACAATCATTACCATGCATGGTTGAGGGAAGGAAATATGACATATAATCCATTGAGATTGACTCTTAAGTTTTTTCTAGAATATGTAGAGGAGTGTATAGTCCCTTCTTCTCAATGGTATGGTTAACAATGGTACAAAGATACAAAATTTGACATAGTTGTTGATGTCATGTTGGAGTTTTGACTAGTAGAAGTACTTCTACAATATTTCCATTGTTTTCTCCATATTGAATTTCCCTACCACCCCATTGTAATGCAACTCCAAATAAATTTCTCGTTCTTGCTTGAAGAAACTAAATGATTCCCCAAATGGTATCGAAGTTCATCCTAGAGGTGAAAGTATAAAATTGGTTTATTAGTGCTCAATGTTTGATATGTAGAATGAAGCCAAGATTTTTGTCATATAATTGGGGCCACTCGAAAGTCTCATATCCATAAGAATTAAGCACTATGGTTAGTACCACAATTGGAGATCAATGGATACAACGGATAACTCAAATTGTGTGTGTTTCTTGTACTTGATATTCAAGTTGAATTAATGGAGGTACACTTACCACTTCCAATTGCAAACATTTCGTAACTTTCCCCATATATATGTGAATTGCAAGGGCATGTTCTTGGCGTGGATGATCATTTATTTTATCATAATATAATCCTTCTGCTACAGACATGAGTGCATAATGACTACACCTCCTTGTCATAATTAGAAAACCTATGAACTGCATCAAAGAATATATCATAGTGATAATCAATTAGATTCCCATGATAAGTGAGGACTATACCAACAACATGATATAAATCATCTATCTCAAACTCAAATGGTTGTTGTGGGTCCAATATATAATAAGCACCAATTCCAAGTAGAGGCAACATTATAGATCCCTGAATGTTTTATGTTATGACTTAGCCCAAACAAACTCAGCCTTGGCTCCACCCTTGGTCACTTGTCTCAAGGGCCAGGCAATACGAGAGAGCAACAACATAAACTTGCAGTAGAAGTTGGTGATTTCCAAGACATTGCAAATATTTGTTAGTGTCTTCATGTTTGACCAATCACTAATGACTTGTATCTTGGTTGGATCCACATGCACACCACCCTCATCCACAATGTATCCCAGATATTCAAATTATTTACATGTTAAATTATCACTTCGTTGGAATAAAACTTGTGTTTCCACATGGTTCTCAACACTTGTTGAGTGTGCTTCAAATGATACTCTTATTTTCTATAAAAAAAGAGGATATCACCCAAATATACAACCATAAAGTAATTGTTGAATCATGGAAATATGTCATCCATAATCCTCATGAACATTATTGGGGCATTATTCAATTCAAAAGGAATCACCAATCACTCGAAGATATCTTTTTAACATGAAGATTGTCTTCCATATATCATTTTTCTTGATTGGAACCTAGTGATAACTTGACTTGAGATCAATCTTACTAAAAAACTTGGCATCAATGAGCTCATTAAGAACATCATCAATCTAGGGGATTGGATATTGGTTCTTGACTGTGATTTTTTTAGGGCTCTATAATCAATAAAGAGTCAGTGCCATGTCCCATTCTTCTTCTGAACTAGCATAATCAAGATCTTGCAAGGTGAGGAGCTTAGTTTAATGTGGTTCTTTTGTATCAACTCTGGAATCTAGTATTTAATCTCCTTGTTCTCCAAAAGAGATATTTTCCATATCAAATCAATAGGTAGAGCACTAGGTGCAAAAGGTATGGAATGCTCTATCTAGTAGTGCAAAGGCACCCAAGTGAGTGAGGGTGAGGTGAATATATCTTTGTGTTTTTCCACCATCTTGTTAACTGATCCAATTGTGCAAATAGAACCCTCTTATAGGCCTTAGCGATCATGGTATTCTTTTTTTTCTTCCAACCAAACCTTGAAGAGAACAAATCTCCCAATCCAACATACTATCGCCTTGCACCACTTAGCTATTATCAAAGGGATTGTTACAATCAATGATGCTAATTCAAAAAAATATTATTAAGATGGGATAAAAACTGCTTTCTAACATAATGGCTAAAACCCTAAGAGAAAGAACAAAAACTTATATCCAAATTTCTAACCCTAGGAGATGAATTGGAAAAGGAATGTGGACCTAAAGGATCCTAGGTGATACATCAACATATTGGGTTGCAAATTTAGTATACGAACTTTGTTTGGGGTGTTTCTTAGACTACTACAAATATTATTTTGACTTTTATGTGCTCGGTAGGCATTGTAATCAAATATTAGGCAATGTCAAGTACCAAAAACACATGAGAAATGCCAAAAATGCGTTGAAAGTTTAGGAACTACAAAAATGTTGTATAACTACCAAGGTGTAGAATCGTTCCTTAGTAGGTGGAATATGAGGATGACCAATTGTATCTATCTATATCTCTATGGGTGACATAAATTATTGTTTTAGGTCATGGTAATCCTCTTTATTATTTTTATGTTGATTTAGTCTTATTTCTATGCTTTACAAATAGAGGTTTTATATTTTAAATATGTCCCTCGCACTCATTAAGAGAATTTTAGTAACTTCAAATGTAAGAAGTTATATATGAAGGCACGAATTCAAACTATTTATTTATCTCTATCTTTATATATAAAGAACGAGAAGAATCTAGGCCACCTTATAATTGACAACCTACACACCAGATCATGTCATCCATCTTCTTAATCTAACCTTACTTTGTTGTTTATGATTAAACTGAAATATAGATTAATTTTTATTGTAATGGCATAACCCACTACAGTTTCATCAGTAGTGTTAGCCTCAAGCCTTCATTATATTTTTTATTAGAATCTTTGATTTACAAACTTGACTTTTTAATTTCTTGCATATTGAAGTACATATCAAATTTTTTTTTTTTTTTTTCTAAGAAAAAAGATATGTGTATTTAATGTTTTCGGGGGGGATCAAAATAAACTTTTACTGGTCATTCAATTGAGAATCATGTTTCTAAAATGTCTTCATCCCAAATCTAAGACATATACAATCTTGAACTTCCAAAGTGTCGATCTATATTTTCACCAACCAACAAAAACATAATTAAACAACACTAAGTATGACTCGAATAGAAACATAGACATTTAAACATAAATAAGACATCAAAAGAGGAACTTTCAGACCTCTCCATAGGGGCATTATCTCTAAATTATTTTTCAAACAAAATGCCTTCATGTAGTGAGAGAGCTACTTTTGAAAGTCTATATGCTTTGGAATTATATTCCTTATAAATGGTGAAAAGGGGACATCCAAGATGGTTCTTTTCATCCAAGTACATCTCCATTATTATTATTGATCCTAAATCTAGGTTTCTGACTTGAATTTTCCCATTTGCTTAATCCACCAATAGCTTTGAATCTCCTAGTATTTCCAACTTGCTAACATTCTTTTCAGCAACTACCTTCATCGATATCCAAAGAGCGTAAAAATATATTATGTTGTTGGTTCCTTGACCTACTCCATATTTCAAAGTAAAATAATGAGAATTATTTAGAAAGAGAATGGCACCTGCACCACTCATAACAAGAGAACTTTGACAAGTGCCATAATAAAAACCTAGGACTTTGTGAAGTCAATGTGGCATTCTTATATTAATCTTGTTGGACCTTTCTACTTAGGAAGATTTCACCCTTATCCATAAGAAATCATAAGAAATCATTTTTTAATGATATGTCTCACTTATTTATTCCTCCTTAGCTTTAAAAAGATTCATATTTATGGAAAGGTACATCCCAAGTTATAAATGTAGTTTTGACTACCTTTCTTTGTTGTCAACGGCATGTGGTGAAAATACTTCTACACTAAGGTTGTTTTCAATCACCTTTTTCCTTGTTCTGAAAAATGTGAGTTTAAACCCTAAGTAGAGGATAGATTCTACTGTTACTACTTGATTTTTGAAGTATATTTTTAATATTGAATTCTTAGCAAGACGAGGCTATCTCTTTTGTTGTATATATAAAAAATTTCAAACTTTGGATTGATTTCTTATGTGAAGAAATTTAATTTATGAGATCAAATATTTCCTATGATATCAAGTAACTTATGTATATGTTTTCAAAATTTTGACACTACAAGGAAAACATCTTCTAGCAAAGGTTTTTGTGTAATTTTTTAGAGTTATAAGATTGGGAAAATTTATCAAAAAAACCTCCACAAAAACCTTTGTCATTGGTAACAATTGTTTTTTGGATGTTTTAACATATGTGAATTATAACTTTTAAAACATGGGTGGTTAGAGGTTATAGAAGATGTTTTCTTGACGGTGCGTTATTCTTAAAATGTTACACTGAAATGTTTCACATACACGTGCACCAATGCATTTCAAAAACACGCACACCAATGAATGCCACTTAAATGGGATACACTAATGATTTTCCTTCAATTTAAACCAATTATGCGTTTAATTTTATGATAGCACCAGTGTGTACAGTTTAAATGTGATCAACTGATGCTTTGCATTTATATAAATTCCCATTGTTTTGTATGTATAATAACACCAATGCATTCTTTGTGTATCATAATACTTGTGCATGCAATTTAAATATGATTAATAGCATTGAGGTTATAATTATAGGTAATGCACCAATGTTGACGGTGATCAAATGTTTGGTGGTGATGGTGCCCAAATACACAGCAATGACTATGTTATTATGTGCACTATATTATCAAGTACATTGAGTGATATTTCTGGACTTCTGTGTTTGTAATCAATAACAACACTAATGTGTATATTGTTTGAGCACCAATATTCGGTTTGTTTATAATAAATATAAACATTGATGCACTTATTGCCTTAAAAAGATTCATTGTGTATTAATTCATACTGTAAAAAGCATTGTTAAGGAAAAATCATAAAAAAATCAAATACATTTTATAATAATATAAATATTTTATTTTAATTAATGTGTTTTGATACAGTGATTATATTAATGTGTCATACCATTGAGTTACACATATGTTCATTGTCGTATATAACAATCCATATATAACATCCATTTAATAATCATTCATATATTTAATCAACAATGTAAAATTTGACGACATAAAACAATGCAATAGAATAGTAAACGTATTGTATTATATATATATATAAGAGACTCTTCGCCATATAAAATGGGACACCATAAAGGTCCACAATAATCAAAATGCCAATGTGTAATTGTTACACTTATTGGTAAGTTGTGGTCATCCAATTAGGATAACATGTCTAGTACATTAAACAAAATGTTTGATTTTCATAGACATTCATTAAAAACATACAACTTGCATTAACATTCAATTATATTGATCGTCATTCTTCATTTGTATTGTTGTCAATGCTCGAGTTGCTTGCATGCATCAGTTCTTTATCAATTGTAGGTGATATTGTACTTAAGTACTGTGGCCGGATACCTTTGGATTGGCTTGATTTGTTCATTCTCTTCATGTTCCATCTACAAACATAGAAATAAAGTGTAATGATTATATCTAAAGTTATGATATAATATAGAAGACTATGTAAATCGAAAAGTGTTCCATAGTAGGAAATGATTCATAAGTAATATGCATTCTTTCAAGGTCATATTTCATGCCATCTATTAACAACTCTTATCTTTGCTCATCTATGTAATTTGTTTCTTGCAAGTGTTATACATCATGAAAATTCATAAATTTAATATAAAGGTTTCTTGTTGTTCCATGAATTATAAAATTAGGAAAGTACAACAACATAGCTATTTACTGATTACATAATTAACTTTTAACACTCCAACATACATTCATAACCCATACTTAACTCGATGTCAATCACTACTTTTGATGGATCTTGTCTGTATATTAACACCTATTATAAGACATCCAAGGATGAGTGTAAATTAATAAAAATATAAAGAATCACAACAAATGTGAAATATTATGTAAGAAAAACATGAGTACTCATAACCTTTGATATCATCCATTTTATTCCTCGTGGTCCAATCTGATGTGTTGAATGTGTTCTTCAAGACAATTGTCTTTGTCCTAAAGAATAGTGTTAGCGATGGGTTTTAAACATTGGCATTCATGTACTTCATCACAAAGAAAACTCCATTTTCCGACAACGTGATCACCTGTGAATTCTCATCCCACAACGGTTTCCATTTTGTTTTATTTTTTGCAACAAAACAATTGAAAATCAATATTTCATGTAACAATTAAATTATATGTACATAAGAGAAAAAAACTCAGTGATTACTTCCATTTTATGCATGTTTTTGTTGAGATGGCTCCTCCTATGATGCAATTGTGTTCATTTATTTGACCCTACCATTGTCTACTTTTTTGGACTTCGCTATTGGCATGTTTCAGATATCACCCCATCCATCCTTTGGAATTTTCATAATCTTCCTGGAAATTGAAAAGCAAAGAGAAATAATAATGATATGCAAGTAAATATAACTAAAATATGAATTCATAAATTTGGTGTTAGTATATACATATTATAAGAAAATATGTTTATGAACAATCATCTTTTTAAATGATTCTTTCTTCTTATTGTGTGTGTTTTTTATTGCAATTTAGGTCTGATTGACCATTGCTNCGCCTCATTCACTTCCATCACAAATCCAATTGAATTAAGGACGAGTTCATCATCATTTACATAATTCATAATTTCTATCTTGTTAGGATGACATTCGATTCCCTCTTTGTCAATCTCTGCACAACATTCAACAAATGTGAAATAGATTGTTTAAAACATGTCAACAACTATTCTGAAAAAGTACATTATTAATAAAAAATCAATGAGAGATTTCAAGTTGATTGCCTTTTAATTCACGTGATTCATATGTTTGCAACAACATTTCAATCAAGCTTTTACACTCTTTTGAATTCAAATTGCAAACAATTTTATGTATTTTGTTCAAGTTTTTTCTCTGCATGAAACACATTTACCATTAATACACATCATTTAAACAAACAAATAATTCAAACATTATTGATTTTCTACTTGAACAAACTAAATGAATTGTGGTCACTGATATCATTGATGTAATATTCAATGTTTTTGCATTGAGGGTTGTGATGACAAGCAACATGTCCATCATCTTCCATTGCACCCCACTTCAATGTCAAATGAAGAGAATGATTTTAAACAAATAAACGTCAAAGAGGAATCATATCAAGCATGGTTGAATCATCCACCTACTCAATTCCCACTATGTCCTAGGTCAGCAATTCAGAATGTCTATAGTAAGACTATTTCTTCACATGTTGAGAATGGAGGAAATGAGACAGAGGTTGGTAAGGATGATTTTTATGGGCTACAGGTGCTACAGAGGGAATGGTGTTGCATGCATTCTATAAAGATGAGCTAAGTGATGATGCTCATATCACCAATACCTTCTTCAAAAGCATGAAATTTGCTTCCACCACCCCTATCTTTGGACATGGGTCAAAATATGCCCAACTAGGGACAACAATGTTATTGTACAACTTGAAAGAGACCTATGGTATGTTAGACGTGTGTTTCTCAATGCTTTTGAGGTAAATAACTATTAAACCCCCTATATTTTGAGGAATTTTGCCACACACTCAACTTTGAGTATTATCGATTTTATGAATGCTTGATTATAGTATACATTTATATTTCCCACTAACAACATATCATTTAAAGATAAGGTACCTCTGAGTGATATTGTCTTTCCCAACTGCTACGAAGAGGCAAAGAAAATGTTGAGAAGGTTGGGTATTGAGTACATATCATATCAAGAATGTCTAAATGATTGTATTTTATAGATTAAAATATGCAAATAAAGATATATGTCTAGAATGTGTCAAGTAACAGAAATAAAAAAATGAAGGTAAAAGACTTGTTCCTTTTCATAAGATATTGAGGCATGTGCCTACAATCCCAAGGATTCAACGTTTTTTTGTTGCAAAGAATTAGTCATGTTGCAAGGGTGGTATGCCTCATATAAAAATGAGCTAGGAGTTATGTGAATCCCAACACATTCACTAACCATGAATCATATAAAGGATACATGGCTTGGTAAATTCAATAATGGAGTATGGATCCTTCAATTTAACATATCCATGAATGGAGTTAACATGTATTCCCTCTGAAACACCAACTATTCTATTTTCCATAGTAGTGATCAATACTTTTATTCCCCCATGGTTGACCATGTCTACCTACAACCATTGATCGATGAATTGAAGAAATTATGGGACGCGATACATGTATATGGTGTTTCAAGACCTGTACCAAGAGAGAGTTATTTTATGTTCTATGGCATATATGCGTGCACCATACATGATTATCCGAGATTATTTGTTTCTTCTAGTAAGCACGTTGATTATTTTGTTTAAATTAGTAACATTATTTGGCATAGTTAATTTGGTGCAGTTACCTTTTTCAATGCTAATGTTCTTTGTATGCAATAATAGTGTAGGTCTTTTAACAAGAGGGTATCATGGATGTAAATTTTATGGAACTTCTATAAAAAGTAGGTGGTCCAACCAACTATGAAATCTAGTGTATGACTACTCGAGGGTATTCCTCATGGAATACCACCATTAAACAAGATTAAAATTTTCTTTTAATGGTAAACTAGAGAGAACCCAAAGAGCTAAAATAATTACACATGTTGATCAGCATAGTGCCAATATGACACAGAGAAGCAAAAGGAAATAACATAATTGTTCAAGTCAAACAGGGAACAAATGTTTGATGATCCTACATTTTTCAAAACCTATGTTGAGAAATGACCATTGGGATGAAAAGAATATAGGTATTTTATGAGCTTCCATATTGGTAGAATCTTAAGATCTCCCACTTACTAGATCCCATGCATATATTTAAAAATGTTTCATCTTCTTTATGGAGGAACATATCATAGAAAAAGAAGTGAGTCATTGGGCGTTGGGAGGGATCTCATTTCTTCAAATACTAAAAAGAAACATTGGACAAGAAAATAAAAGTAGACGAGAGGCTAATCCCTCTTAGTCTTTTAATTAAGGTGATATCCAATGGATTTTGAAGAAAAATGATATTTCTTTGATGAGGGAAGTTACATTTGTGTGAATGTTTCTTCTTTATATGGTTCTACCTTATGGAATTGTTCACTATAAAAGAACATTTATCGGGGTTAAAATCGCTTGGCCATCTAAACCTTCTAAGACTATGTATGTTGAATACATGTTTTTTTCTACAATGTAGGTTCTATTATACTATGAACTCATGGTTTTATGGAAAAGAATTTGTATTGTTTATTTTGTAGTGTCATTGTCCTTTTCTCATTTTTGGGTGTATGAACCATGACTTTGCCTAGGACTTGCAACATGCCATATTCAAATTAACCATATTTATACATTGGATCACATCAAAGGAGGTTCATGTGGCTATCATTCTGCAATGGTGTTGAGAGATTATTGAGATTGATTGTATGTTTGAAAAGAAACTACCCATGAGTTTCATGGAATCGTAGGTTCATCATCTTCTAATTCACTGAGATAACGAGGTTGAATTATTTGGGGAGGTATCATGTCATTGGGTGTTCTTCATAGAGAGATACATGAAAAATTTATCTACTCTATCATTGTGCAATCTACTCATGCCCATATGTGACTATAAAAAAAGGGATCACTTGTAAACATGTGAATTTTATTTTTTTCATGCATATTCTCTAATGATATTATTGTGTTCCCTCCTTGTGTAAATTCTAAGGATGAAGCATTTCATGGAAACCCTACTATCATCATTACCCTATTCTTCCTAAGGATAGATTGGGTATGTGCGATAGTAAAAGACAATTTCTGGTTAAGAAAGAGTTATTGTGATGTACACAATAATGGTTCAACTCCTTAGAACTATTCTTCTCCATCATGGCTCAATTGTATTTCATAGTAAGGTTTGATGAACCCAATTGTCTTTCAAGGCTCAATTGTCCACTTATTCGATTTGATGCGCACTATGTAGTTTATGGTGACATTATGAAATGGTTAACTTGTTTTTTAACAAAAACGATATATATATGCTCATGGTTGTTAGCCAAGTTAATATGGTTAATTGCAATAGGATTGTTAATATTTGATGATGGTTGTGACCCCTCACTCAGTCCATAGTCCATGCTCGTTTGTCAATATTCAATCGTTCTCATCCAAAATTTGAACCATGCATTGCACAGATAACAATTCGACTACTTTGAACTTGGTCAATTGTTGGGTTATAAAGTTAAAAATTTTAGCTAGTTTTTCATTCTATAGTATGTTAATCATTATTATATTTTAAGTATCGAAGTTTATCATTTGAATGTTACTCTGATACCTATCCAAAGGAATATCATCTATCGTTGTGGTTTTGAATGCACATTGTTAATGTCATGCTGTTTAAATTAGATTGTGAGACAAAGAATGTACAAGTAACACACTTAGTTTTGAACAGTTGTTCAAATTCTATGTATAATGTCGAGGGAGGTAATCCAAACTAAACCTTGTAACTGGTCCTATCACCCTTTTTCTCAACACTTCTTGAAGAAGTTGTCCAACACTAATGCCATTGTTTTTAGAACAAGGAATCAATGGTTATTGACTATTCATTCGTCAAATTCAACTTCTATTTCTTGAAAATTTGAATTAATTTTCCAAGTCATTTTATTTTTTTAAACTCAAAGTTATTGGGCAATTTTTTCACCAAACCTAATTTTTTAGGTTTTGTGATTTCCAAGCCTGTTTTTTATCAAGCCTCCACCCAAGCCTATTTATTTTACCAAACCTAGTTATTTCCCAAACCTAGGGTTTTGACACTCATATTATTTTTGAAAACCTAAATTTTTTGGGGGGTGTTTTTAGGCATACCTAGGCATCTTTTTCCCCTCGTCTTGGGCATCGTACAAATGTGCATTTCTCAACCCTCCAAGCACCATATGGACATGATTTTAATGTTGTTAGGAAAATTTCCTAAGAGAGTTGGTGTTTCCTCTCTGTTGGGCATCCATTTCTTCCTCCATGTGGTCGTATGGACACACAGCTCATTGTCTCACCCTCTTGTGTTGTACAAACATGACTTAAGGCGAATTTTTTGTTTCCTTTAACAATAATTTATCCCTAAGAGTCGTTTGAATATTTTCTATCTTTGATGAATTTCCTCTCTACTAAGAGTCTCCTATTCACCTTGGAATTTTTTTATCTCTCGCACAATCGTACAGATGTAATTTATCTTCATTGGGACGTTTTCTCTTCCTTGGGTGCATTTTCTCTTGCCTGGGCACCTTTTTTTTCTTCCATGGGCGATTTTTATCTTCCCTAGAATCATTATCTCTCCCTGGGCTCATTCTCTTCCCTATCTAACCATATGGACATGATTTAATTGCTAGGGTTTGTCTTAGGTGAATTAACTGCCAAGGTTTGGTTTAGGTCTAGAATTACCTACTAGAATTCAGATCTATGTTTTTTTTTAGGTCACTTGTGATTGTAAAAGGCCAAGTATGGGATTTCTTATGTAAAAGTGTTGGTCTAGCGGAACTCATGAACCTTAGTCTGATCATGGAATGTCCTCTTGGTTTCCATTTCAAGGAGTATTGGCTTAGTGGCTTTGTTGAATACCCCTTGATGAGCGAAATTCCCCCATCGTGTTAGGCATTTATGCCCTGGGTGGGTACTTCGGTGCTTCTTGGGATGGACCCATTAGGACACATGGCTCATGGGCTCTTAGTCATGCTTATGTTTATTCTATGTATGAGGTGATTGTGTAAGGGTTTCCATACTCGATTTAACACTCCTTATTTATGCCCACTTGGACCTCATGTTTTCATGTATTACCCCTCCTCGTGGTATCCACATGCAAGAATGATGATTATGTCATCCTTTGAAGAAAGCCTTACCTTACTAAAAAGGAATACACTAAGGGACAAGCAAATCGTTTTCTTCGGCATAATTTTTTTATGTTGAAGGTTGGATGATGAATTTCTAGGGTTTTTCTATCTCTCAAGGTTGATCCATTGAATGGTTGTTTATATAACTCAAGGCTAAGGAAAGACTTAAGACCTCTCTCTTCCTCTTTTCTTGGTGGATGTGGTAAGATCTTTCAATTTTCTTGTTTGAGATTTCTCTTGTGCACCTTAAACAAGGGAAGTTAGGGTTTTGCTTGGATCTTGTCAATCTTATTTGAGGAGACTTTCCTCTTCAAGGAGCTCTCCATAGTAGGGCCTTCGAACTCATTATTTTCCCTAATTAGGGTAATGCTACTTGGACCTATCTAGGGTTACTAATATTTCCCTAATTTGTAAATATTGTATTGCCAAATTGAGAAGGGACATTAACATTGATCTCTTATTGCCATAGAGGCCTAACCCCTTGTCTTCAATTTTTATCAAATTTTTGCCATATATATTACAAAATAATATAATATTTGGAAAAACCCTACAAATATAGAAAAATCATATCTCAAAAAAATATCATGAATTTTGGAATTGTGCTCTAGTTGAAAAGTGTGCCCTAAAAGTGGTGGATCCTCAAGGGCGTCTTTTTCCTATGGTTGGACTGAGAATTATACTGTGTTTTGTGTTACCTAGGGCATTTTCATATCTAGTATAGCAGGTACATCAAGTACATAAGTCAAATCAACAAGCTTTAAAGGCCTAAAAAGGTATGGAAAAGGCATAGGGTTGACCCCTAGAGGGTTAAACAACTATTGGAAGTGTTTAATCGAGTCCACTATCTATTTGGAGGGATGGTTAGGGCTTAAACTAGATATGATCAATCATTTCTAGATCTGATTTAGTAGCCTCTTTTGCCCTCTTGAAGTATTCCTCTCACCCTGATGCTTAGGGTACATCTTGTAAGGTAAGTTGGTGTTATTTGGGTTGATTTCTATTGGTTTTCTAAAGTGAAGTGTTTTGACTACTGCAACTTCATAACAACGGTGACATATTGAAGTTATCTTTCTTGAAATCCATGGCATAGTGTTATAACTTCTTGTTTTGGCTCCATAAGGCATTGATTCTTTGTTGAGAGGTTTCTTGGGAAAGCTATTTGTGTGTCATTTAAGTAACTACATATATCAATCACCTAGTTCTAGGAACTCCCCCCTTGGTCTTAAGAACCCACTAAAGTGTTCAGAAGCTAGGATGTTGTGACATTGGGCACTAGCTTCTTACGTGCTTACCTCTAGTTGCACTAGGATCCATGACCTTAATCAAGGGTGTTATTTTGAGCAATAACACTTGGAGAAATTCTGATCTTTCTCATTTTAACTTGTTTTTATTTAAGTGATTGAGATGAGAAATTGTTATCTTTCCTAATTTAAACAAATATTTCTTATAACATATTAGCTTTTAGTGAACTAATTATTGACTTCCTTAGTTAACTAATTGTTGAATGAGACACTTCTTAAGCTATAAGGAATATCCAATTTCAAAAAAAAATTACATAAAATATAGAACAAAAAGAATCTCATAACTTGTTATAAATAGAGAAGTCACATAGAGAAAATTATGAAATCCGAGAATAGCAATATTTAAACAAAGCTAAAAGAGTCTCATTTTAGCAAATCGAATCTATCACATAGAGAAAACTATGATATCCAAGAATAGCAATATTTAAACAAAGCCAACAAAGTTTCATTTTACAAAAAACTCGAATCCATCTTGCATGAATCGAGTCCATATTCCCTGATTCCATGGAAAAGTATCATTTCACAAATTTATTGGAAAAATATGCCTTGCCGAGCATTTTGATCAATATTTGCAAACTGCCTCAACTGCCAAAGACTTAACACTCTGATTACATTGGCTTCCGAATAAATCTTCAGAAGCAGAGATTGAGCATGTCTCCCTACCAATACACGCCTGCATAAAAAATAATTATATAAGTATAAGATCACTCACCCCTACTCAAGGTGTAGAGCAACTCACTTCACATTAGATTAGAAGAAAAAAAAGATTAAATGCATACCTTTTCTACTAAAGAAGTTGAATCCACTGCATGGCAAGAACCTTTGATGAATTTTCCACAAGAACCAGTTGGATTTCCAAAGCTTGCAAAGCTTATGGATGATATGTGTTGCCCTGAAGAGCACTGAAGCCGTAACTCTGGCAATGTCAACGAGTTTTCAGTTGCGTGATCTTGAGAAACATGGGAGCATACAGCATCAACATGTCTCGTTCTGAATGAAATTCCAGAAGGATCACCACCAACTTCCTCGAACAGAACTAATACGTTCTTTGTTGGTTGTATCCATGAGCGAGGAACATGGTACCTGATTGAGCAGTTATTACATATGTTTAATATCACTATGAAATCTGTTAAGAAACTGAACATGCAGAACCCTGCAATTTGAGTAAATAATTCTATTGAGTTTACCAATTCATAATTACCATTTTTGGGTGGGTTGTCCGCAGTTAGTGACACAGTTGGATGGGGAATAAGACCCTCTGTAATCGCATACATCAGAGCACCCATCGGTGGGAGCCTTTAATGTTAGAAAATAGCGCCCAATATGATTCCCATTTACCCATGCTTGCCCTTTGCTCATGGTGCTCAAGTCCAAAGCCACTGTATTGTTGCCTTCTGGTGCATCAAACTCGGTCTATATCATCAAAATAACAAAAGTGATTAGTAAACAACATGATCAGCTAAACTCATTTACTTATGCATATGGGTTCTTAACAACAACAAAAAAGCCCAAATGGAAGTATTCTGCACTGTACTCACTTATCAAAGTTATAAAACTGTATGTGGAATTGTAACAATGCACAGTCACACTAGAGGAATATTTCTACAAATAGATTACGAACACTTGATTCCGAAGTAAAACAAGATGATTCATGCCAGGCAAGATTGAAATGCTCCAAAGACATGTAAATATCCCAAGAAAAAAATCAGCAAATATAATGAAATACACTCTTTACCTTGTACCAAATGAGAGCAGCCTGTTTGGGAGGATCTACTCCTGAAGTCCATTCTGCTTGTTTTGCAACAGAGTCTGAAAATAGTTTTAAGTACTCCCCCTTCACACCGATCTGTGATGAAAAGTGAAATGATAGTGTTCAATGTTGGAGTAGAAATTTCAATTAACAGTGTGAACTTATAATGGCAAAACCTGAGCCAAATCCTGGCCTGGGATAATTCAATCCTGGCCCTCGCTATGTGGTATTTTACTTTGTCAAATGTTAAATGAGAAAGTGGCAGAAAGCAAATCGATAGCATGACCTGGGTTGGCAGGAAATACCTGGTAATCCCACTTCTGGAAGGTCAAATCCAATGTCCCATTTTTAAGTCCCAGCAACACCACAGGACCATTTATTCCAGAAGACCATGTATCAAAGAAAGCTCCATAATTCTGTTCACAAAAATATTAATCTTCCGTGATTTAATACTTAGCGGCAGTTGATTGAGATAGCCTCAATATAAAATTTTGAAATATCGTTGAGTACATAAAATTTTAAGGATTTATAGATTTTTTTAGTAAAATTTATTAATTTCAAAAATGGACATTGTAAATTATAGAATTAGGGCTAAACATAATTTTAACCCCTAAATTTTTATCTCTTCTGAATTATCGGGTAAATACCGCCAATCCAACTGTCATGCTGAGCAGATCTATATGATTTTCGCCAGCTTTCAGTGTAATCGGGTTTTCAAATTGAAACCCAGTGTTTTGATAATTTCCAGTCTGAGTTCCTGCAAAACATTGTGTTTATAATCAGTTTTTAATTCCCTTATAGAACAAGGCAAATGCTCTACAAATCATATAGTAAGCATACAACTCACCTGCAAAATTTCCATTGATAAACACATGAAGTGTATGTCCTCGTGTTCCCACACGCAAAATCAACTGGCTTCCATTCTTTAAAAAGGGTTCATTTTCATCGATATTGACACTGCATACAGAATCAGGATCCAAGCAAATTTGAGAAGAAAAATATCATTTTTTTCTAACAGATCTTCAGAATGCAGAAGTTAACCATAAGCTCCTATGGAGATCACTAGATTGAAATTATATTCTGAAATTCTATTATAGTACCTGTAGCAGCAGATAGCATACCTGATTGTATACCATAGATAATCACTTTTATCCAGAACCGTGCTTAGCTGCTCTAACAAGCCCTGGGCAGAGAAATGGTCTTGTCCCCAGATTCCAACAACTTCTTTGCGCCATGACCAGCTTGTCAATAAGTTTCCTGTATCTCCGCTTGATGTTGCAACAGAATGAAGAGACTTCATGCTGACTTGCTCCATTCCCATTAGGGAAGTCTGTATACTAACCTGAACATTACATAAATAAATCTAATTGTAAGCCTTATATATTCATGTAACTTTCGCCATTGCCTTGACTCTTCTGCTGGCATTCATCAATAAAATAATTATCACTAACCTTTGCAGTGTTATAGACCACATTTTTGCAGTCTGGCAAGACACTGACAGACCAAGCAGGTAGATGATAAGAGTTTCCATTGAATTGCACGGTCGCAGCATGCTTACGGCCTTTATTGCTGAGAAAGGCAGCACATATGCCTGAACTATTTTTAGAATATACTGTTGCCTGCATATCCGCAATATTGATGCCTAAAAGTCAGTTACTCGGTTCCATCTCAACTACTTTTAGATCAGTATACAAAACACCCCAGTTCTGGCTAGCAAAGTTCTGTTCCATCCATTCATTTTTTTAGATTTTAAGGTTTTGGGTCAAAGTCAGAGAGGGCCAAAACCCCAGAAACAGAGTTCCTACCTAATACGAACTAGGATTATGGAGGAACTATGAATTCCATCAGAATCTTAATCAATTCAAATAAAAAAATCACCAGAAATGATAGCAGTTTGAGTGCCACTTATCCCAAAGCCTCTCAGAGATTGTAATCAATAGTATTATGTCCTATAATCATAATATTAATACCCATATAAATAGTTGATCTTGCAGAAAATTCTCTCAATAGATGAACAAACCTCAAGATGTTTCCCAAGTGAAGTGACATTCACGTCCCCGTGAATTAGAGCAGGTTCACACAGTTTTATAGCTTTATGCAACTCTTTCAGATGCCCCCACTTCGGCTGCCTTATATTCCCTGTAACAATTACATTGTTTCATAATTAAAAGGAAAAACTAGAAATTTGGACTACCAATGGTTCCTAAATTCACACTGTTAAATTAGGATAATTGAACCAGAAAACATTTTTCAATGTAAAATGTTTTAAGTATATTTATATACTCTTTCACTGCAGAACAGAATTTGGCAGTGGCAAGTCTTGCATACCATATTCGTCAATTGGTGCATCGTAGTCATAACTGGTGGTAATGAATGGGCCTCCTGTTGTCCGGCCAAAGTTTGTACCTCCATGGTACTGCAACATAAAAAAACATAAGGTAAATAAGATTGTCCATTTGTTCCATTGAGAGAGGCCATAGGCCAGGTGTTTAAGGGTTGGAGAGGTGTATGTTGCCTGATAAATCCTGGGTTATCGTGCAAGTGAAAACATAAATATGAATTCATGTGCATACTATTATAAATATTGCTCAAGACAAAAGAAGACCAAACCCCACCATGTAATAGTTCTGAAATGTTCCTCCTCTCTGGTAAAATCGGGCTACTGCAAAAGCAACATCCTCTGTAGGCCTGTGCGGGGTCCTCGATCCAAATGTCTCAAACCTGTAATGAACACAATATTTAAACAGGATGAACAGGAAGCCCCTGGATTACTAATACTCAAGCACTTCTTGGCAATGTATTGCAGCTGTTGTTTCTATACAAAATATAATGTTGTAAGTATTTATACAAAATATAATGTTGTAAGTATTTATTTGAACACCGTGACTTAATGAAAATCAAAATTTGGGAGCGCTAGTTATTATGCATTATAGTTGTCGTGAGGCAAAGGAAACTTTACCATCCTGACCAATTCTCAGTCCACATCTTTGGCTTTTGAGGGGAATTAGGTTCGAAACTGTCACAGTAGAAACCATTACAGGTATTGATCTACAAAAGAAATGATTCATGCATCAGGATGAGCCCTAGAATATAGTAAATTGCTAGAGAGATAGAAAGGTTACGTGGGAAGCCAGGCTTCCATCGTTGTGATTTCTAGAACTGAACCGAAAAAAAATCTCTCGACTGGGTTTGATGCATCTTTTTGGTATATTAGAAAAAAAAACTCACAATTGGGTCTGGAGCGTCATTTTGTTGGCACATCACCCATGGGAGACTTGTATTTAATGATAATGCCAAGTTTGCAGCCCATTTTACATATGACTTGCCCTTTTGTCCATAATGTTGCTCCATGTTTCCATATTCATTTTCAATCTGCATAAAATTATGATTAAGCCCAGAAGACATACTTCATATACACACAAGACTGAAAACAAGTATCACAACAAGACATCTTAATCTGCAAAAAAAATATGATTAAGCCAGAAAGCCATACATCATATACACACAACATTGAATACAAGTATCACAATAAGACATTACCTGTGTCAAGATAATGGGTCCGCCTTGCCATGCAAAGAGGTTTTCTTCTTTCATCATTTCCACAATCTTTGTTGTAAAGTTTTGCATCTCATTCTTCGGGAAACAAATCAAACCGCTAATGAGTAACCATGTCTTAAAGAGTAAACACAAACGTTTAACTTGCAATTGAAGCTCTAACATAAGCAATCATAAAAAGCATAGGCGTATTATGCAAAACCTATTGAAAACAATTCTGCAATAACATATTAGTGAGCCACATCCAAACTAAAATCACCTGAAATGGTCCGTTTTCTGTTCTAAACGTGATGCCTGGTATGTTGTGCATCCAGACAGGGAAACCTCTGCAAGATCACAGCTTTTCAATGAGCTACAAGTTTCAAAAATTAACATGACTGAAACTTTACTTAAACCAGTTTAGATATATCTTAACTGTAGATCTGTTAAACATACATCAATTCAAAAAGAAAAACTGTAGATCTGTTAAAAATACATCAATTCAAAAAGAAATTGAGGTAGATATCTCTGTAGTTAAATCAATTCCAAAGTTATGAATTCACATACTTGGTATTTAGTATATTTGTTTACATATATCTTAACTGTGAATTTATTAAACATTAAAAAATATCAACTAAATTGAGGTAGCAATCTCTGTACTTAAATCAATTACAAACTTAAAATAAATTCACATCCCAGATATTTTTTAATTTAATTTTTCAAATTATAGGTCTCAGTTTTTTTTTTCTTTTTCTATTTCTGATTACATTCATAGTCATTTCCCTTCTTATACATATGAAACTGTAGAATGCAACTGGCTTCTTTATATAGGCGTGAATGTTTCAGCAGACAGGATGGTATGGTGATTCTGAAATCAATATCTTACAGGTAGAATGGATCCATCAAGCAGAAAGAGCTCATAAGTTTGAGTTAAAATAAACATATGTAGACTTTTATATATTATCCCTACAGCCTTCAGAAGATCTCAATTCTCTTACACAAAAACAATATATATTTACATACCCATAGTTCCATTCAGCACAAGCATAAGGTCCTATGCGAAGATGAGCATAAAGACCTGCTTGTTGGACTGTCTTCAAAAACCTCACCAAGTCGAATCTTCCCTCAAAAAAGTACTGCAATAATATTGCAGACCACCATTAAAGTTATCAACATTGCACTGAATAAAACACTAAGTAATATTGACAAAATTCAAACAGCAAATATTATATATCAGCATAAATATATCTTCATAAGGATTAAAACAACAAACTTTGATAATATCTACAGCATAAATCTATCATAGGGATTAAAAAGTGGAAACCTATTGTGACTTAAAAGATTTGGGTGAGAAAGAAAACTTCCTCACCCAGCTGCAAAACACCTTGCAATGAAAAACGCTGAATTACCTTACGCCGCTCAGGCTCGTGGCCATTCCAGAAGACATAAGTTTCAATAACATCGATTCCCCCATCCTTAGACTTGGCAATAAGATCTGGCCACATCTGTTGAACACATACAACTAATTTTAAGTGCATAGTTAACAATAATAAATATGAACACATACAACTATAAAGTCACTGATTCGAAACTATATGAGTACTTCCTTAAAAAACAATAACAAAACCCAAAAAACCCAATACATTACAAACCTCTGGAGTGCTCCGTGGATAATGTATGGATCCAGAGATTAAGACCCTGCGCTGTCCATTGATGAGCAAAGCTCTGCCATCATAGCTAACGCTTGTACTTGCATCCACCTTACAGTGAAAGGAAGAAAATAACCCAAAAAACAGTAAGGTTAGAAACTTCAAACTTGTGATAGTCTCCATCTGCCTGCTCTCTTATTGAAAGTTTTGCAGAGCTCACATATTAATTCATTGCTGGTTATCGCTCTTGTATTTAAGCTTTCACAGCGTTCATGTTATTTATGGAGTGGATTGCTCTTATTTATGGAGTGGATTGCTCTTGGATGAGAATATAGAAAAAGCTGGCTATTAATTAGGAATACATGCAATGCAGAGAGACAATAGAATCGCATGCACCATGACGTGGGATGGTTACATTAAGAACAGTTGAATTCATATGTTTATGAGAGTCATATTTATTGTAAGTTGACCTAAGTTACGTTTAAAAAATTAGACAACTTAATCGACAACTCCACAAAACTGTGGTGGAGGAGATCAAGTGTGAAAGTCCAGTAACAATAGCGGCTGTCTATGGAACTAGAGACATAGATCTGAAATTTATCTGCCAACCCACGGGCCACAAGTTATCTCAGTCTCCCGCCAAGTTTGTGGAAGGTTTGGCCTATGGTTGAACTTTGAAGTCATTTTGAATAGGATTTTGTTATGGTTGAACTTTGAATAATTAAAAGGTAATATTCTATTATTAAAAATAAAAATAATTATAAAAACTTATATCCATTTATAAAATAAAAGATTATTCACTCATAAAATAATACATTATGAAAAGTAATTATAAAAATTTGATCAACTTATAAATTAAAAATTAAACTTGGATTTATTAAGCAAAAGAGGGATAAAATTTCTTGACTTTAAAATTCAAAAAGAAAATGTATCTCACTAAACTGCATCCGTGTGGATGTTTGATAGATCTAGGTTTTTTTTATGGATCTATGCTGGTTTTAGGAGATTTAGAGTTGGGTTAGTAGATTTTTTCACATAGGTAACTTAACAATATAAAAAATAAATAATTAAATAAATAAATATCATGTAAGCTCATAAAATAAAATAAAAATAAAAAAGTTTATAAAAAAAGTTAAAATCAAATGAAATTGGATCCCTTTGGGTGGTTCCTAAATGAATTGGATTTTCTACTTTTATTTATAGAGTTAATAAGTGGATAAATTTAATTTTTTTGACAAAAATATTTATTGATACATATATAGTTTATTTTAGGACCTTGAGACTTAGATTCATGAGAATTGAACCTCCAACTTCAATATCAAACAACCTTTGGATTTGGACTCCAATCAACTAAACTACCCCTCAAGGTTTTCTATATATATAGTTAATAAGTGGATAAATTTAATTTTTATAATAATAAATAAATTATTTTTTATATTTAGTTAATGAGTGGACAAATTTAAAAAAAAAATTATAAAAATAAAAAAGATTGTTATAGAAAGATGTTAAATTTGTTTACTTATTAACTTAATTTTCATTTTTTGTCATTTAATTAAAAATATGTTTCTCTTCCATATAATGTACTTGTAGGTATTCAAAATTGTTACTTGGGAAATTGGTTTTAAGGTGCAACTCCTTATGTTAATTTGATGGCATATTCTTTCACTCTAGTACTATTGTTATAAGTTGTTATCATGTCATGCTTTGTTGGTTTCTTTTTTTACTTGGAATTGTCATCTATATGATGTTGGAGCAATCAAACACAAAATTGTTGAAAATCATGAATTCTATTAATTAAGATTTTATCAATTTGGGTATATTCAAAGACCCCATTATACTCCTATATTAACATATTGTGTTTGCGAGATGAGGAATTTTGCAAGCAAGCTCTTCCCAACTTCACCCCATAAAAGACATCCTAAAGAGTAGTAGTTTAAGTGCCCCTTATCCCACAATTATGATGTCTACATACTATTTAGTATCTTGGCTTATCCCTATGTTGGAATATAATGATTGCATTCCTTCCTTCTTCATATGGCACAAATTAGGCATTTAGAAAGAGTTATTTAAAAAAAACTTAAAAATATATGCTAAGAAGGGTGACCTTAGTGGTGGAGATGGGGTGTCACCATGTAAACATTGTTGATCCAAACCTTGGTGGGTGTGGAGATTTTGCGTCTATGAGAGAGAGAATGTATTTGACCTTTCAAAATCGGTTTTCCCCCATCATCAAAGGGGTGTAATATGTTGGACATGTCAAATTATCCAAAGTGAACATTAAAAGGAAACACAATCGTCTAATCCATGTAATGGCATTTAATGTCAAATATCCTTTACCAAGCCTATGTCTTTAGAGAGCTATTTTTAAGGCAAGATGGGAGCCTTAACATGCCAAATGTCAACTTGACTATGTAAACCTCTTGGTGATGATATTGGGTGAGTTAGATTATAAATGGTTAGGAAAGATTTGGTACCTAATACCTCATAATAGAACTCCTCATCATTATGGTGCATTTAGGCTAACATATATCTTTGGAGAGTTCTTTCATGGTAGGGAATGGGCTTGGCCTACCTAATGTTAACTTTCATTCATGGTGAGGTGTGGACTTAAACTACCTAATGTTAACTAACTATATGAATTTAAACTTCTTAGTAAAATTGAGTGAATAGGCTAAAAAGGGGTTTGAAAAGACATGAAAGGTAATGCTACACAATAAACTTCCACATTGTTATTACCTTTATATTATCATAATAATGTGTAGGCTCAACTTGCTTAGTTTCAACTTCAATGCCTAAACCTCTCCAAAAAACTCACAAAGTAGGTTCGAAAAGAATTTGGAAAAACTTAAGTAAATAATACTTCCACAACAAAAATCCAATATCACATAATGGAGATAGTTGAGCTCTTATGAAGTGTGAGATAATATCCTTTCCTTTAAACATAACACCACAACCAAACAAAGAAGAAATACCATGCAAATTAAGATAATCACAAATAAAAATGTGATCAAAGGAAGATCCATGGGTAAGGCCTTAGCTTATTACTACCAACTAAAGATTTCCAAGAGAATAAGATCAAGGAAAAATGATAAAATTAATCTTATTTATCTAGTTACTTTAGACTTTTTTCAATATTAAAAGAAGTATTTAAGAAGTTGTATCCTTTAGTGAAGAGAAAACATATAAATGAAAATGTCAATGTTTTTGAACTAAACCATATAAGTAAAGATATATTTTCTCAATCTTAATAGGCTTTCCATATGGATTTGATTTGACAACTATGGGTAAAGATTGAATTTGAACCTCCAAGTTTTGTGGAGCTCATTGGCAATGATTAAATTTAAATCTCCAAGTTTATGGAACACATTATTAATGATGGAGTTTTATGGAGCACATTATTAATGATGGAATTTGAGCCTCCAAGTTTTGTGGAACACAAAATCAATGGGGGGCTTACGTTAGCCATTGGTGTGAGTAGATCGACTATCTCTAATAAATATCTTGTATATCTACTAAAAGAGTTCATCTTGGAAATTGTCTTTGCACCTTTTACATGGGATTTAATTCACCTTTTTTATGATAAATCCCATAATAAAACTATTTAGACTGTTTAGTTTGAAAATCTTTACAATCTCTTTGCAAAGCAAAAATATTTTAAACCATTTAAGTTGGGATTTAATTCCTAATCCTTACACACACAAAAATTAAAAAATTAAAAATTAAAAATTGCATGGTCTTGATGCTTCTCATGAAGATACTCTAGCATGAAAAAAAAGAGTCGTGTGTTAGAAATTCTCCAATATTAGTGATGATATGCAACCACCTTAAGAATTTCTCATTAAAAGAGAGTTCTCATTAATTCACCTTTTTTATGATAAATCCCATAATAAAACTATCTAGATTGCTTAGTTTGAAAATCTTTACAATCTCTTCGAACAACAAAAACTTTAAACCATTTAAGTTGGGATTTAATTCCTAATCCTTACACACACACACATACAAAAAAAGTGCATGGTCTTGATGCTTCTCATGAAGATACTCTAGTATGAAAAGAAAGAGTCGTGTGTTAGAAATTCTCCAATATTGGTGATGATATGCAACCACCTCAAGAATTTCTCATTAAAACAGAGTTCAAATCTATAGTGGTCTCCATTCCATTAAGGCAAGGTATAATGACATTAGATTTCTTCTAAATTCTACATGAAGCCACAAATGAACATTTTATCTTGGTCAAAGTTAGTGTAATTAACTAGTCTTGCATGTTGAAATCCCTATAATTATTTTTTACAAAAGAGAGTTCCACAAGAGGATTTTCTAGGACTTGTACCTTTTAAGGGATCTTACAATATATTTGGTGCATAGGGACTAACCCTAGGTGTGGATGTTAACAAAATTCCTATAATACTCATGTCCTTGGATATATAATGTAGACACTAGTTGACTATGTTGAAGTTTTTTTTACAAGTTAGTCGAAAGTGTAGACTAATGGTTAAATTGAGGCACCACTCTACAATAAGGAGGAAGGCCGAAGAGCGTTGGGAAGGGAAGTGGAGTTGATAGCTAGTTTTTTGTATAAATAGGGGGAAATGGGGGAGCATGAAAGGAGGTAAAGAAGGGAAATATGATACCTAATGAATTAGGGGTCAAGAGTTGTATTATGTGAACTCTAGAGCTATAGGTTATTTTTAGGTGGTGAGTTCCATTAGGTCTTTGCATCAACAAATAGAAGTGATGGAAAATTATAAAAAATAAGGGGATTCTATAATATTTTGTTGTTATTATCTACATTCAAGAAAGGAAATAAAACTAGAACTAGAAATGAGAGAGGGGAGGATGCAACATAACCAACGCAACTTTTAATTTCAATGAAACAACAAGTAGCTAGCATTAGATTGAGTATCTCTTTCACAAAGGAGAGAAAGCCAGAGGGAGGAGGAACTTAGCGTTTATTGATCGCCCGAGGTGAGTTGGAACTCTAAACTAAGTTTGGAAAATATATATATGTAAGAAAGAGAAAGGAAGGAGGAAAAGTATTTGTATTAAGATCAAATATTAAATAGCACACAACCAAGGAAGGATAAAAACCCACTTTAGTGTAGATTAAACTTGTCAATGACATCCTATAAAACAAATTAGAATAACTATCTCCAAATATACACAATAAATGAAGCAAATCTCAAAGAATCAAGCATAAATAGAATATTTATCTAAAGATGTAGGTATGAGACCCTTGGTGCCCATAGTTAGAAGGTACCTTCCTCACCCAAGATTATAGTGGGACCTCCCTTAAGGTGGTGATATTAAAATACCAAGATGCATGGATGAAGTGGAGTCAAATACACCATAGAACAACCAAGTAACCCAATAAAAGTGGAATCAAGACAAATATGAGAAAATACCTATGGAGGAAGCCTTCATGAGGCTGGAAGGTTGGGAAGACAATAAACCAAAGTAATGCAAATGTGTGAGAGGTGAGAGCAAGAGATCTAGGTCATAATCGAGTGCTTGTCCCATACAGTAACAATGTATAAGAAATAATAGTTTGGAACCCTTGACAAAGACCTAAGAGGGTACATCAATAGATTTGGGAATGTCATAGGGGCATGAGTGAAACTTGGTTTATCCATTAAACAGGTAGGTTTTTGTATGAACTGTACCTCCTTTTTTGCACAAGAACCACAAGTTATTCATTTTATTGTGGGCCATTCTAGAAAAACACACCCTGTGATATATGTGTGTGCTAGACAAGCATAGTAAGGTATACAAAATGCATGCTACACAACATGTGCCAAGAGCAAGGAGGGAAAATTATTTTGACCATGAAAACCCCCTAAAAAGCATGTCTAAATGGATTTGGTTCTATTGGAGACCTAAATGAGGCATTTTCAATCAACTAAGACCAAATCGAGGATGTGAACCACAAGGCTTGATCAAGTCATTTAGAATATGTCTCAAATTGAGAACCCAATGGATCTAACGAGGCCAAGGTCAAGAGAATGGGGACATAGGACAATGAGACATTATCAATGTGTTGGGCATCACATGGGTAAACCAAGATCAAACACACAAGATTTATCGTCTTAAGGACAAGTGAAATCCCTTGTTTTCATCCATAAGGGGTTCATCTATAGTGAGTGTATGATTAGTACTCTCCACACCCACATCCATATGGGAATGTGACTATATCAAGAATATTAAGTGCAAAAACCCACTTTAGGAGCTTTAATCCATGAAGAGGAATAGGAGGAAGTTTCCATGAAGGTAAATAAGAGCGAAGGACATTGGAAATGGCAAAGAGAAAATCAAGGTGGAAATAATAGACAAAACAAAGACACATGAAACTGAGAAGGTGTACATTGGAAAATGTAGGCTAATATAATGCCTCAATGTAAGGAGGGAACTCACTCATGTTGGTAATACTCGACCGAACAGCCATCATGGAGATCATCACACCCCAATACTAACACAGAAGTGGAACTATATGTGTTTCATGTGGGAATAGTGATGAAAAGAGGCAAGACAAATGGAAAAGAAAAGTGAAGAGCAATAAATGCATACCAAGAAAGAAATTCCATGAAAGGGGGAAATAAGAAGAAAAGTTAACTACCACATAAGCAAACAAGAGATAGACTATGAAAGTAAAATGTGAGCATTAAATGTTGAATTAAGGAAGGAGAAAATACAAAAGCATGATACCTCCACTTACTTAAGTGTTGATAATACCACATAAGAATTGCATGTGGGTGTGCTAAGAGATAGAGCCTACTAAAGCATGCTACACATTGTATGTGACCTATCAAAAAGAACATGTACAAAAAAATAAATGTAAATGTAAAAGAAAAGAATTAGAAGCAAAATAAGCACACCTACATGAGCTTTGATGATGATATGTGACATCATGTAGAGTTGTGTTAAAGACGATGTACATCAACTGCATGAGCATTGATGTTGGTTGATTCATGTACCTGCAATACAAATTTCATAACATTTTCCAAGGGAGAGGAGGGAAAAAGTAGACACAGAAGGTAGAACAAGAAAGAGAAACCCTTCCTAGGAGGGAAATGGGAAAAGGGAGAGCATGACAATACTACCAATGAATGGTAATCGAGGTAATACAACTTAGCTCAATGACAGAAAAGGGAAAAGAAAGGATATGCCCCATCCCACATGAGTGATGAACATGGGACACCTTAACTCTTGAGAACAACCACACTTCTATCCATTTTTTTTAAGAGCGAACTTTATTTTATTTTTTCAAATTTATTTAGATGAAAAAGTAAATTTAATTTCAAAAAATTTAAAAACATCTTTAATGATTTATCTAATCTTATTTTATGTAGAACAAATTACTATTAAGAATGATATTTGAAACAATAATATAATAAAAAAAATCCATCACATAAAATGGTCTCATAACCAATTTGGGTATAATAACTTAAGAATTCTAAAAATTTAGAAATCAAGTCGTCTACCAATTTCCATGAATGTGTGTTCTAATGGTGTGTTTTGTTTTTTAGTTCAACCAATTGTTAGTTTGTGGTTTATTTAATGTTCATTTAATCATATTTTAAGAGCCATCACTTTGAAAACAATGGCCACGAGGTGGCAATGTCTTGCGCCATTTCCAAATAAGTTTTTTGAAATTTTCAAAATGTTGCTATAACATCAAACTTATTGAAACATAAATTTGAAGGAAAGGCATCTATGGTCATGTCATGCACATGGGCCATGAATTAATTGTGACTATGGTTAGTTGGTAATTGAATTTATGTCGATAATTTGCAAATACGTTGTATATGTTTAGTGTGTGTTTCAAATTCATTTGACAATTAAACAATCAAGGGACTTGTCAACATGGTGTGGACCATTGTGCGAGTGATCGATCTCTCTTCTATGAAATTTGATTAAATAAGACTTTAAAAAAAATGGTTAAATGACATGTTTCTTAGCTAACTAACAAACTTTGCAATACCATATCATGTTCTAAATTGAAATTGATTTAATAAAACTTTCTTTCAATTGAAATTTGATTAAATAAGACTTATCTTACCCAACCAACAAACTTTTCAACACCATGTCATGTTCTAAATTAAAATTTATTTAATAAAAAAAATATTATTATTTTATTTTATTATTTCTATTTTATTATGTTCTATATTTTATTTATTATTTCTATTCTATTTGTGTTTTGCTTGCTTCTAACAATATATTGCAAGATCACTTGGGGTCATCCAACCTCACCATTACACCCCCAAAAGGGGCTTGATATTGAGACATTGTCGCAGCCTAAAAGGCCTAGCCCCATCCCAAAGTGGGAAGCACTCTTGTGCATTATTTCCCACAACATTATATTCTTTTCATGTGGATCGATTGGCAAAATTGATAGTTTACTGGTGAAAGACGATGGAATTTTGGTTGGCAAATTGACCAAAATAGTTGTTTGGTCAAAGGAAAAAACTAGTCAATGGAATGACCAAAAGCTCAAGAGGGAAATCGACCAAATTTAATCCAGTCAAGTCGACTATAATAAAATAACCGAATGTGGTTAGGAATTTATGGATTGTCATTAATGAGAATTTGGTTGTATCTATAAATAAGAATTGATTGTTATGCATGGTGTATTGTACTATGAGTAGTAGTGTGTAGCATGATCGCGTAATGAAATGTGATCTATGGTCTATCAAATCACAGCTGTGAACACCTGTTTTTAGTGTTTGGTTAATATTTGAGTGAAATCTCACTGGTTTTTTGGATTTCTTCCAAGAGAGAGGTTTATAGGGGAATTTATGTGTAAAGTGTTGATGTTGTTGTTTTCCATTATCTAAGTTTAATTGTGTTTGACTTTATGAATCGATTTGCAAATATGTTGTAAATGGTATTGGAACCAAAACAACTCATCTACATGAATTTTTGAACAATGTTGATATTATAACCTTCGATTAAACCACCACATATGCATATTTTGTATGGTTTTGGGGATTTTTCTCAGGTTCATTATGTTTAAGCATGTGATCATGGTTTATCCCTTCAAGGTGGAAGAATTAAATAAATTTCCTCCCCCATGTATAATTTGACAACTTCAAAGTTTTTAAGGGAAATCAAACTTCTTGCAAGGTTCATAGTTAACTATATAGAGATTGCAAAAGGTTTTATGTGTCTGTTGAAACAAGGGGTCCCATTTATTTGGGACAACCAATCCCAACGATATTTTGATCCCTTAAAAATTACTCTTGTGTCGAATCCCTTATTGTGTCCTCTAGATTACAACAAGTATTTTTTGTTGTACCTCATAGCATAAGACTCAACCATTGGTGTGGTCTTCAATATCCAAGAAGATGAATCACAACAAGAACATGTGATCAACTACCTAAGTAAGAGACTTGTTTGTCTTTAGTTGAGATATTCCCACATTGAGAAATTGGTGTTTCCAGCAATGCATACTATCCAATGACTTAGACATTACATCATTCTTATATGCTTGTTTTGACAAACTCCAATCCTATGCAACATATTCTAACTTGACACATAATTGGGAGGGAATATTCAAATGGATTTCCATTCTGCATGAGTTTGATTTAGATATTTTCATTCTCCTTGAGTTTGATTTAGATTTTCTCACATTTAAATACAATAAGTTTGTAGCCTTTGTTGAGTTAATGTTTGAGCTACCTAGATATAATGATGATATTATTGTTGATGAGTCCTTAATGGGCGACAATTTACCCTCACTGCCTCTTCATACCCTTGGTATGGAGATGTCAACGTTTATATTCAAAATCAATGGTACCCTTTCCATTTATCACATGACAAACATCGATGGATTTTCCATCAGGCCAAGAACTATTTGATTCTTGAAGACACTTTTTATTTTTAAGGAATCAATTTGATATTGTATTGTTGTTTAATTCATTAGGAAGTTAAGAAGGTTTTAAATGATTTCTACCCTAGATCACATGGTGCTCACCTTTCTGGGATGAAAACAACCCCCCAAAAAATTATATGCGGATTACTTTTGGCCCTCCATCTTCAATAATTGCATTAAATCAATCCAAAATCTCCATTCTTGGCAAGTTTATACCAATAAAATGTGCATTCCCCTTACTTCTCTTCACCTTGTAGTTACTATTGGTCATTTTGCAAAGTGGGAAATTGATTTTATGATCTATAAGTGAGCATTGACGAATGGTCACCAATATTTCATTAGAGTGGTCATCAATTACTTCAGAAAGTGGGTCGAGGATATGCCCACCTCAACTAATTATGGTGCTACAACATTTTTCACTTTTAATCACATAATTACTCAGCTTAGTGTCCCTAGAAAAATTGTCGTGGATCATGGATCCCATTTCCAAAACTACATGATATTAGAATTAATCGTTAAGTTAGATTTTATGCAAGAGATTTTTTCACCTTACTATCTGCAGTCCAGCAGACAGGTTGAACATTTGAACAAAGTGCTGAAAATTATGGTGTAAGGGATAGTAAACTAAAATAAACCAATTGGCGCTTGATGTTTTTTATACTCTATGGGCTTGCTAAACTATAGTAGAAACTACAACCAAATTTACTCATTTACAGCTTCTTTATGGCATGAAAGCATTTGTATCATTTAAATGTGAAATACCTTTTGTTGAACCTAGCTCTCGAATTCCTCTCTGATACCTCAACTGAAGAAGAACATCTCATGTACTGAGAACAAATTCATAAGCATCATGAAAAAATGGAAGTTGCGTTATCTTATTTCTTCCTTTATGTTTCAAGCCCAGAGTAGAGATCATCTTAGGATAATTTTAGGCTCAAGACGATGGTATTTTGCAAGTGATTGTATTAATATTTATAAACCTCCTCTTTTTTGGTAGGTCAAATCAGTCGACTCATAAAGATATTTTGCTCATTGGATTATTTTAGTCTTAATTCCAACATAGGCCTCCAAACTTTGCTCAATCTTAACCATTCATCCTTGTTTAGTAACCATTCATCCTTATTTAGGTTTTTATGGTTTAGCTCAATTTCCAAGGCCTCCCAAATCTTCATTTTTCCATGATGATCCATTCTTATGATGATTTTCAAATTTTCAACACATATGTGGTGGTCGATGCCATTTGAATGCTTTGTCGATGTCGATCTCTTTATTCATGTATGCCTTAAGTCTACACAGTGATCACTCAACCTTACTTAAAACTATCCTCTCATTTCACCATTGTATTGTTTTCCGCATGAGAAAGGAATCAAATAAACACCTTTCTATTTTCTTTCATCGGTAGTGTCCTTCATGTGATCCAATATATTTCTGATCATGTTAGGGTGGGGAGAAAGAGACTCATAAGAAATGCCTCAAAGCCCAATATGACAAGATTTTTCATCCTCAAATCTATTTTGAATGTTACTTAGCCTTGGTTGATGACCAAGATCATGACAAATCAGGGACATGGAAATTCAAACATATATGGCATGGTCCTTACATTGTGATTGGTATGTTGATAAAAGGGGAAAATGAATTTGTTTAATATGAATGTTTTTCTTTGGAAAATCCTCACAATGGGATCTATGTAAAGAAATATTATGTGTGATATTTCATGCTTAATGATTCCATGTAACATGTTGTACCCTATAATTTGTCTATAGACAATTTTATTATGTTTTTATCTCTTACCATCTTTAAGTTCATTATTTATCATGCTTTGGTATTACCTCTATAGATAACAATGAGTACCCCTTTATACATAAGATTTGCAAATGGCACCAGTCATCACACTCGAAACATTTCTTCTACTACATGGGTGATTTTTCCACCCACCGACCAATTTGTGACTTATGGTGGCGTTTATCTTGGTTCTACAAACAACAATGTCGTTGAGTATACTGTCATTATCCAAATTCTCACAATGGTTGTCATTATCAATTAGTAGTGTCTAAATTAGACAATATTTACCAAGTTTGTAATCATTACCTTTGTAGGAATTTTTTAACGGTATAATGTCTTCTTGAATGTAAATTTGAATTTATTACTTACATTCACATTCTAAGAAGATTTAATGCGTTGACATATTCTTTAACTAATTATATCATTGATTGGCATTGGTTACATTAAGTTACGATTCATAGGCATGCATGTAAAATAAAAATTGTTATAACAGTAATCCAACCCCTTAGTACTTTAGTTTAACTCTATTTCTGCCTTTCACACACCCGGGTCACGTGGCATAAATATTCAAGCCACTCGGTGTGTCCTTGGGGGCAAGTCTCGAGTCAATGCTGTCACCTTGTTCTTGACTCCTCCGTTTAGGCTCAACAAACATTCATAACGCACCCGTTAGGGTGTGACAGAGATCGACGCCCCGAGGTCACTTTTCAGGAGTTCCTGCTTCCTTTGGGTATTTTTCCACCGTAATGGTTTGATCTAGGTGTTGGATTTTCACCTGATGGTTTGTCAATTTGGGAGAGTGAATCCTAATTATTCTAGTCACTCAAGTGCTTTTGATGCAGCTTGACTGATCGGATGAACCACAGCCAAGTGCAGAGCATACACACCGGAGTCTTGTCAATTTTAGTAAATTTTAAGATAGGTGTTCTTGTTAACAAGAAAACCCTCCAGGAACCTCTTTCGATCCAAGTGGATCTCAATCGGGGAATCAAGGAGGGGTTATTATAGCTGATGAAACAATTGATGAAAAGGAAAACAAAGTACACAATGCCGGTTGTCTAATTAGTCCTACCACGCATCTCTTTCCCCTTTCGGGTCAATCGAGAAGTCGTGGGGTAAGTATTAAGATTACTTTGAAACATCGGATATGGAACATGGAAATGATTTAAATCAAAGTATACTACCCTGCAGATTAGAACTACGCTAGATTGCAAAAAGAGGAACGAAAAGCAAAAAAAAGACACGGACGCAAATCCCCCCAGGGGGGATGGTGAATAGGATCGAAAGAGCCTATTCGAAAGGACCTTTTATTTTTATTAGCATTGATTTACAATATCAGAAAATTGAAATTGATGCACTTTGGTCCTTGTTATCTGGGATCCAAAGGCTTACAACAAGCTTGTAACAAGCTAGAATTAAAACACAGTGGTGGGGGAAGCTTCTGGGAAGCTATGGTTCGTCCAAGAGTCAGAAATTGGGCAGAGACTCCTTCTCTTTTTTGTTATACCTGCTAAAAAAAAGCGAGCAATTAAAATCAAATGTACCCAAACACACTTTAAAAGTGTTTTGGGTCACCACACTAGTTACCAAAAAAAAACTAAGTAAAAATTTGTTAAGTTGGGGTAATCTAGTTTTGCAAAAAAAGGAACCAAGGAAAGCAAGCTTTCCTTGGGATCTTGACTTGCTGTTTGGGCAGCCAATGAGATGTGCACTTTTATTTCAGAACATGAAACTTTAAAGTACAGCAAAGGAAACTACCTTAAAAGCAAGCTACAAATTTTCTCTAAAATGCTTGCAAAAAAGAGGATAATTTTAGCTAGATCTCTTAAAATATGACTTTATATGCAAAATGGAACTGAGATCTAAACTTAAGAAAGGATCTTACTAACTAGATCTATATGTACTTTTCTTTGTGAGATATATCTAAGCAATAAGATTCTTTAAAAGTAACCAATTCGAAGAGAAATTAAGATTTTGAAGGAGGAAGAGAGAGAAAGAGTGTTGGAAGCCTGGGAATGTTGGGCTTTGGAGTCTGCTTTGGTGGAACACTGAGGGACTATTTCATTCAGAAGATCTTGAAGATGAGGAAGATGCAAACCAGCTCAACCTCTTCTACAAGCGATATCACCTGCAACTTAGAAATCCTTGCACAAACAGATGGTTAAAACATAGGTGTTGCTGGAAGAGATAATTGGAAAGCATGCAATTAAACTTAAAATACATACAACTCCAATAGATCTGAAACAAGTAGCAGTAAGAGCATAAATCAAACTAGAATAAACTCTTACCCTAACAGGAGGGAGCTCTCTCCTTCAAGGCCAACAATTAACCAACAAAAGCAGTGATAAATAACACAGATTATACCTCATAAGCATTTGACAATCACCATCCACACATGAAGAGCATTACACCATAGATCTTTCCTCCAAAGCTTATTTATTCCAGAATAATAAACAATACAATACAAGAGCAACAACACCTCAATCCTAGTTCTAACTAGCTTGGAAGAGGCAGCCTGAGCTTTATTTATACAAAAAAAGGAGATCCAGCCCAGGGGGTGTAAATCCCAAGGAGATAGACCACTATAGTTGAAGGAGAGTCCATCAATGCCTGATCTATGTCTAGCTGAGCCATATCTGAGTCTCATTGAGTGCAACTGTCAATCGGGGGGCTGATTTGACTGACACCTCAACCTATTGACTGAAGCATCCACCAAAACTCATCCAGATAAGCCCAAATGTGTGGAGGAGAGAAGGAGGGAAAAATTCCCCATAACGGATGCTGAAGTTCAACTCTGGATCTTTCCAGATCACCTCCTTCAGTCAAGGATTTATCAGATCCAGTCAATCTGGTTCATATCTGACTGATTTCAATCAAATCGGTTGAGAATCCACTGATCTAGGATTTTGGATTTGCTCCATTATCCATCAATATATTAATTAAAATAATCAATAATTGATTTTTTGGGGCTTTCTGACCTGAGTGATTGAAAATCACTCAAAACTAGGAAATAGTGGGTCCATGGGTTTACATGGTGCTCTTAGCTTAAAAATGAGCACCTACATGACTGAAACTGATTATTTGGCCCACGTTTATTACAAAATCAAAATTTCCAATTAAACTATTAAAAAATAGCCTAAGTTTTGGAAAAATTAAATTTTAATAAAAAACACTGAAAAAATTTAAAAAAATAAAAAAAGCTGAAAAAACCTAGGGGGACTTAGACATGTTCATATGACTCGACCATGATGTCTAGCATGTTTATACATTGACACATAGACTCTAATAACCTCAATAGTCCTAAATGCCAAGCTGACCACCCCAACTTTGGAGGTATGGAGTGAAAAACTCAAAAAAATCAGTCGTTTATTCAACAACCAATAATAACCAAGGGAAAAAACACCCTGGGCTGATCGTATTGATAAATAAATTCTAAGAGACCGAGTCTTTTACAGACACTATCATGCTAGAACATTTATTACAAATCCCCCATGGGGTATGAACATGTGATATAGTACAACAAGGCTTCCTAGAAGCAAGACTGAAGGTCTTCTGAAGTCCGAACAAGTTATCCTTGTCCGGTTCACCATGCTCACTTGATCAAAAACCCCTATGTACAACTTAGGTGGTAACAAACTCCTTAGTCAATTTTATTGCATTTTGCATTAATACACTATGGTTTTGGACATAGGGTGCTTAGTTGGACCAATAACCAGCTAAATTGGTGCATTCACACCCACATGAGCGCTCCAGCTCAGTCAACCATCCACATGTGCACCCTCATCATTGTTGGTGCACTCCCATTTATTGAATGTGGACATTTTGGTTGACTAGGAGTGCTAGAGGAGGATTTTGTCCAATTTTGGGCTGATTTGGTACATTTAATGCCACCTAGAGCCTACAACCCACCTATTTTTCCACACCCATGCATTCCAAGGTGTTATGATGACCCCATGTCACCTTACCCACGTCCACACAAGAATTTTTGGCTATTTGGGCTAATTTGGAGCATTATTGGCCCACCTAAGGGGGTTTGAGGCCAATTTGGCCAATTTCATTTGTACAGTCACAGTGGGCTTCCTAAGCCTCACGAAACACTTCTTATGTAATATAAACCTGTTACTAACATTTTTTTATGTTATACAGTCAAAATATAACATGTTTCTGTTCACATTGCATGTGTAAATTACTTCTCATTTAATGGTTCTTTTGTTGGTTTTACACCAAATTCAATTTGTGAGTTTCTCTAAGGCTCCTAGATCTTGATGCAGATCAAAATTCTCACAAAAAACATGGCATTTAAATGTACACACCAATTGAATTTGTATAAGTAGAATATGCAATACACATATATGCATACATATGTTTGTGTGCATGCACACACACACATAGATATAGATATGTGTGTGTGTGTGTGTGTGTGTGTCTGTGTATGTGTGTATACCGCATATACATATACATATACATTTACACATACATTCATATATGCATATGTGTATGTATATACATATGTATACACATATACATATATGTACATACATACATATATACATATATATACATATATACAAAGATATATGTATATACATATATACATAGCTATATGCACACACACACATGCATAAAAGAATTAGTCTAGGATCAAAACATCAGTTTCCTCTACATGCGTGCTATGATAGTACAACATAGTGGTTGCTACCCACCTCAAAAGATTGATCATCATCAGAGGAATCTAGACTACATGATGTTGAATTTGTCTAAAGAACTCCTCAATCTATGTTATAGGCCCATGGTCAATCCCTCTAACTTCCTACACACATTGTGGAGGGACTCAACTGCATACTTGTCCTAGGAATCTAGCTTCAACTACTCTTACTCTCTCACACAATGCTAGTTAGGTGCATCCTCGTAGGTCGCACTAGACCAACATATGTTCCATCAATATTCGATATAGTTATTACACATTGCATATTTCAATAAACAAAATTGTTTTATTTTTTATGTTTTAAAAAAAACACTAAAAATTAAGTAATTTCAATAACCCAAAAACTATTTGAAAGCAATAGAAAGGAAATTATTTTTACCTGTTGGATCCCATAGGGAACCAATAGGAAGTGATAGTCGCGGATCCTACTTGAATTTCATGCATACATACTAAGGGAAATTTTTTACTACAATGATCTAATCTCCCCACTAGTTAAAGAAACTAGTACTGAAGGTACTCATGAAAACTTTTCACCCCAAGTGAACCGTCATATCACTTCATTGTCACATCTTGGCCTCTCATGGCCCAAGATAAAGAGCGTAGATCCTAGGGTGCATAGAAGGCACCTTATACATAAAAAAATGGCATAAATAATTGAAGCATGTTTAAATTTCTTCACCTTCCATGACCTTCATCATGTCAACTGATATTGCATTTTGACCACGAGGATTGAGCACTAGTAAAAAATAGTGATTTGTAAGAATTCTAGTGCACAATACATCTTTGCATGCAAAGATATATGCTTTATGTTCAATTATGAAACTCATGTGATAGTAAATAGGATGGCCTTTCGGGTCAAATCCTATATATGTTGAATCAACACCTAGTTGTTTCTCTTATTGGTGCCCTGTATGCAATTTCCTAGGATATACTATAGCATTGTCATGGTACCTAGCCTTCTACCTCCTCCCTTGAGGACTAGTGCTCCCTCTAAGAAAGAAATATAAAAAATAATATGTCCTCGACGTCTAAATGGATAATCTTGTCTCCCGTGTGGACCACCTACACATCAAGGTCCCGCCATCTCATGAATTTTTGAAAAAGGTCCCCCTACATGCACATTTTAGTGCAACATAATAACTTTAGAATCTTGCAATCATGCAGGAATCCAAAGTTGGTTGATGCCACATAGTCCCATTATCCACATCTTTGTTTTCTCCCTCTTTCCACTATATAATGGTGGAAGAATGCCTTGCGAAATCAAACATAAAAAATAGGGTTCATTCTTAAAAAAAAACTATTTTGACTTTTTGGGGGATGGCCATGGTTGTTACCACATACAGTCACAAAAATCCATGGTTGTTGTATACAACTTCTATGAGAAGGTTCATATTCTTATGGTTTTTGTATGTCGAAATTGTGGCCATGAAAATACAAGTTAAACAAAGTTTGGCATCCCATAAAAAATCAAGGAAATTTAATTTTAAACCAACATAAATGTAGAGGAGGATGAGTTGGCCAACTTTGAGGGATTGGATAAAAAAAGTGTCCGTCAAATATCTTGTATTAATAATTGAATCTAGAGGGCACCAAACATTTCTCCATTAAAATGCTCCTTTTTCTCATACAAGCAATAAATGGTGCACAAATACCATTCAACTTTTTCATAAAATTTATATAAAATTGATCCAAACCATGGTAATTTGTTGACTCAAAGGTATTGTTTGGAATGGACCATTATGTAATTACTCTTACACTTTCTTGGTCCATATTCAAGCCTTCTTAAAATGTTACAAACCCCAAGTATACCAATGGTTTATAAGTAGCTTCGCATGATTCCTTATTTCCAAAGTGTGCCTTAAATGATCTAAATTCTTTTTTTTTCTTGCTAAAAAACATAATATCATTTAAATAAATGAAAAAAAAAACTTCCCAAATAAATTTATGGTACTTCATTGATCAATACCATAAATATGTGAGGTGCACTAGTCAATCCAAATCACATGACCAACCATTCATATAGTCCTTCATTTGTTTTAAGGTTGTCTTCCATACATATCCTTCACATATTTTGATATAATAATACCCACTCTTGAATCAATCTTTAAAAAATATCATGATCCACTTTAGAAATCCATCAAGTTGTCCATCTTGGTAAGGTAAATCTTATTAGAATATTGATAATATGATAAATGCATACAACAATACAAAACTTTCATAACATAAGTTGATCTATCCTTCTATCATAATAAGCAACTAATAATTGAACAAAAAAGGAGAGAAAGGAAGAGACAAGAGAAAACTAGATACACGGTAAAACCCCAAATGGGGAAACATCCATGGGAAGTTTGAAATATTCTTAATCATCAAGAATCTCCAATCTTACAATATAGCTCCCACACATGAGCATCACATCCCACTCCATAATAACATTACATGACACATCATTGTGTTCATATGTGAATTCTTGATTATTTACAATGACTCTTGCACCTCATTATATACCAAGAGGTATTCAAGGAATTACATCCCATAACACATGTGAGATGAATATAATTCTACATCTTTATATAATGAAAGGTGTAGTATGGATTTCTCCCCTACTACGTGCAAAAGAACCTACCAGATCATAGGGTAGAGTTCATGGGGCGAAGGATTTCTCAACTTCAACTTGCAATAACAAATAATAACAACAACTTTTTTTTTTATTTCTTTATATATATATTCTTCTAACTAATAAAAACAAGAACAAACATACATTTCAATATGGGCCGTTGTAGTCGTTTGAGGAAATGGTCCACCAGCTCCACGGTCTAGTTCTCCAGTCATCTCCACTAGTGGTTGTCACAAAAGGGGGATGGATCCAAGTGGGTATGGAGCAAGCTCAACATACACCATGGGAATAATATGGAAAAAATATGGGAACAATGGTGAAAGATGAAAAGTAATGTCATGTAATGAATGAAAAAAAGTGTGAGTAAAAGTGTTTTTGGGGAGGCCTTCAGAATGTGTTTATAGTATGATCCAAGGTTTTTTGACCCATGGCATTTTATTGTGCATGGTATTTGTCCATGGTTTTTGACCCATTCTCATTTTAGGGTTTTTTGTTTCTTTTTGGAGAGAATGGGGATAAGTCAGAATAAATGCTCAACTTCCCTTCATTTATGGGGAAAGGAATAATAATTTTTTGGACCATATTTGGTGGAATTTTAGTTATGAAGGTCAAAATGGAGGAAATAATGGTGGGATAATGATGTATAATTAAGGTTTGGACCATGGACAGCCAGGTGAACAAAAGGTAACAAGGATGAATTATTACAAAATGCATGTGGGATAACTCTTTACATAAGATTGGACATTATTACCTTCCAAATACTTTCAATCATTATTACACATTCCAACACTCCCCCTTAATGATTATTGGGAGACATAATACAAAAAATGAGGAAGATGGAATTACATATCATCCCCCCTGATGACAAATTCCATAATGTCCATAAGTTGCGAATAAAAACATACTTTGCCTCATGGATTAGATAAAGATAATGGCCACTTCTCATCGAACCATGAAATTGCACATGAACCAATTTGTATGATGAACTCTACCACAATAGTGTATGGCTAATTCAATAGAACATGTGTCGATAAGCTCCAACTGGAGAATGACTATATCTAAAGAGAATCCATAACGACTACTACATCCAAAAAAATACCTAGAACATGTGGAAAGAGATCCAACTGCAAATTTCCTAGATCTAAAAGAGAAGCCATATTGACTACTAGATACAACAACAAAATGCCTAGAACACCACAATAGTCATTACAACCAGAAATCAACTAATAGTTGAAAGATGCAATGAAACTCTGCAATAGACCTCTTCACAAATATAGGACCCCAATGGTCTACCATCGAATATGATAACATGAAGATAATCATCATGATGTTAACAGTAGAAGATATTGCTTCATTACATTTTATCTAGAATATGGTGATTGAGATTAGATTACATTTCCCTTTGAATGACAACTTTAAAATCTAAAAAGAGGCAAATATGACCACGCTTTGCTGCCAAGGATAAGCTGGTCAATGAGGAACAATACTGAAAGAAGAAAGATAATCAAAACATTTTCTTAAGATAGGAATGGATGCTAGAACCAAGTTGCCCCATAACTCTTCACAAATACACAGGAAGTGAAGTAAGCGGAAAGATAATTTGCATAAATAACTTCCAAGAGTAAAGCCTAAACATGATAAGCCCAAGAAATGATATATGAAACGCTAATATGAGATTGCTCAAGACCATATAAATATTGAGTAAAAGGTAATTGAAATAAACATGACATGATATATAAAGATAAATTAAAATGTTTAACATGATCAACATAGCAAACTGTGGTTGGTGAAGCAGGCGTGGAGATCGACCTTTGACCAGGCGTGAAGCTAGATTGCAGGTTTCTGCCAGATCGTGAGCTGGGCGATCTCATCGAGGGGCTGCGTGCTCTGAAGGGCCTGGAGGTGATCTTTTGGCTGCATGCATGCTCAGCCTGTAGAGCTGTGCTGGACTGGCTGGGCATAGGAGTCCTCCATGCTCTGAAGGGTGGAGCATCAAGATGGCCGAGGAGACAGGCGGGGATCCACCGCCTAATAGTTCGGAAGCCTTCGAAAGGCTAATCTCTAACCCTGTCAACAGATCTAGTAAAAGAGAACTTTCGAAATTCGTCAAGAGAATAGAAGATGTGCCGGTGATAGCTCTCCCACCAGAGGAAACAATTCGGGTTGCCCTGTCATTGGCAGACTGTGCTCTGATCGGGAAGTTCACAGGGCTATGGCCTCCCCTAAAACTACTGATAGCTGGGTTCAACGGAACTGGCGACCGTTAATAACTAAAAATGTTGCATCTTACTCCGTTGGCAGATGATACTTCCTCTTTGACTTCGAATCTAAAGATGGCAAAGACCTAATCTTCAGAAATGGGCCCTACTTCATGGGGCCGCAAGGCCTGTACCTCAACGGCTGGACACCGGATTTCGACCCTGAAGCTGACATCCCTAAAGCCGTCCTAGTCTGGTTCAGACTGCCCAACCTTCCTATGCACTGCTGGAACCCTAAATCTCTTCAGACTATCGGGAACACCCTGGGGAAATATATTGATATGGCCAGTCCAAAGGATCAATATGCATGCGCCCGCCTCTGCGTGGAGGTTGACCTTGAAGCTGGGCTGCCAGAAGAAATAAATCTCACGGTGGGGAACTGGTCTCATATTCAAAAATTGGACTACGAGCAACTCCCCTTCAAATGCAAAGGATGCCACGAGTACAGGCACTTCCTCCGAAACTGCCCCAAAACACTGGAAAACCAGCAAGAGAAGGGGGAAGGCTGGCACAGGGTGAATAGATCCATATCGAGAACACAAGCAGGAGGAGGCACCAAGAAAGGTGAGGGAAGTGGAGCTAATCCACCTAAAAAATCCCAAGAGCCCTCAAAGTCTATAGAATCAGTGCAAGCAAGGGATGAAACTGCTGAAATAGAAGATAGAGCTAGTCATGAAAAAACCAAAGAACTGGAAATAGTCATCTCGGATCAAGGGAGAGATAACGAGGAAGATACAGCAGAAACCAAAGAAGGTGAAAGTCACGGGAAATCGGATGAAGATCCGGACTCGGAAGAGGAAGAGGAAGAAGAAGGGGAAATTGAAATAATAACCCCAAGAATGAATAAAACAAAAGGGAGGAAGTCTAGAAAAGAAGAAAGGGAGCAAGCAACCTACAAGGACAAGTTGGAAGGCTCCGAGCTAACCTTGGAAAAACTGTTGAAAAACCCAAGAAACACCCGTCAGCACGGGCATGCCTCGAAAGGGACGCCCGCGAACACCAAAAGTAAGTAATGAAGGTAATTTCCTGGAATTGCAGAGGGCTCGGTAGTAAAGGTAAGGAAGAAGCTATGCTAGATCTAATATCCCTACATCAACCCAACATCTTGCTGATCCAGGAAACAAAGCTGGAGGAGTCTGCATTCCTCCAAATTAGTAAAAAGTTTGGGAAAAAAATGGAACTGCTGCTTTAATCTCTAGGGGAGCTTCCGGGGGTATAGGAACCCTCTGGGATGACAGAAAATACGAAGTTATGGACACTAAAATCAGCACCCACTGGATCCTCACCGTGCTGAGACAAAAAGACACCAACTCCCTGGTAAGTATTTTTTACATCTACGCACCTAACTCTTATGGTGAAAAAATAAACTATTGGAATCTTCTCCGTGAAGAACGATCTAATCTGCAGGGTAATGTTATTCTGGCCGGGGACCTGAATATCATCCTCAGCCTGAATGAAAAGAGAGGAGGCTCTAGATCTAGAGACCCCGTCACTGACATGGTGGAAGATATCATTATGACCTGGAATCTCTCCAACATCAAGCCTATTATAAGGAAATATACCTGGACTAATAGGAGGTTCGGCCCCGGGCACATTGCGGCCAGACTCGACCGGTTCCTCATCCATGACAATTTCCTCCTGCTAGGCCTGATTATCTCTTCTAAAATCCTTCCCTTTGGCGGCTCTGACCATAAGCCCATCCTTTTGGAAATGGAGCAAGAAAAAAACTTGGGCCCAATCCCATTCAAATTCAACTCCTTGTGGGCCAAGCATGAGGATTTTTAAAAAATTGTAGCAGGATCTTGGATCTACCCGGTCACCGGCTCCCCCTTCTTTGTCTGGGAGGAGAATTTGAGGAGACTTAAAAAAATTCTGAAGATCTGGGCCAAACTGCTTCCAAAGCCAAATGACTCCAAACGCCATGCTGCCCAAGCGCTGGGGGCGCACCAGGCTGAAATGGAAGATAATATGGTGACTATAACTGATATCCAAAAGGAGACAAATCTGCACTTAACCCTCCACGCGGCCTGCAGGCAAGAGGCTGACTGGTGGCGCCTCAAATCAAGAATTAAATGGTTGAAAGAAGGTGACACAAACTCCAGCTTCTTCCATAAGTCGACAGAGGGCAGGAAAAGCACGAATAACGTCTCTGAAATTAAAGTTAACGATCAGGTTTTTAGCCAATTTGATGAAATCAAGGAAGAAGCATCTAATTACTTCAGCGAGCTGTTCACTGACCAACCCACTTCCAGCAACGCCCAGCTTCTTGATCTTGTCCCCAGCGCAGTCACAAGCAATGATAATGATCTTCTAAATAGAATCATTACGATGGATGAGCTCAGAGAATCCATTGCTGTCATGGAGGAGGACCAAGCTCCCGGTCCTGACGGGTTCAACGTGAATTTCATCTCAATTTGCTGGAACATTGTTAAAATTGATCTATTAAAAATGGTTAGAAAGTCCCAGAATTGGACCAAGATCGGAGGAAGTACGAATTCAGCCTTCTTGGCCCTCATTCCTAAGGAGAAAGACGCCAAGACCTTTGACAGGTTCCGACCAATATCTCTGTGTAATATTGGCTATAAAATCATCACGAAGATCATGGCCACCAGATTAAAGCTTATTCCGCCAGGAATTATCCCAGAGAACCAAGGGGGGTTCATCAAAGGAAGGAAGATTTGGGATAATATTATCCTTGTTCAGGAAGCCATACACTCTAGCCAGAAGAACGGAGATAAAGGAATGGTGGTGAAACTCGATCTGGCTAATGCGTTTGATAGAGTTAGCCATCTTTTTCTCCTCCAAGTAATGCTGAGATTTGGGTTTGCCCCCAAATTCGTCTCCTGGGTCCAGGCCTGCATCAGTAAGCCCTGGATAGCCCCCCTCATCAATGGCAGAGCTGGCCCATTCTTCCAAGCTACGAGAGGTCTGAGGCAAGGATGCCCGCTCTCGCCTCTCCTTTATGCCATTCAGGCTTCGGTACTCAGTTTCCAACTGGAACACGCCAGACTAGAGCATGAGCTCCCCGACATTCGGATGGCGAGAGGAACCAAAGACATTAACCACTCACAGTTTGCAGATGATACTATCTTAATGGGAGGGACCAGTCAGATTATTGCTCACCGGTTCAAGAAGGAACTGAATCGTTACTGCCAGGCTTCCGGCAGTAAAATTAATTTCAGGAAGAGCCAGATCTTTGGATGGAATATTAACCCGAGGGAAATGTTAGCTATAACCTGAATCTTAAATATGAAAGGAGTTGTAAATTGGGACTCCTTCAAATACCTAGGGGTGCCTATTGTTAAAACTAAATCCAATTCCTCAGATTGGATTCCCATAGTGGAAAAGATTAAAAGGAAAATAACAGGTTGGGGGACTGTCTGGTTGAATCTGGCGGGGAAGGTTGTTTTAGTCAAAGCTGTCCTGAACAGCTATTTACTCCATCAATGCTCTCTGCTCCTAGCTTCTGTCAAAATCATAAGCCAAATTGAAGGATTACTGAAAGCCTTCCTATGGAATGGAGGGAATAAAGGAGAAGGCAAAAAATATGCTCTGATCAACTGGAATACTATTAAGCTACCAAGGAACGAAGGAGGCCTCCATATTAGGGATCTCAAAGCTCAAAATTTGGCCATTGGGGCCAAACTACTCTGGAATATTCTCGAGTCAAAGCCAACCTGGTGTAGTAGAGTCCTAAAAAATAAATACTTTCCAGGAGATAGACTCAGATGCTTAGAAGGAGAACATGTGAGCAAAAAGGGATCCTCCATCTTCAAGCTATGCAAAAAATTGCTGCCTCCCTTCATCGAAAGGTTACACTGGATACCAGGTAATGGAAAAGCCATAAACTTCTGGTAGGATACGGTCCTTGGGAAATTTCCCCCACACCTGCCACGCCTGCAATCATGGATGGAGGAGAGAGGTTTGATCACGTTATGGAGCATCTCCAAATGGGAATCGAATCGCTGGACAGAGTGGGTGCTGCCGGATTGTCCCCCTGCGCTAGAGAATGAGGAAAAAATGTTGTGCCATCACCTAGCCGGGATAGCTCCAATTTCCATCAACTTGAAAGACAGATGTGGCTAGGGCAACAGGTCTGGCTCCTACACGACTGCTGAAGGGTATAGCGAGTTTGCTGCTTCATTCAATGTGCCAGTGAACCCTGCGATCTGGAAACATAATTGGAATAATAAAACATTGCCCAAAATTGATGTGTTCATTTGGATTTTAACCCATCAGTGTTTGCTAACAGGAGAGAATCTAGAAAGAAGGGGGCACGCAGGCCCATTTCGCTGCCCACTCTGCGTTGCAAACTCTGATACTATTTCTCATTTATTTTTCAATTGCCCATATACCATATCAATCTGGAATGGAATAGTGCAGAATGGAGATGCTGGATTTCATTGGAATGGGAGTAACCAGGAATTTTTTATTCATTGGGAAAAAATGTATAAAGGCGAGTTGACTAAGAAGAATGGGTTGAGAGCTTGCTGGCAGAAACTAGCCAAAATTGTTTGCTGGTGCGTCTGGAAAGAAAGAAATCAGAGAATTTTCCAGAATCGGCACCAACCAGCATGGAAGTTAACTGTAATAATCAATGCTCTTCTTGGTGAGGTGGTGAGTAGATCCACGATCCCGACTAATAAAACTGAGTTGACAAGTAAAGAAAAAAAGTGGATGCAAAGTCTCAAGATTCAGGGAAATAATAGCATAGCTGTCAATAAAATGGAGGAATGGGAAATCCGAATGGATAACTCCCAGCTCAAGAATTGGTTAAAGGAAAGAAAGATTTTCAAATTATTTTTTGATGGAGCCTCAAAAGGGAATCCAGGAAGAGCGGGAGGGGGTGGAGTTATTATAAACCCAAGAGGGATCGCTGAAATAGAATATTCTTGGAGCATCGGATATGAGTCTAATAATATGGCTGAAGCTTATGGGCTTTGGCAAGGCCTCAAGCAGGTTCAGAACTTAGGAGCGGATGAAGTTGTGGTCATTGGTGACTCACGGCTAATTATTCAAGCACTGATTAGGGGAAGAAGAGGGAAAAATGAGAGGCTGGAAGGACTGTTAAAAAGAATCAGATATATGGCTAAAAGCTTTAGGAATATTGAATTCTTCCACGTTCTTAGGGAACTGAATATGAGTGCGGATGAAGCAGCTAACAAATTCATAGATTTAGGGTGTTATGAACTCATGGTAAACTCGAGGATTAGTTTGGAAATCCCTCCATAAATGACCGTCATTCTAAAGATGGAGTCTATTAGTGGTTCTTTGTATCCATGATCAGCGGTCTTTAGCCGAATCTCTCTTAATAAAATAACCGTTTTTGTTTAAAAAAACATAGCAAACTGTGATAAAATCATGATATCACTTATAAAAATATGAAATGACTAGTCATTAAGCATTTGTCATTAACATGGGTTGATTTTTCGTTATCATCATGTTAACATGCAATAGATGAATGCTCTGAAAATGTCAATGCTTACATATAGGAATGTTCGAGACAAGTAATATAGAACTAGATACAATCTCTACAACACGTGATAAATAAACTAAACCTTAAAAAAAGACAAGAATCTTATAACAAACCATTGTAATATAAACATGATATCAAATAGATTCAAAGATTGATTTTACTCGGGAAATTAATAAGAGTAAATATGATCACATACTATAAAATATCAAATAGATGGGAAAATTTAGTCATTAAGCACTTGTTAACTTAGTGAGAATTAAATGGTTTTTTACTCTCGTCATGAGAAATGCTAGAGATATATGCTCCTAAAATGTCAAAGAAGGAATCTATCACAAAGATAGGATAATGACAAGTAAATAGGAACAAATAAAACCTCTAGAATCAACATGAAATAGACTAAGAAACTAATCTCTAATGTAACCAAAAAAGGCTAGTGACATAAAGCATATACAAGATGTCCAAACACTAACTATTTATTATTTGCGAAAAATTTGAATTTAAAAAAAGACATATATATATGTAAGAGCATAATGACCAAGATATGATACCATATTAGGGGTGGAAGGGGGGGGCGGGTTCTCATCACCCCAGATGAAAATCAAGAAACAACTTATTCATGAGGACTCGAACATGAAACAAACAATGTTGCAGAATCCTTGGCTCTCTGGTAAGGCCTTCATCAAGCCACAAATCAAGGTATCAAGGATCTTATAGAGGTCATAGACTCAAGGTTAATCATTCAAGCTCTCACAACCAACTCTCTCCCCTCTCAGTTGCAAATCCATTAGTTGATCAAGAAAATCGAGAGCCTAGCCAACTCTTTCCGCAAAATTGACTACTTTCATGTCCTAAGGAAACTAAATGGCAAGGCAGATCAAGCCACAAATACTGCTTCAGCCCTTCGCAAAGGAATTCTAGTTGTTAATGATTTTGATATCTATAGTCAGCTCCCATAGGACCATGGCTTATGGTCTATGGGGATTACTTAAGCCTCCCCCACATGGAGCCTTGCAGCATGCTCCTCAACTCATGGCGTATTTTACTCCCATATGAATGCACGTGGGTTCATGCATGTGGCCCGCTTCATTGTATTTAACCGGAAGTATGACTCCTTCTCTGAGTCTCGTCCGAGGCTTCATTCTATCTTTGTCTGCGTTATGTCCCATCCCCTGCATGTGATTCAGGTGGTATATCATCCTATGAATATGGTTGCATTGATTATGAATGATGGTCTCGTTATTATCCAAGGTTATGGCACTGATCGTAATCTCTATTGTTGGTTCGCTTGCAAGTTCAAAGCCACTGAGTCTGTTAGAATTCAGTTTGTTCTCTGCATAATGGAAGCCTCTTTGGAATCTACAGCGTCATCAGATCCAGTCCAGTCTGTCATGGCTGACATAAGAGAGATACAGAAGAAGATTAAAAGGATGAATCAATTTCTAAACAAGCTGGATACCGAGGGAGGGTTTCGCATGTAAATTGTAGACCGGGACATTGTTCAGCTGTGAAAGGATTTTTCCCAAGCCATCAATCAGACCGAACAAGCCTATGACCAGATTGCTTGTAGATCTGGAAATCAAATTTGAAAAGCTGAAGCTCAAGGTGGTGAAATTGGATCAGGGCTCTGCGTTCATAAGTTCTTCTTCCCGTCATGGAGGAAATGCTAAATGATCCAAGCTATCCCTAGATTTTTCATTTTTTGGTTTTCTATGTTTCATAGTGCATAGCGTGTAACTAAGCAGTGTAGTCTCTTTTTGTCTTTCTTTATGAACTAGAAGGGTAGAAGTAGTAAAATATCAAATTATGTATGAGTTGTTGCACTCTAAACTTTGAATTCCGCTTTCTAAGGGCATCGTTGCACTATGTAGTTTTCTCTCAGTCGTTACACCATTGTTTTTTATAAATATAACTATTTTTGTCTTAAAAAAAGATATGATACCATATTAAAAGAGTGATACCATGTTAGAATATTGAGCAAAAAAATTGATCAAACAAAACAATGATATCACTTATAGATATGAAAATATAGTCATCAAGCAACTAAGTCCTAGGCATAATTTCATTTCTTGATGTCACCATTAACATACTAGAGATCCATGTCCCTGAAAATGTCAAAACATCCTCCCCACAAGAAGGTTAGAAACAAGTTAAGCAAGAACAAGACAACCTCTATAGGCATGATGAATAAGAACAAAAACCCTAATACAAAGAGATCAAGAAGCGCATGACAATAATTTCAAGATAAGAGATGAATAAAGACTTAATTTTCTCACCAAAACCATAGCCCAACAAATGCTAAAAGATAGATCTGTAACTCTATGACAGAAAATCAAAAGCAGAAAAAACATAAAAAATTAAAATGACCATAACTCAGTCAATATTTCCCAAAATATTTAGTATAACTTGTTTTCAGAACTAGAAAATTCATTATGCATCCACTTGCGTAGATAGAATAGAAATTGGCACTCTGTCAAAAGATATTCGCTCTGCACTCCGCACGGCTATTACACAAAAAAATAGAAAATAGTTGATTTTAAAATAGTGATATCTCCACCGTCCAGACTCCAAATGAGATGATTTTTTTTTAAATTGAGTATTTTTGTGAGAGGAACTCAGGCCTGCAATTTGTTTCTTCAAAATATACATAGAAATCACATCCCAATTTTACCTTAAACACTTCTCCACAAAGAGTTAGGGTTTGAAATAAAAGAATTAAAAAATGTAGTATAAATCCCATATCTAAAAAAACTACCACTTGGATATTGTAGATTGGGTCCCAAAACTACAAAACATGAGGAGCCCAAGTGAAATCATGAGAAAATGTTGCTTAGAAAACATAATCTAATATTTTTAATGAAGAACGTAGAATGTACAAATCTTCTTAATCATCAATAACCTCCAATCTTACAATAGAGATCCCACACATGAGCATCACATCCCACTCCATAGTCACATTACATGGCACATCCTTGTGTGCATATATGAATTCTTTATGATTTACAATGACTCCTTCACCTCATTATATACCAAGAGGTCATTATATACCAAGAGGTATTAGAGGAATTACATCCCATAACACATGTGGGATAAATATAATTTCACCTCTTTATATAATAAAAAGTAACAAGAGTAAGTTATTACAAAATATATGTGGGATAACTCTTTTACATAAGAGTGCACATCATTACCTTCCAAATCTCCAATCATTATTACATATTCCAATAAATATACACTTGATTTTGATACCACGTATGGCTCTTGAATTGGTGCACATGCTCCATTCCCCTCTTTCTTTGGTCTTAGTATAGCAGGTACTACACATGGGCTCAAAATTTATCTCATTATATCTTGCTCCAATAATTCATGAGCTTTCACATTTATCTCTTCATTTTTAGCTGGAGTTAATATATTTGGCACTTAGTTTATAACACTAAATCCTTGATTGAAATTTGTCCTATGGGAAATGCTCATAACAAGTAGTAATCCCTTAAGTAAATCATTTAAAATAAACACTTTGATTACACCTAACAACTCACTCACCTCCAATTTTATATCATTATTTCTCATTTCCAATCCTACAGTCTTTGGCAAATTAACAAAACAACACCTTCTCTTCCTTTCATATTCAAGTATCTTTGTTGTGCATATCATGACCCTCCTATAATTAAAATTATTATTTTTACTACTTTATTCTTTTTTCTCTTTCAAAGGCAACAATATATATTTCTCTCTATCTTTCTATGGTGGAAAGGTTTTCTTCACACCATCATGAATAATATTTCTAATGTATCGCTAAGGTCTTCCTAACAATAGTGATAACCACCCATCTGTACTACATCACGTAGCACTTGGTGATGGTATGTTCCAAGGTGGAAACTAATTGAATGTTTTTAAGAAACAATGGCATGTGTCCTTTATACAACCATGAAACTCTATAGGCATTAGGATGTGGGGGGCACGTCGGGAAATACCAACTTCAAATCTTCAATAACTTCCCTAGATACCAATTTTTTATACTACCACTATCTATAATGAGGGCATAACACTTACCTAAAATTTCACATATAGCCTTAAAATGTAATAGTACTACTCGCGTTCCTTATCCTCAAGTCAACTCTCTAGATTCAATAGAAATATTCTAAAAAATAGGTTCTCCCGCACTCTTGCTAAACTTCATTAATAAGAGTATTATCCCCCATTATTGATATAGCTAGAATTTAAATAACACAAGAAATAGTAGTTTTCCCTTATTTCCTTCTATCCATATTCAAATTGTCTAAACATTCAAAGGACTCGTTCCCAGGTTAATGAAATTTGAAAATTTTCCCATAAATTATTCCTCCTCTAACCCTAGGATTTCCTTTGCCTCTAGGAGCTTCATAGTTTCTTCTATTTCCTTGGGTTGGAATATCTATATTACCACCTTGTTCTTAGCTTTCACCACCTTGTCCTCTCCCAAACATGCTTCTACCTCTATCACACATGAGATATTGGTTGTTTCCTTGCCAATGTATCTTTTTCTCTTAAGGCAAATTAATAAGCCACCCTAATAGAGCTAACTATAACCATAGTTAGTTCATATTGAATTGCATGCCTTAGGCCATTAATGTACCTAGAAATATATTCATATCCCTTGTCACAATAACCATACCTAATGGACAATCTATAAAACTCTCTAGTGTACTCCTTTTTTGTTTTTTAACCAAAATGATTAATTTTTTTTATTGATAAAGAATATATTAGGCTTTCACCCAATTACAAATTGTTCCGAAAAAAAACTCTTACATCAAAAACATCCGTTATCAAGGAATGGGATGTAGTGAACACGGTCCTTCATTAACTCTTATCATTCCAAGAGGAAGAAGACAGCCCTGATTTGCTTTGGTATCTGCCAAGTTATTCAATTCACGAAGAATGTGATAAGAATTTACTGAAGCACAATCTATCAAAATGTAATGCATCCTTTGCATGATCACATTCAAAATGGAATTGTTAAACAATGAATCAGAATTTAAAATTTTAATGATAATTTCAGAATCTCCAAATATTTGCAAGTTATTATGTCCCGCTTCCTGTACAAGTTGGCATGCTTTAAGAAGTGCAAATAATTCGGCCTGATTATTTGTAATGTGTCATACTCCCCAACTTAAACTAGTTTCTAACTTTCCGCCTGGATATAAAATCAAGCTCCCTGCCCCTGCTTTACCCGGATTTTATTTTGACGCTCCGTTAAAGAAGATTGAGACTTTATTTTTGGTTTTCCACCATTCTGAAAATCCGATTGTTGAAATTCTGACCTGCCATAAAGGTTTTATAACATGCCTGCTAAATCCAATCTGAGCATTAACCACTTGCTTTGTGGCAAGCCAATTGAGCTCAACTTCTAATTTGGTTCCATCAATTTGATGAGATCCAGCTACTTCAAGAAGAAATGCTTTAGCTTTGGATGCTACAATTTCTGATTTTTGAATTTTATTATTAAAAATTAAGTCATTTCTAGCCAGCCAAATTTTCCACCAAATAAATTTTGGAATGGCTTGCCATATTTTCCTCCATTCATGACTAAACGGAAGGGTGCCCAGATATCTTGACTGTCAATTTTCAAAAAGCATGATAGGATCAGCATTAGTAGAATCAAAAGAGTAAGGCAGCCCACTCATTACAAATGCCCAAAATTTTTGAGCAAAAACCACATTCAACAAAAATATGTGCTGAGAATTCAGCAGCTCTATGACAAAAGCAGCATCTAAATGGTTCGAAGAAACCTCTTCTTAGTAAATTTTCTCCAGTTAGTAATTTCTTATGCATTAAATTCCAAATAAAGAAATTGATTTTTGGAAAGCTGGGAAGATTCCAAACCATCTTCCAAAATGCTGCATTGAGGGAACAACTGGAGGCCGTAGCACAGATTTGGGAAGAATCTTGTAATAGTTTGTAACCAACAGCTGTAGAGTAGGAACCACTAACACCCCATCCCCATGAATCTTTATAGGAGCGATGGACTGGAGCCTTTCCAGCCAAATTGTCCATTAGCAATTTCTGGAGTGCAGAGAAGTTTGGGAGTACACGGTCTGAGATGACTGGAAAAGACCACATGTTTCAGCTTCCTTTAGCATCCCAAAGGCATATATTGACCAATCGAAAGATTCCTTTATTAATCAACCAATTCTTTATCTCAAGGATGGAATTTTCAAAATTTAAAGGAGCTTGTCCATTGATTTTATTGTCCCACAACAAGGTCTTTATACCATTGACTGGTGTTCGAAAAAGATGCTGAACAAAAAAATCTAATCCTTTCTTGCATAAATTCCATAAATTCAAACCTTTGGGGGTATTTTCCATATTCAGATTTCTTATATTAACTCCATGAAGGTATTTTTTCCAAAAAATATTACTTACCGGATTTTTTTGTTAGAAAACAGCTGCCATAGCAATTTTCCTCCCATTGCTATGTTCAACATTATTGGGTCTCTAATTTGCAAACCTCCATCAAGAATAGATCTCTTTACAGTTTCCCATTTAACCAGATGCATTCGATTTTGATTTCCTTTGCCACCTCTCCAGAGGAAATCTCTGATCAGTTTGGATATTTGATTCGTAATCTCTTTTGGCGCCAGGAGAAGAGAAGATTGATAAATGGGAAGGGATGAAAGGACTGATTTGATCAAAATTACCTTTCCTGCCTTCGTAAGCCAATGACCACCCCATGAAACAATATTTTCCTTACTCTTGCTAATGATACCCAGATAGAGAGAGGTGTTATTTTGACCCAGAGTTAATGGGAGACCTAAATATTTTACCTTGTCCCAAGAGGCATATCCTTCAAAACCCAAAATCTGAGAAAAATTTTCAACTTTAAATTGATCTACATTCCATCCGAATACTGAACTCTTTCTATTTTTGATGAGAGCCCCTGAAATAATACATAATTTATGCATGATTTCTGAGAAGACTCTTGCCATTTTTAAAGAAGCCCCTCCCAAGATAAAGTGTCATCTGCAAACAATGCATGGTTAATAGCTTCAACTCATGTTGCTGAGGTAATACCCGGGATAATGCCAACATTTTTCCTTGTTGTTAGATTTATACTTAATGAATCGACCATGAGAATGTACAAAAAAGGCGACAGAGGACAACCCTGACGAAGACCCCTAGAAGCTTGAAAAAAGTTTGCTGGTCTGCCATTCACTAATGGCGCTATCCAAGGATTGTTAATGCAATCTTTTATCAAATTTATGAAGGAAGAATTAAATCCAAAAGAACAAAGAACTGAGAAGAGATAGGAAAGCTTTACCCTATCAAATGCATTTGCCATATTGAGTTTGATAAGTATGCCCTTCTCCTTCCGATGAAAGCTGGAGTGCATAGCTTCCTGGACTTGTATTACATTATCTAGAGTATGTAGACCTTTTACAAACCCGCCTTGAAGAGGAGAGATCAATTTCCCAAGCAAAAGTTTAAGTCTGTTGGCTAAAATCTTAGAAAGGATTTTATAGGAAGCATTGCAAAGGGAAAGGGGTCTAAATCGATCAAAAGAAGAAGGATTGGCTCCTTTAGGAATTAAAGCAAGGAATGTGGAGTTTTTGCATCCACCCACTTTGGCTTTGACCTGAAATACTTTTATCATCTAGAGAAAATATTTCCTAATTAATGTCCAACAGACTCAATAAAAATGAAAGGAGAAGCCATCAAGGCCTGGGGATTTATCCGACTCCATGGACCATATCACATCAATAGTTTCTTGCTCAATAAAGGGCTTCATTAACTCACCATTTTTCACCTCACTCACCAAACTAGGAATGTTGGACAAAAAGTCAAAAGCTAAATCTGAGTCAGAGGAACCATCATCCCTAAAAAGGTTCTAAAAATGCTCTTCAGCCATTTGTTTAATTTGTGAAATTCCTTCGACCGGTTCTCTAGACAGGGAGGAAATTTTTGATATATGGTTTTGAGAAAGTCTGACTCTACATTGCTTGTGGAAAAAAGAGGGGTTCTGATCTCCAGCTTTCATCCAAGTACTGCGAGATTTTAATCTCTAGTATTCTTCTTCACACCTAAAAGCTTGAAAATAGTTGAATTGAGCTTTTTTATCTTTTTCTAGCAAGGCAGGAGTAATTTCTAAGATTTCCATTTCCAATTGGATTTTCTCCAATTTTTCCAAAGATTCTTTCCTTTCACTGATTGGATATTTTTGAGTAAGTTTGAGCCATTCTTTTAAAGCAACTTTGGTATTTTTGAGCTTCCTCTCCCAAGCAAAATTCGCCGATGCTACAACTGAAAGATCCCAGGCCATATTTACAGTACTCATAAAACCATCTCTGTCTTTCCACAGTGGACTAAACCGAAATGTAATGGGGCCAAGGTCCTCTTCATCTACAATCTGTAGCAAAATCGGCTTATGGTCTGAGGTAATCTTGGGAAAGATGCTAGTGGAAATGACTTTTTTATCTAGCAGCAAAGAACTCTGCACCAGAAAATGATCCAATCTAGCTGAAATGTTTGTTGCACCAATTCTATTGTTTGACCACGTGTATCGTCCTCTTTTTGGTTTAAAATCAATCAGCTCCCACGTTAAGATGATATTATCCACCACTCTCAGCATTGGATCTTTCCCATAAACTCCTCCAGATTTCTCTTTGTCATTCAAAATAATGTTTAAATCACCTTCCATGATAATATTTGAGAATGGATTAGTAGCAAGATAAGCATCCAACGTGCTCCAGCATTCACATTTTTCCAAGGAGTTTACTGGCACGTAGAGGTTGAAGAGACGAAACGTTTTTTGACTTGAATTATGCTGAATTTTAGAAAATAACCAATGTTGTGTTATGTGAGATTATTCCAAAGTGAAGACATTTTCTATCCATACAGTGGCAATTCCACCAGCGGTGCCTCTGGCACCCACAGCCGTTCCTATCTTCGATTTCCATTTCTTACTGATTGTGGATAGAAGAATATCTTCACTGATTTTTGTCTCTTGGAGCATAAGAACATCTGGAGAGACAATTTTGATAATATCATTAACAACTTCAAATTTTGACGGATTTCCAAGCCCTATATAATTCCAAGAGACGAAGTTCATTATTTGACGGAAGAGGGAGGGCCTCCTTTTACAAGTATGGCTCAGGTATTCCTTCTTATTGACATCTCGATAGTGGGTTGATTTCCTTGCATCTTAAGACAATCAGATTCTTCCTCCTGAACCATCTTATGATATTTTCTCCCTTTTTTGGAAGACTTCTCGAGGGGATCTTCATCGGATGAGCTAGAATTGTCTAGAGGTTTCTTTTTTTTGCTATTTCTATGTATGTGGGAGAATGACCTTCCACAGGAGAGCTGAGAGGATCAACTGAACCTATGGCTTCTTCACTTAACGTATTGTGAGGTGTAGGGACTTCTCCCTCTTCAATCACTGAGAGCACTTGTTCTTCTAGTATGCTTAATACTTCAAAGTTGTTTTGAGATGATAGTTCTATCATTGCTGTTCCATTTTCTTTCTGTTTCTGTCTAAATGGTTTGTTGCTCGTCCCCACTTCTCCTCTTCGTACCTTAGCTTTATTTCCTTGTTTTGTTGAAGTGTTTTTTTGAACTTGAGTCCATTGATCTTCTTTTTCTTTGATAGCTTCTTCCTCATTTTTTTTACAAGATCTGGAAAAATGCCCATATTCATGACAAAATATGCACTTAAAGGGCAATTGTTCATAGTCTAGATCTTGCACATGAGACCAGTCTACTACTTTCATATTAATAGCTTCAGGAAGCCCTACCTCCAAGTCCACTTCAACACATACTCTGGCATAGGTGTATTGATCTCTTTTGGCAGCCTTGTCTATGTATTTCCCCAGAGTGTTTCCTAAAACTTCTAGGGACCCCAAATTCCAACAATGGAGAGGAAGATGCGGTAACTTGACCCAAACAGGAACAGTAGAAGGGACATCTTAATTCGGGTCAAAATCAGGAGTCCATTTGTTTAGGTAAAGCCATTGAGGGCAAATTAAATAAGGCCCATTTCTAAAGATTAACTCTCTATCAGCTAAGTTTTCAAATAGAAAGAGATAATAACCCTTACCTAACAGGTTACTACAAATTCCCTCTGAGATGAGAGGCTTCCAGTTCCGTTGAACCCATGCTTCGATTGTCTTGGCTGGTGGCCACAAACTTGTGAATTGGCCAATGAGACCCCAATCAGCAATGTTTAGAGTTGTTCGATATGGTTGATCCACTGGGAGATCTTCCGTAGGAATATTTTCGATCTTCTTAACGAAGGACTATTGGGATTGAGATATATTCCGCTTACTACCTGGGGCTGCCAGTTTCCTGAAGGCATTGAGATTAGGGGAAGAGGAGAGGCCCCCTCCATCCACCATGACCTCAAAACAGAGACTCAGAAGAACTCAAGCTCAGCCCAAAGATCGAGAATCTGGTAAGAAGAACACCCTCCACCAGAAGCAATCAAGAAGAAACAATTCTTTCCAAATTCTTGAGAGAGACACCACAGAATCCAGTCCGATAACAAACACTGAGGCCTCCAAAAAACTCCACATAACTAATCAGTAGGCTATAGATGCCTAAAGGATCTAAGGAGTCCATAGAGAAATCCACCGAAGCCCAATGCAAACACCAAGTCCTCCAAGAACAACTGAGAACGTTCTAGGGAGGGCCTCCAGAAGCACAGATTTCACCAGCGCTATCCAACTCAAATTGGTCAAGAAACAGGACCAACCTCCTCAAGCTGAGAGCCGAAGCTAGAAACAATCAATACTCCACGAAGAATACCACAACGACCCACCAACTGGAACTGCAAAACCAGAGAATAGGCTGAATCCACACTGATCAAGCTTGAAGGTTTGTTTTTTAAATTTTCTTGGAGCAAAAAAATCACTGTTGTCAGGGATCGAAATTCCCTCTCTAGTGTACTCCTTCATAGTCATATCTTTATGTATTAGATTTTGAAACCTTCTCTACGAATTCAAAGTATAATCAATAGGAAAAAAATAACTTGTATCTTAGGAAGCATTATGTCCCAAACCTTGATTTATTTTTCCCTTTCCTTTGTGTTTCCAGTTACACATTATCCCACCATAGAGATGCATGCCCTTTCAACTTCATGCAATCTAACTTTACTCTTTTGGGGAATTCAATTTTCCCAAATTCAAAGAAATTATATGTATCTCTAGTCCAATCAATTAGTTGTTATGGGTAAAGACTTGTGGAAAACATAGGATTTTCCATTCTTGACTTTCCTCTCCAATATGGTAGTGCTTTAATAATTCATTTCCATAGGCCATTAACAAATGCATCAACTTCTTATGGAACCCTAGTTTCTCTTTCATTATCACTTGCATCTTGAACTTCTATAGCAACCCCCCTTAAATGAGTTGTCTATACAACCTCCAATATTGCTTGTATTCCATTCAACATATATGTTACTTCATATGTAGCACATTTATGTTGTCTTATGCCTCTCCATAGTGATCCTACTCCTCTTTTATTTTTCGTGTTGTCATTTTTGGTGCACAATTTGTCCACTTACAGTTATATCCAACAAGTATCTTTATTGGAACAACAATTTCTCCCTATAACAAGTCTACCCAACTCAGTCCTCAACTAGGATTATGCTCTTTAAATACAAGTAGGCCACAACTTGCTCAAATACCAAGACGATGCCAACCCTAGTAAGAGTTTTATCAAATTTCAACTAGGTGAAAAAATTTAGAGTACACGATTCATCAAATAAATGATTGAGCACACTGTAATTCATAAATAATTAAACATAAGGAGGAATTGGTCTCTTCAAACCAGCATATCATATTAATTGGAAAAATATTGAATTTACACAGTTATGCCCTCAACGGTCTCTCTTCATTATATCAACAAATGGATTTCTTGGGCCCATTGGTATCATGTAAACTAGGATTTTTACAATTGATTAGAACTCACTAATCTTAGACAAATTATAGCCTAAGTCACCTTCATCGTGTTACACCATGACCCTCCCCCTTCTTGTTCTTCTCTCTTTTACCTCCTTATGTAATAGACATGATACCCTCTTTTTCTCTTGAGATTCCTTCTTAACTCCTAAATTCACTTCTCTTGCTTGAAATCATGTAGATTATTAATTAAAACCTCCCAACCATAAATAGCTTAACTATCGATGGGGATGTCTAGATATTCACATCAAAATTCACATGAAGAAAAATGTTGTGGGTTTATCATATTAAAATTAGGAATTGGGAAACCCTTAATTAAACTACAATCGTTTGACCTTAGTAAGGCAGAATGGATGGTGGGGAATCCATCATGAAAAACCCAAACAAACACCCTCTACCAAAATGGATATATCATGGGGAGAACATGATTATTGGTGGAAAATTAACGGGATGGCCATGATTTGGTCAAATTTTTATAGGAGCTAAAACCCCATGAAAAAAGGAAATGTGGTTGTATGCCTTGTGACAAAACCAATGGTTATATATTCTTGATACCTAATCATTCTTCTGCCACAACCTATGGATGGATAAAAGGTATGACAAAAAACACAAGGTCAATGGTCTGGCATTAAACATTTGAGTGTTGATACATTGAAACAACACCAATCCATGTATAACCTACATAATGCATCCCATAACATCATGACCTAGTCATTTTGCACCTCATTAATCCTGGCTAGACCTCCAATTAATTGTTCATAGGGTCAAGCAGTTTATGATTCACTATTAGCACCACTCATGTGGGAAATTACTTAAGTCTACACAACCCCTATAAGTTAATAAAATGGCTAGTTTGTGGCTCACAAATGCATGCATGCTTATTTTGATGGCATTTTGGAATATGTGCATCTATTTGTAACACCCATCTCCATAAATGTCAATAACTTAGCCTTTCTTGATGCTTAGCTTATAGATTATCATTAATGAACAAGGAGAGTTCATACAAAATCTAGTTCAAGAATAGATTTCCATTGTATCTATATAAATAATCCATGGGGATGCATTCATAAGAGGAAAAAATAGCAAGGTTATGTTGCCAAAAATGTATTAGAGAGATAAAGAACTATTATTCATATCCTTTCATTGCTTAAGTTTTTGTTCCTCTTTCTACTTGCGTGCTTTTCGTAGTGTACATTCATAAGGAACTTGATACCCTCACATACCAATATGGAGACTAAACATACAAGGAAGTAAAAGGACCCTCCAAGAATGACTCTAGAGCCCACTTGCTATTACAAACTCTCTTTAGGTGTTGTGTTTTAAGTTATTGCTTTATCCATTGGATTGACCAAGTATTGTTTCCCCCCCTGATAATGGCCTTAAGAATTCTATTTGTTAATGAATCCATAATTTAGTGAACGTCTTATAATGACCATTTCATTAAATTTGGACTGATAAGAAAGAATTTAAACTAAAAAAGTAAGTTTTTTTTGGAAGTGTGAATATCGGTGTTTCTAAAGTGTAAAAATGGATTATTAAAGTGTGAATATTGGTTTTAAAAATTGTGGATTTCAAATAATATTGAATTCAAAAGTGTGAATTTCAATGCTGAAAGTGTGAAATTTGATTATGCAACTGTGAATTTCGATTTCAAAAGTGTGAATTTTGATTCCAAAGCTATCAATATCAAATTGCAACAATGTGTGTTTGGATTTATTTTCTAATGCTTATATATTTAAATCCAATAGTAGATAACCAAGATTGATTCCATAATAGTACAAGTACTAAGGAGGAAGTGATCAAGTTGAAGTTGATAATTGATGGTTCAGTCATGCAGTAAAGTCATGGATTCAATATGAGAGGCTATGTGTCCTTCCAAGATCTCTTTAATGGCATTAATCATGGTTTAGGTTGCATGAAGTGGTCTTCCTTTTGTGTTGGCAAGTTAAGCTACAATATGAATGAAATATGTTGGGATGGAGTAGGGTATTAGTTTGCTAGAAGAAGGCATGATCCAAAGGAATTGTTTGGAATTCTTCATTTTCTAAAGACCCTTTTATCTATCGACCTATGATTTAAGATATATGTCCTCCCAGTTAGAGTCAGGGCATCAAAACTCTAGAATATTTATGGTTAGGTATTTACTCCAATAAATTATTCAAAGAAGATTTTGAGTTGTTGGGTTATTATTTACGGTTTGAAATCATGAGGAATGGGAATTGAAGTGTGAAAACAAAAGAAAAAAAACCATCATGAGAGTTTCCTTGAGATCTCAAGATTTGAATGTTGACGTTGGGGATCTAAAGCATTAGGTGAAGTTGATGTTGTAGAAAGAGTAGATCAAGGTGTTGTTGCTTAAATAAAGTGATATACGTACGCATAGATCAAATAATGTGGAGTGATAAACACAAAGAATAAATTTATGGCAATGAATGTGACCATCATTTCATAAGAGGACTGGCAAAGGAGGAACAATACAATTGATCAATTTCAAATAAGAGACCAAATTTGATCGTAAAATGTTCAATATATTCCTAGAAATAGTTCAAATGTATAACTATCACCAGTTAGAAGTTCTTCCTCTTCAACATATTTCTCACTCTTCTAGCCATCCATGTTATCATCTTCATCTTTAATATTCTTTGTTGCTTCAACAACTTGTTCCTTGTGCGCAAGAAATATATTATGTACAACTTTGAATAGTTAGCCCATGGATTCTTTAAAAAAAATATCAAAGGAAGTGATAAGGGTGAAGTCATCCCAAAAGAATTCTAAAATGGATAGATTTTGAAAGGTTTTATCATAGGAAATATTTTAGGGTTAGGTATGTGAAGTTCAAGGGTTTAGTTATTTTTGTATCCACAAGGAGGAATTGGGTTTAATCAATTATGAAGTGGATCCTGCATCCCTAGGTCCAACCTTTACATCGTAAAAATAGGTTATAGACTTGTGTAAGCCTACACAACAATTAACGAATAATGAACTTGCAGTCAGCTAATAGAATTCACCATATATCTACTTGAAATATGGAGGGTATACAAATTGTAAACCTGCAAAGGATGGTACTATACCTTTATAGTCCTTAAAATGATACCCATACAATATTTTGGAAAATAAGCATGTACTAAGACTTGTGAATGTTTACTTTTTTTCATTTTTGCATAACACGACTTGCCATGGTTGTAGTGTGGCCTTTTACTCTCATGATCATATTGCTAAAGTTAAGGAATGGGGAGTTGAGGTTATTTCAACTAGCTTGAGTTAGAAGGGAATGGATGAGAACACTTCAACATTTTCTCTTACATTTCAAGTGGTGAAGGGTCCAATAAAGCTAAGAGTTGGTGGAAGCAATGTAGAAGTGAGTACTTAGTTAGGTATAAAGAAGCATCGGAAGAAGCATGTTAGGGTAAAACCAAATAAGGTGAAAATGATGATCGTTTAGGTTTTGGTATGGATGAGGTTGAAGTCTCATGGAAAAATATTTTCTAAGTTGATTTGTGGTGGATGGGATTGGGAGGGGAATCCTTGAGAAACTAGTTAATCGAACATTGTAGGGATATCATTCGATATATCCATGCATTCCATGTTATAGTTTGGGGATGGATATCCTTTATAGTGAAGAGTTGGAATGATGGAAAACTACTTCTATATAGGGCTTGGAAATGAGGTCACTCAAGACTATATTTGAAGAATTGGAAACCAAATTTTGATTCTATAAGGGAGCCAACTTGTTTGAAAAATTTTTGGTACTTCTCCTAGTGTTTCCCTTGGAACTATGGAACTAAGAAATTCTAGAAAGGGTTGGAAACACCTTTGGTCAATCCAATTCCTTGGAAGATAAATTCAACAAAAAATTGATATGCTAGTGGTAAAATTATTGGTAGAAATTAATTTATGCATGTTGTTGTGAGTAGAGATCAAATTTGCTTGGGGAAATTTAGTCTTCAATTATAAATGAGATATTTAGGGATTTTCATTTTGTTGTAAGCGTTTTCATGCCATTGTTAATCTAGGGGAAGATTGTAATTACCCAAAAAGAGTTTTAGGTAAAAATAAAGAAATGAAGGTGAAGAAATATTCGACAAATGAAGATGATGAGGTCATTTTAGAAGGGACTATGAAGGTAATCCACAATATGAAGGTGAGTGAAGTAGAGGCAGGTTCTAAAGAGGACTCATAATAGCAAAAATTTTGTGGACTTGAAGAGCTTTAAGAATCTTAGGGTCATGAAGATTTTGATAAAGGTATGTCCCCTGCCATTGAATGCTATTATATTTAGACAAATCAAAAGGAACTTCCTTCTATAGTGGGATGTTCTTGAATTGTTTGTAACTATAAAGAGGGAATGGGGGATTTAGAACAAACTCTCGTTGAGTGTTTTGGAATCTCTTTTGGCTTAGGGAATGTTGATAGTTTCTGAAATTTAGCATTTCTCCCTAGGAATATGTCATTCTCAAGACCCTAGAGTTTTTTCGAATGGGGTAGGGTCTCTTTCTTCATCCCTAAGAGAATATCAACCCCAAAAGGAGGGGTCATAGAATGTGAGTTAGAGTCAACTAATATTTAAAAAAATTATAGTATTGGGTTTAAGTCTACTTACCTTCTCAAGTTGAAGAAAGAAAATATAAGAAATTATGGAGTTGTCTAGGTGGTGTAGCATTTGGCCAGGATATCCCTAGTCATGTAGCAAGAAAAAGAAACATATCCATGGAAAAGTCACAAGCAAGAAAAGAATTCAACAAGGGAAATAATTAACAATTAGTGGATCCCTTAGAGTAGGTGAATCCCCAAATACTTTCTCCAAATGATCATCCTATTTATAAAATCTATCAGGTAGTGAGTTCCCCAAAACAACAATGTAGGAAACAATCCTTGTTTCAATGATTGATAAAAGGTATTTATGTAAATATAAAATAATATATATTGAATAATATATAATTGATAAAAATTTATAATATTGGATTATTACAATGAGCCCTGTGACAATATACTTATATGCAATGATTGGTTACGAGGTGAAGAAGCATGTGCACTTTGACCTTTCATTAGCCTAATTCTAGTATTGTTGTTATTATTATTGTTAGTATTGTGTTTATAACATTGCCACCCCCTTTAGGAATGATTTAATATCCTCAAATCATAGTAAATATGATTCTCTCTAGTTGAGCACTTTTTGTGGTGGCATCAAGTTTGTCTACTTTTAAGGGTTTAACTTTGTTCTTGCTTTGAGTGTTGGCGTGGTTCCTGTGTATTGCTTGTATCATATCATGAAGTCTATTGAACTATCTATTTAATGTAAAATCTCTATGCTTATCATAAATATATTGTGTTGCTTCCATTGTTGTATGTTCACTTGCGTCTCTTGGACTTTTTCATTAGTTGTATTTCACCTTTCTTGTGAGTGGAAACTTTAACACCGTATAATTTATAATACTTACCTTATTAGTTAAAATCCACTAACTATTCTTCAAGGTTGGAATAATATGCTCCCAACTACATCAACCATTATGCAATTAGCACCATAACCATTCCATTGAGTGTTAGAGCATAAAATCATGTTTCTAGCTCAAGTTCATAGATTTGAACTAAGACTTTATGTGTCACATACCCCAATTTTGTAAAATAATGTTAATTGTTTTAATTATATTCCTGAGACATTATGTTAAATTTAATGCTAAGTAGGAACTGATGACTCGGCAGAGTCAACAGAAGTGGAATGTAATTCAGAATATTTTATTATTAATAAATAAATTGTGGAGACAACAGCATGGGAGAGCTGTTAAAAAGAGGTTACTGGTCAAACTGGTGGATGGAACTAGGTGGAGGGAAAAAGACAAGTGGCAGCATCCTCAAACACTTCCTAAGTTGCAGGTGGCAACTTCCCTATATTTGGGGTCATGATCCCCCAAGAAAGTGGGATCAGAGCAGGTGGCTCATTAAATGACAACTAACCCAAAAAGACCTAGGCAATATTTTAAAAGTACCCAATGAATAGAGCTGAGGTTGCTCAGATATTTTCCAGAGAGAAATCATTCAGGTGAATGATATTCAGAAAAATTCATTGGGGAAAAAGGGAAAAAAAGTAAGGAAGTTGTTCTGAGAGGAATGCTACAGTAACTTGGTTTATTACAGCTGGTTAGCTGGGAGAACTAATTGATAAGTTCTGGATTAATACTGAGTTTGAAGACTGGTATCTGACTATTGCTGCACCTGGTTCCATCCAGGGAGACCAGAGCAAGCTCGGGGGTCCTAAGGAGTCGATGTTTGAGCGCTCTCCAGGAGTTGGTAGGGAGGAACGACCTCCCATTGTTGTTGTTGTCCAAAGCTTAAGCAGGTTCTAACACTTGACTATCTATGTTTTTTAATAACTGTGAATGGTTGAATGTTGTGTTTGTAGTTATGATATAAAGATTTTACTGGTTTAGTGATGTAAATGTTTTTAGTTATCAGAAATAGAATCTGTTGATGAAGAATAAAGACCCACTGTGTTTTTCCAGATCCGGGTTTACCAGACCGTACTCCAGCACAGGGGTAAAATTATAAAAAGATGTATCATGAGATTATAGAATAGTAGACTATTTCTTTACTTATCATCAGATGAAATATTTGTTTTACTGATAGTTGTTTAAGCTTATAGATAAAACTATTCCCTTGTGCAGTATTTCATTCTCGGTAATTCTAATATTTGTAAAGAACAGATAGAAGAATGTAATAGTTGCACTAAAGAAAAGTTATACTAGGTATACCTGCGGTTTAAATCTTACAATTGTTTTCTTCCAGTTTAAAAGAATGTAACTTCTATATGCTGGAAAGACAACACTATTAGTAGGAGTAATTAAATAGTGTGTAGACTCTACAGTTAAAACCTAGTTGTGTTAGTCTGTATGTATGGTTAGTGATGTAGTCATTTCATTACTTAATCTTCCTTTTATTTTGACTGAGCTCGAATAGTTTACAGAGCTGTTATCCTATTTTTCTTAGATGGTAAATGAATGCTACTATATATATATAAGTATATGAGATAAATCTTAAGTAGTATTATTTGATTTATATATATATATATACAGATATCATAACCAAGCAGGTAAACTAAGTAAATGCAGAATCTTACTTACTATTTAACAAAACTGGCTCAAGAAATAAATAACAGAATGTTATAAAAAGAAACTAAATAATAATCATGGAAACATAGGTACTCTCAGGAGAGATAATATCTTTATTATTAACAACAATAAATTTCTATTCCATATACTATAGGAGTATTACCATTATGGAACTTCAGGTAATGTATTTATTACATTAAATACAAACTGAAACCATTTATACTTTCTGTACTGCGAGGTAAATAAACAGTACTTAAGAACATTAATACAATAAAATAAGAATATAAAGACCCTGTATAAGCTGAAGGGTATAAACTATAAGTTAACACTTAAAAATTTTTAGTAACTAGTAAGTCAAGGTTCAAACCGAGTATAGAATCCTTGACAGTAAATTTATAAAAGAGATATTAAGAGTAAGAATTCAAGTGCATAATCTACAGTAAGCAATTAACAAAGTGCGAGCTTGACTTTATTGTGTAAAGCATAACTAGAAACTCTTATAATTTCAGAAGTGCAGTGTAATTTAATAATAAGCATTGAGGATACATGAATAATAGGTTATTTCATAAACAGAGAACAAATTATTATTTCCTTTTATACCTATAAAAGAACCTAAACAGAGCTAGCAGTAAAGGTAATAAGCATTCCAAGTAGGGTAATTTATTTATTATAATAAGTAATAATTATTGCCTTATTATCTACTGTATAGAAATAATATGAATTAGAAATCACGGTAATGTTTAACCTATTATTAATAAACATAAAACTAATATAAAACCTGTAACCAAAGTTACACTGTCAATGACTTTGAGAATGTCATTAAAACAGCCAGACTTTATAATTTACAAAGTTTAACCATTATAACAAATTATAAAATACTTTGAGTAAATAATTAACCCAATATATCATTAATATACAGGAAAAACCCTACCAGCTAATACCATAATTATTTTGCAGAGAGTAAAATAGGTATTCATCAATTTTTACAGGAATCGGAGGTATCGAACTCAGATAGGCTTAATAAGCTGAATTTACACATTATATTGTTTCAAAACTGTACAGTAACAAAATATTAATTCAAGAAAAATTGTATGGACAGCTCATAGCTCCAAGTTCAGGGTAAACCCTGTCAAAACTAATAGTATGTACTGAGGTTCATTAAAAGGAAGG
>LPNX010852654.1:391938-487249 GCA_001517045.1 Pseudotsuga menziesii | reverse complement strand
TGCATGCTTTACACAGTAATCAAGCAAAGACCCAAAACCCACAATCACAGCTTCAACCAAAATCCCATGATAAACGAAGAGTCGAAACTCTTTTAACAGCGTTCAGGTTCACTAACTGAACCAAAGTAACCACGAGGGTTACACACCTTGAAGCCAAACCCATAAATTCCCTAAAGGACCAGCAAGGAGGAGAATGCCATGGATAAAAACCAGGCTTACCGAGAGAAGCCAGCTGTTGAAGTCTCGCGCCTTCCACGCCGAGAGGAGAAGACCAACCCTGTAACAAAAAGATATTCTTAATATTAAAAATCTTGCCAAAAACTGTTGTTTGCTTAAGACATTACTTTGAAAAGAAAACGAAGGAAACCCCGTATCTTACCTTAACAGCAAACAGAAATATGGCCACTGAACAACAGCAAGACAACCACCAGCAGGAAGAAAGGTAAACCCTTCATTTACCGCAGAGAAGAAGGAGCTCGCTGGAGCAAAAGGTAACCTGTCACGATGGAGGACGTTACAGCATCGAGTCAAGGAAACCACCTATGCAGTGCTGAGTTCGAGCAATGGATGCCAATGGAGAAACCCTAAGTAAATCAACACTATTCAGCATTCAACAGCAAGCCTTTCGACCTAGTAATATTCCTCACAATGCAGTAGATGAGCCCACGAGGAGCTGAACCAGCATATGGACTGCTAGCAGACAATGCAAATAGCGGAGCAGACAAGGAGGTTATCGCAAAGCGGCCGGAGGCCCGAAGGCAGTGGAAGAATGACGATTAGGGTTTGAGTCAAACCTTTTTAAATGCCAGTGCATGGCTGGGAAGAGTCCACGTAACCCTTTTAATAATTGGCATGCAGTGGGTAGGAACATTATAGTTCCGCGACAAGATTACCAATGATTTCACAAACCAAATCATATCGTGGGGATTCCATAAGGTTCGTTATACTTTAGTCAACCACCTGCATTATAAAATCAACCATGTAAACGTTAAAATGATGTTAGAAAAACTTTACAACGTAGAATTTGTTCATCGTTTGGTCGCACATTTATGTATGAAGGATTATATTGTTGGTTAATGGGATTTAAGAGCAAGGGAAATAATAGTTTACCATGGCGTAGCCTGTTTATAAACCGGTTTTCTATATTATCTTTGCCCTAGTTCATAATGAAGGTAAAGGGAATAATATTATAAAGTCTATAGAATTGAACATGATTATGGTCTTACTCTTGACCTCATGGTTATCGCATGCCTATAAAATAACAATCCTATTAATAGTCATAGAATCATTTTGTGACAATTAGTCTTTTGTCAAATTCAAGCTCAAAGATTATAAAAGATATTATAAAGTCATCATATGATAGGTAGTTTGGGTAAGCTAGCCTTCTTTGTTCGATAGTATAGTTATGAAAATCATAAGTGGTAATTGAGTATAATAAATCTGAGAATAATCTATAAGTTACCATCAAATTATTGACCATGAAATAGAAGTAGTATTCCAAAACTATACAGATTTTTTAACGACTAAAGGAAGACTTAAAAGTGACTTGTATCAAGTAGTAAACCTGTTAATTCTTGAATTAAGAAAAATGTAAGCTTGGTACTTAAACCTCCCTATCATTCTACAATTGCAGTTGCAAATTCAATCATGGTATGATGCAGTAATTATGAACAATTAAAAATTAGATCTTTGATGTTGTGACTCTGCCATATTTACTGTGCTAGTAAAGAAATATTTATCGCATTTTACACTTGCAATTAGTATGAACACCCAATGGTTTCGTATTCAGAAGGAATATTAAATCTTGCTTTCATGAAGGAAAAATAGCTGCCACCTTTACTTGTAGAAATAAATTCTTTATCAGTAAGTTCTTAAAAGGAATCATAGTTAAAGCTTTACCTTTATAAGCTTGATAAATCTGACTAGCATGTATATACTTTTACTGAATTAATTTTGTACAGCGAATCATTATTGAATACTTTAGAAATTTGTTAGCAGCAACCCGAACATCTTACCTGTATATCTGTAAGAGAAGGAAAACTTCTGTGTTAGCTCGGAAGCTAAGTAAGCCCAGTCTTTCATGACAACCCCACCTTGTGGTCGCAAACAGAAAACAAATCAGTAATTGAAAAGATACTATTCTTTAAAGATAAACATAGTCATAATATCATTCAGATATGAATCTAGTAACATAGAACTAATCAAACAGATAATGACTGTAGTTAATGAAAATATATGCATTTTAAAAAATTTAAAAATTTTGGAAAATTTGGGGTTATGACATTATGACATTTACCTACTCCTTTGAATTCTTGTCCATTATCAGCCATAATTTCCAGGTCCTGGGTGGGGTACACCCAGGACCTAGCAATGAAAAGGAAAGAAATAAGTGAATGACAAAATATGGTAAAGAAATAATAATAATAATAATAAAAGAGAGGGAAAAGAAAGAAAAAGGAGAAAAGTACAAATAATAAAGGAGAAAAACAAGAAGACACAGGGAAATAGATTAGAAAATTATGAGAAAAAAGCAATGGATTAAGAACAAAAAAAAAATAAGAAAATTAAAGACAAAAGGGAACTAAGGGAGGGTAGAAAATAAGGTGGGGGGGGAAGAAAAAGGAAACATGAGGAAAAAAATTATAAGGGGAATAAAGAATAAAGATAGAGAACCCCAGATGTGGGTACTATCCTTATGCTAGCATGTGGGTGGCATGCCAACTGCGATCCCACAAGGCAACACGTGGTCTGAAGGCAGGTGGCTTAAATGAAACTCAGCTCATTTATGGATATTTTAATGTTACATACGATGGAGGCTCACGTAGTCGAAGTTCTGGAAAATGTGGAAGCGATGGGTACTTAGACTCTATCTCTACCTCAACCAAGGGCCTAATTGATGATTAGGAAGCAAGCATAGTTGCTCACCAGGTCGCTTCAATGAACTTAACAAGTAAAATAAATCATTATTGGGTGGTAAAAAATATGTTGGTTTTGTTAATGGAGGAAGTTCAGACACAAAGGAGGAATTCTAAGACTGTTGGTCTAGAAATAAAAGGGAGTATAGTGCATATGATAGAATTCCTAAGCAATTTGGAGGATAAGCTCGAATGGGGACAAACCCTATTTGAGAATATTTTTTTATGGTGTTTCCTCCTTTGACCCGGGTTCAGACCATTGGTTTTCTGTCAACAAATCCTAAGATATCGGCTCGATAGAGCAGGGTTCAGTCGGAAACACCTAAAACACAGATGCAGTCTCACCTGATATATCTCTATGGGTAACTACCACAACCAGATTTCTATAATTAAGTGGGGATTTCCTCTTCCTCGACACCTTACTAGCTTGCTTGACTAAAACCAGGGGGTGTTTTTCCTATTCTTATTATGTCCATTAAATATATTACTCTACTTATCCCTCGACAGAGATTACAACTGTTATATAAAGCTTTAGCATGAATTTTATCTATCAATAGTGTGACATACGCATCTAAAATATCATTCATAAGCAAATGCTAATCAATCTATTCAGATCTACTTATTCACATCATACATTCATTCAACATAAACATATTCATCAAATGCACATTGAGACAACATTTAATGTGGAAACCCATCTAGGAAAAACCACAAAGGCGCACTTCATCCGACATGAGAAATATATAGCACCTTCCATCTGTACAATTAGATGATAGAATATGTTATACATATTCTCTACAATATATACATACTTCCCTCCTCTCATGCTCTCTTGTCTTAGGTCTCTGGATTTTTCCTCTTCTTCACTCTAATGTCAATCCACACACAGCCTGGATCGACTCTCTTCTCTACAACTCTTTAACTCTATAAATCTACAACTCTACATAGACAGGAGACGGAAAAGGCCAACCCGCACAAAAAATGGGTTCTCTCTTTTATAGGCTCTTACATTTCGTAATCATCTGACTCTATTATGTTAGCCAACAGGCTGTCATTCCTATTCGCGTACATTTGGTTATACTGATAGTAGGCACTATCGACCCATAAATACAAAGATGCTTTATTATGTAATGTCACCCAGTTCTATCAATGGGTCTGAGGGACATATCATTATCTCTATAAGGATAATTATATCATTTTATCACAACAGAATAGTTAAACAAATATAAATTTCATTTTTCAATAATTAATCACGACAAAGTCCCTTTAATTACCAATAAATTAAAATAAATTCAATAATTATTCCAACATCTGATCCAAGGGATGGGAATGATTACTAACACTTTCTAGCAATATCACATATCCATTCCAATCCAATTTAAACATGCATTCCACCTCTAAAGTCAATTTACTCTTAATCATGATTAACCAATAATTAGTGCTTCGATTACGATACTTAACGACACTTAGCGCACAATTGATGGTACTTATTATAATTTCATTTGTTTATCACTTAACCATTGTTTATCAAGTCCAATGTCTAATTTGCACCTAATAACTTGTAAATAAGGCCTAGTTACCATTTTCCAATTAATTAAACATAGTAATTATGAAAATGATTCCACAATAACTGTTTGACTAGTTGTTCAATACTAACAACCAGTCTTGCGCAAATTCGACACACAACCATGCCAATGAACCAAAAATTGAACTTAAATCCATTATAAACATATTTAAGCATGAACATACAACAAAATAAAATACTTTTTTTATATTTGATCTGAGTATATAAATGAAGAATATTTGAAGTTCAATTAGTACAACTAGTTAATAAACACTGCGAAGAATTCAATCAAACCAATCATACCAAGTTTCGAGACACACAGAGGTGAATGTATAGATATGGAAAAAATAATTATACAACACAATTAAATTACCAAGAACAGATCATGTGTCTATATATTCATCTTTTACCAAAAACAGAGATTCGAATCCAAAAACTAGTTACCAATTTCACCGCGATGTACCTAATTTCCAATTTAACTTTCCAAATGAAAAATAAAGAGAAACATATGACTATTGTATCTTATGGATAGTGTATCAGGGTTCACTTACATTCATGTGTGTGTATCTTTCCACCCATATACATTCCATTAAATAACTCACAAAACTAGTTAATTCTATTCATCCAAATTTACCAATAATTCTAGGAATCACTAAAATTATTAAATCCACGGCTTATAGAATCATTAAAATGAAATTAAAAATATAAATAACATTTTTTATTAGTAATAAAATAGGTATATATAATTCAAAAAATTTGTCAAATACTTCATATCCAGAGTCACAAATCTACTCAAAACAATTCCATTGAAGGAGCTAGAAATTGGAAATTGATCCAGACTTTTGGTAGACATTTACCCAACACTACCAAGAATATTTATCCTCACATTCTCACAAATATTTCAATATTATCTATCATACATAATCATAAAAGTAACACTCGGGCATTTTCACAAACACTTCATGTGCCAAGTCTCCAAACTATTCCAAACAGTCCAATCGAAGAACTAGTTTTCGAATAGAAGGTAGAAGAATCAAAGGGAAATGTCTTTAACAATTCCAAGGTTATAGTACCATCAAAACACACAATATATAAAGAACAGGGACATAAATATCAGTTCTGTAGCAGAGTTACCAAATAATTAATTTGTCAAACAAATTGTGTACAAAATCCCAAAAACTAGTTTCCAATTCCTTCATAAAATTTTACTTGCAAAAATAGATTGAATTCTGTGAGAAATTTCTTCCACAAATAACTCATATTTCATAAAACATTTCATGTGCATCCATAAATAAATAATACCATAGACAATTAATTTAAATAAACATGAGATAAATCACTTATCTTATCAATGTGCAACTGGCATCATCCGGACCATGCTCCACCCAGCCTTTGGCACTGCCAAGGCAGACCTCACTTTGACAGGCCAACCCCGAGATGAGGCCACATATCCACAACAGAGGTGCACTCAAGAATCCAAAACTCTATTCCTCACCACATACTTCCTCTTCAACCCCACTACCAGGTGCAATGGTAATCCAGACCCTCTAGACCATCAAGATATTGTCATTCACCATCAGGGTTTATGTGCAGGTCCAGGTCAAAGCCAAGTAGTGGAAATAGAGGAACTGCAATAGATTTTTTTAGGCTTGCCACAAACACCATAAAATATCAAATTTCTTCAAGAACAAGTTCATTCACATAGCATATCATTCATGGTTTCCCAAGCTCTCGCCATCAAAGGTACAAACAACCATAATCAACAACCATCCAAAAGAACCCTGAAAAACATACCAAACCAAGGATATAAAACATGGACTTATAGACCAAAGAAGGTAATTCTAGCTCAATGGGGTCAAACCAAACCAAGGTAATCCAACTTGATTCAATCCAAGGGGGGGTAATTGAACCACAAGAGGTTAAGTCTATTAATCCAACCCAAGCAAATTTGAATTTCAAGGAGAGTGACTCCAAGCCACTCCACCCCACTCAAATTCATGTGTGGACACATCATCCATGAAGAGGAACCAAAATTAGTGAGGTGATGTGTTATACAAGCCAAGGAATCTTTCCAAAAATAGCAAAGGGGGGGTTACACAAGGAGTTACATAATTATTTACACAACTTGGGGTGTTAAGGATAAAAATCGTGAGTGCGGGAACACTTATGCAAATGGGAGTTACAAAACCAAGTGTAACCTCCACGAAGGACTTATAAAACCACCAAAGGGGCTCAATCAACAAGTGGCACCCACACAAACACCAAGAGGCCCACTAAATCATGAATTAGGCTCAATAATACCAACATAGGCTAAAAGTAATAAAAAGTTGGGTCTGTTGTACAATGTTTGGGTGATCATCAACTAATAATTCCACCAAGGCATGAATATAGACCAAGATCAACCAAACAAGTTCTAACATGCTAGGAATGTCCCCATTCCCCCTCACATTATGGATCTAGGCCTCCCATACTCTTTTAGTGGTCCCCAATGTGCCAGTTGTTTTCATTATTTAATTATTTACAAAATAATAATAATGTCTCTAGGTCCATAAAGACCCTTTTTTCAGCACCCCGTGCCACAATAATAAACAATTAAAAATTACATATGTTTGGGGCTTAACAAACAGGGTATTAAATATTCCCAAATCATGCATTATTCAAATGACTTATTACCCACGATCGATCGAGATGTCCTTTTCAACCGTTGTACTCTTCTTTTGGTGTGTATCCTTCTATCATGGTTGTTCTCTTCTCAACTTATATTTCATCACAGACTCTTCTCCCACAGTTTCTTATGTCGCAGCTCTTCTTTCTTGACTGCTTATGTCTCAACTCCTCTTTCCTAGTTGTTTCTATCACAACTCCTCTTTCCATCGCTGACTCTTCTATCATGCGACCTAGATCTTTGTATTCTCGAGTAGAATTCTACCTGAATTCTACCTATCTTTTCCTAGGGCCGACAAGTTTTAAGTAGTGAGTTTTCAGAAACTCAATCTAGATGGAGACAATTTCAATGAAAAATGTTTCTCTTAGCGTGTCCAAGGAGCAAGGAAAGAACATTGACCAATGCAGCAAGGCCTGAGAGCAGGAAGTAGTACTAGGCCCTAAAACTCTGGTGTAGGTTGAGCCAATAGAGCGCATTGAGAAAATGTGACATCTAGAGTTGGGCGACCTAGTCATTGCACGCAAAACGGAGTCGTTGTCGACAAATTTGCTTGTGGAATATTCTCGAATATCGAAATAAAAGGTGTGCCCCATCACTAAAGAACACTCTATTTCTGTACATGGAGAATGCTCGGGTTAACAGAGGTTTTTATGATTCAGATAAAAATTATTGTGTCTTTCAGCTTTTTTGTCTTTCTATGATAGATAGGTTGCTTACCTGTAGGTCTATTAGCTTTGGGTTATAGATTATATACTATATACTTTTCAAACTAGATCAGGCCTATTTTCCCTCTGTAGGGAGGGCCTTTTTTGGTTTAAAACTTAAAGATATGGTCAATATTTTGCATGGTTGGGTTGGTGGTTCCATCTACTTAGGCCACCATGAGGTCAAGATTTGAATAACTCTGTAATTTTGTATTTTTCTTCTCAAAGATATAATATACTCCTTTGCATCCTTACCAAAAAAAAGAACAAAGGCAAAGAAGGAAAGTAGAAGGGAACAAGCAAAGAATCAAGAAGGAATAAAGGAGAGAGAAGAATGCAATATCCATCATCCTCATTATTAAAAACTATCAAGATAATCATTAACATAGATCCTGAGGGCTCTTGGAGGAAGAGTAATAATGACACCCAACTTATGAGCTAGGTGGTGATTGGAATTAGCATGGAAATATTGTTCATTGTGTTTTTCTTTTCTAAATACTTGGTGGGCTAGTGTCCCATCCTATGTTTTGGTTATCCTTACATCAAGAAAGGATATGCTACCATTATCCTCCATTTCTATGGTAAACTATATGTACTCATATTGATTATTCATATGATGGACAAATCCATCCAATTCTTCTTTACCATGGGGCCAAATAACATTAGTATGATCAACAATTATCTTCCATAACTTAAGCTTGAGGGGATAAGACTTGATGGCTTTGGATTAAAAGAAATCCATAAATATGTTGGCTACAATAGGGAAGAGAGGGGATCCCATACCAAATCCATTGGTTTGCTCATATAATTCACCTAATAACTGAAGAACATAAATATAAGGCACACTCCAACTAAATTTATAGTGTCAAGATCAATGACAATCTTGATGGCTTCCCTAGCTCCATCTAGGGGGGTCTTCATAAATAATAAGATAACATCAAAACTAACAAACATGTCTTGAGCTTCGAGAGAAATTTCTTTGATCATCTCAGCAAAGTCACAAGAATCCTTGATAAAGATTTGTTTGGCCTACAAGGGGTTTTCAGATACCAATGAGGTACTTAGCGAGCCCATAGGTGGGGGATCCAATAATGTTAACAATTTTCCTTGAAGGGACACCATTCTTATGAATCTTAGGAATCCATAAATCATAGGAACTAATGGGAAATTCATAATAAGATGTTTCTTGGTGTGCTCATCAAGACAGGAGTTCCTAATGATTTTTTTACTTCTTTAGTAGCTCTACTAAAGCAATTTCATAGAATACATTATAGAAGGGAACATGTGAATAAAGGATGGGTGTAGTAAGCTTGAAATAGTGGTTTGTATAGACATACAAATTTTTTGTTTGAATTGTAAGAATGGTTGCATAATGAAAATGTCCAAACATTGATAGTTGAGCTATATGTGTATGAAAAAGTAATACATATCAAGTTATGGATTTGATAGTTTATTGACAACATACAAGAAATGCAGTGGATGCATCATATGGACAAATTGAATTGGTGATTGCAATGTATGTATGAATTAAATTGTTGGGTGTATGATGGATTGGTAAAACTAGTTTTTGGACTATATATACCAGACAATGATGACAAGTCGTTGAGTGGATACATAATATATGATTTGTGTACAATTGATTAGGTGTTTGAGTGATGAAGTACAAAATTATTGTGGACCATATGGACATTAAAATTGGTGGATGTAAGGATGATTCATCCGGATTTAGGTGTGAATGAAATGAAAGAACAAATACATAATCATAATCACATACATTTTGCAAAGTTAGCATAGATACAGTAAACACATATTCTATTAAATGGCAGAAATAGAACAGACTGTAATACAATAGCTAGAATGGTGGTAGCTATCTCTGAGAAGAGATGTGACTGCTATGTTCATCCGTGCAAATATGAATACAAAATGGGGCCAAATGGGCCTATTTATAACAAGGATGTGGGCGAGAACCCCAAAATTCCAAAACATAACCCTAGAACATGAACCGTCATAAAGTTTGTGGCCCCAAGGTGGTAAGTTGAACAATCAACTTCCCAGGGTCATAACTTTTGCATACGAGCTCTGATTTGGGCTTTCAATAACTCGTTGGAAAGGTCTATCTAATATTTACAAATTTTCACCTTCTAAATGAATGTTGATAGCAACCCTTTGGCCTCTGAATCTCCAAAAATCGTCGTTTAGGGCCTCAAAATAGCCTTGGAAGTTTGGACCCGAAAAACCGTAGAAAAATAACTAGGAAACTGCCACAATGGACAATTGTTTTAAGCCAGTGGAATAGGTGGGTGACCACCGATCTCCATATGGATCAATGATTGAACAAAATTGTTTTTAATTGATGGCATCTTAATCAACAATGTAAACCCATGAAAATGGTTGGTTGCTTTAGGTTTTTAACCCATATATTTCCCAAGGATTTGGCCCTGATGCCAAATCCAAGAAAAAATCCATGTTTATATGAATGACGAAAGGTATTTCTATAAATATATAAGAATGCATATTAAATAATATATTATTCATAAGAATTGATAATATGAGATGATTACAATGATTCTCGTGACGATATACTTATACGCATTGACTGGTCATTAGGTGAAGAGGCATGTTCCCTTTAACCTTTCAATAGGCTAATTATATTATTGTTATATTTTACTATGATAAGTTTTATTTTTATAAAAAAAAAAAACCTAAAATTATTATGTGGGATGTATACCAATTCCAGACGTTTTTCTCCTTCAATAAAACATGCATGCAGGGTCAAAGATTATATAATTTATTGTCATATATTTTGTAATATTGATCATTTTGTTCTTTGGATATTGTTGGCCTATCGAGAGGTATGGTAGTAAGATGAAATCCTAATTTTTCTGCTTCCTCCTCCATTGTTTTTTCAACAAATATTGTGGTGGAAGGAATGTCAAACATGCTAGGAAAGGTTTTTAAATCATAAATATGCATGGTCCTTATGGCGATAGCAATCACTTTGGGGAAGATTTGGGAAATTTTGGTGTTTTATAAGGACATAATGTCTTAATTGGAGGGGATATGAATATTACCCTAAGTCAAGGGAAGTATAGGATGAAACAATAAGGAAAGATGCTATTGTATATTGCTTTTGTTATTTATTTGAAAATCATAATATGATTGGTGTAGAAACTATAAAATTAGTTCGTACTTGGATAAATGGTTGAAGAGGTAGAAATTAAATTTCTAAAACACTAGATATATTTTTAGTTGCTATATATTTGAAGACAAATTTAGATACATTTAGATCATCAGTAGGGAAAGGAGGTTTGTAATTTCATTTTCCAATTATGTTTCATATTGAAATAGAACATGAAAACCTCTAGCCCACTTTAAGTTAAACCATAACCAATTGGATGAAGAGGATTTCAAAGCATTAGTGATCATAAATTGGAGAAATTTTGATCACAATAAATTAAAATTGATAATGAAACAATTTGGAAACAATTTGAAAAGGGTAAATATGGAAGTTGCAACATGGGCTCGCAACTATGCATAACAAAATAAAAAATATTTGAAAGATATGGAAGAAAGTATTAAAAGGATTTTGATAACAACGGTGCAAGGTTTTATTTCCAAAAGATTAATATAAATTCCTTCGAGAATTGGAAGGGAAAAAGAAGTATATTATTGCTAAAGAAAAAAATGAATGGAGGATTAAAGCTTGATAGTAAATGATGACATGAATTAAAAGTTGTTTCACAAATATCCAAGTCATATGCGAAGTATAAAATCTATTTGGGAAATCAATAAGCAAAATGGTATAAGGGTGAAATCTTACAAGAGCATGGTTGAAGTGGAAAAGCAATATTTTAAAATATTTTTAAGGAGCCAAAGTTAGCTAACATCAATGAAATATGAAAATTATTGGGTTATTTCGTAGGTTGATTAGCAAGGAAATAAAAGTTTTGTTGGTTGTGGAGCCTGATGTTCCTGATTCGGAGATGTTATTTCAGCCGTGTTTGGATAGAAGCACCTGACAGGGGCTGTGTGGGGGCTTGCTCCCCCACTATAGTTGTCAGGAGGGTCTAGGGTGGGTGACACTAGTTTGGGAGACCCTCCTATAGTAGGGGTTTGGGAGGCCCTCCTCTAGCAGGGGTTTGGGAGCAACGCCCCCATAGCAAATATTAGGGTAAAAATGCCTTGTAAAATGTTGTAATTTCATAGTCATGACTTTGTCAATAATGGGTGATTTACTGTCCCATGGTATTTGGGTAACCCGTGGTATCTTTCCATGGTATTCCCTTTATAAAAGGAAGGCATTGTAATATGATTGTGTATTGTATTGTAGCATTGTAAACAATATCTGTGATTGTGTGAGAGATACTATGAGAGTGTGAAGAGGAAGTGCAACGTGGTTGCTGTAGGTTGTATCCCTTCATTTTGTTGGATGGTATAATAATAAAGGACTGGCAATTTATGTGTGGACATATCCCATCTTGGGTGAACCATGTTATATCTGTGTCTCTCTTGTAATGTGTTTGATATTTGCATCTTATTTAATAATTTAATTGTATAATTGTTATTGCTCAGCAATTCGGTTTTTTCTAACAATTGGTATCAGAGAAAAAAGGTCTATTTGGACGGTAACCGCGCAGAAAAGAAGGGTTCCTGGTTTGATTGGGAGCAATGGCAGAAGAAGGAAAGTTTAGGGTCGACAAATTTAACGGCCAAAACTACCAATTATGGAAGATGCAAATGGAGGACTATCTAATAATTTAATTTATAATTGTTATTACTTTGCAATTCGGTTTTTTCTAACAATTGGTATTAGAGAAAAAAGGTCTATCTGGATGGTAAACTCGCAGAAAAGAAGGGTTCCTGGTTTGATTGGGAGCAATGGCAGAAGAAGGAAAGTTTAGGGTTGAGAAATTTAACGGACAAAACTACCAATTATGGAAGATGCAAATGGAGGACTATCTATACCATAACGATTTGTACCTATCATTGGGTGGAAAAAAATAGTCGCCGACTATGAAGGATGAAGAATGGGAGGTTCTTGACTGAAAGGCACTAGGAACAATACGGTTGTGCCTGGCTTCATCGGTGACTTTCAATATCTCAAAAGAAAAGACAACAGAGAGTGTGATGAGCGCATTGGCTAAGCTCTCTGAAAAACCCTTGGCTTCCAAAAAGGTAGTTTTAATGAATCATTTATTTAATATGAAGATGTCAAAAGGTGGATCTGTTGCGGACCATTTAAATGAATTTAATACGCTTACTAATCAGCTAAGTTCTGTAAAAGTGAAATTTGATTATGAGGTTAGGGCTCTTTTGATCTTGTGCTCATTTCCAGAAAGTTGGAATAGCTTGGTCATGGTTGTAAGTAATTTTTTCCCTAGTTCAAACACCCTTAAATTTGTTGATGTTGTTGGTGTTATTCTTAGCAAGGAAATGCAAAGAAAAAGCGTAGGTGAGACAACGGGCAATGCATTGACCATGGAGAGCATGGGGAGACAAAAGGAGAGAGGAGAGAGCCTGGGTAATCACAGAAAGTATAGAAAGGGAAGATCCAAGTCCAGATTTGGAAATATAGAGTGTTGGAACTATGGTAAGAGAGGACATCTGAAGAAAGACTGTAGAGCTCCAAATAAGAAAGGAGACGGACAGCAAGAGACTACTCAGGAAGAAAATGTAGCAGGTGATGTGTTACAAGATGATTTGATTATTGCATTAGATAATACTAGTGATTATTGGGTAGTATATTCAGGGGCTTCATGTCATGCTACACCCCATAAGAAATTCTTTCATGATTACGTTCTAGGTGATTTTGGACATGTTTTATTGGGGGACGATAAAGCATGTAAAATTGTTGGAATGGGTAAGGTACGGATTAAGTTAAATAATGGAAATGAATGGCTGCTAAAAGATGTAAGGCATATTCCTGCTATGAAAAGAAATATGATCTCAATGGGGCAGTTGGGAGATAGTGGTTGTTTGTCTATGTTTGGAAAAACATGGTGGAAGATCACTAAAGGAGCATTGGTAATAACAAAGGGAGATATGATAGGTACGTTGTATTTATGTCCTCATAATACTAATTATTATATCTTTGTAGCTTCCACATAAACAGGTGCAGCGTTGTGGCATCATAACCTTGGCCACATGAGTGAGAAGGGGATGCAGATTCTCCACTCAATGAAATTGCTTCCAGATCTGAAGCAAGTAAGTTTGGAATTCTGTGAGAACTATGTTTATGGAAAATAAAAGAGAGTTAGATTTCTCAGGGTTGGGAAATAAAAGAGGAGTAAAAAGTTAGAGCTTGTGCATATAGATGTATGGGGACCGGCTCAGGTACAATCTCTTGGTGGCTCTAGTTATTATGTTACTTTTATTGATGATGCAACTACAAAAGCTTGGGTTTATTACATTAGAAAGAAATATAATGTGTTTTCTACTTTTAAGAAGTGGAAATCTTTGGTTGAGAATGAGACAAGAAAACAATTGAAATGTCTCAGATATGATAATGGAGGTGAATACTGCAGCAAGGAGTTTGATAGTTATTGTTCATACAATGGGATTTGTAGAGAGAAGCTAGTCCTTGGAACACCACAAGAAAATGGTGTGTCAAAAAGGATGAACAAAACAATCATGGAGTGTGCAAGGTGTATGTGATTGCATGCAGGGTTTTCCTCACAGTTTTGGGCTAATGTTGTTTATTTAATAAACAAAGGGCCTTCAAGCGCTTTGTATGGTGGAATTCGAGAGGAGTCATGGACAGGTAAAAAGGTAAACTACTCATTTTTTTAAACTTTTGGTTGTGAAGCATTTGTCCATATTGATAAAGAAAATAGAACAAAGATTAAGTGTAAATCCAAGAAATGTACCTTTATTGGATATGGGGTTGATGATTTTGGTTATCGATTATGGGATTATGAAAATCACAAAATTGTTCGGAGTAGAGATGTAATAATCAATGAAAAGGTTATGTACAAAGATCAGTTGCAGGGAAAGAAAGAGGAAAATCAAAACACAGAGTACACAGTGCTTAATGAAATCAAATAAAATGAAGTTACAAAGGCACTAGAAAATCAAGAGCAGCAGAAGGTACCTCAAACTCCTGCAAATGTAAGAAGATCTACCATGTTAAGTAGACCCCCTGAACAATTCTCTCCTTCACTGTATTATTTATTGATGACTGGTTTTGGTGAACTAGAATATTATGAAGAGGCAATGCAGGTAGAAACTAAAAAGAAGTGGGAGCAAGGCATGGATGAGGAGATGGACTCATTGGTAAGAAACTAGACTTGGGATTTGGTTGAGTTGCCTGCAGAAAAAAGAGCATTGCAGAATAAATGGGTTTACAGGTTGAAGGAAGAAGATGGAGGCAAGAATTGGTACAAGGAGAGACTTGTAGTAAAGGGGTTTGCACAAAATAAAGGTGTATAATTTGATGAAATATTTTCTCATGTTGTTAAAATGACTTCGATTAGGACTATTTTAAGTCTAGTGCCAGTAGAAGATTTGCATCTTGAACAGATAGATGTAAAAACAACATTTCTCCATGGGGATTTGGAGGAAGAGATTTATATGCAACAGCCACAGGGGCATGAGGTCAAAGGGAAGGAGAATTTGGTTTGCAGGTTGAAGAAGAGCTTGTATGGCCTTAAGCAAGCTCCAATATGGTGGTATTTAAAATTGATAAGTTTATGACAAAACAAGGTTATAGTAGATTCCATTCTGACCACTATTTTTATTTCAAGAGGATAGATAATGGAAGATATATTTTATTGTTATTGTATGTGGATGGCATGCTTGTTGTGGGGTCTAACATGTAGGATATAGATGTGCTCAAAAGGAAACTAGCTACATCATTTGCGATGAAGAATTTGAGTACTGCAAAGCAAATCCTTGGAATGAGAATAACAAGAGAAGAGAAAAATTGCAAATTGACATTGTCTCAAGGTGATTACATAGAAAAGGTGTTGGATAGGTTTAGAATGCATAATGCAAAACCAGTTAGTACACCTTTGGCCAACCATTTTAAACTAAGTAAGGAGATGAGTCCCAAGACATAGGAAGAGATACAATACATGTCCAAGGTTCCCTATTCATAAGCGATTGGAAGCTTGGTGTATGCCACAGTGTGCACAAGACCAGATATTGCACATGCAATGGGAGCTGTGAGCAGGTATATGAACAATACAGGTAAAGAGAATTGGAAAGCAGTACAGTGGATTCTCAGGTATTTGAGAGGTACCACTTCTCATGCATTATGTTTTGGAGGTTCAGACACTATTCTATAGGGATATGTTGATGTAGATATGGCAGGTAATATAGGCAGCAGGAGGAGCACCACAGGGTATGTCTTTATTGTGGGTGGAACAACAGTAAGTTGGATTTCAAAACTTGCAAAAGGTTATTGCACTTTCAACAATAGAAGCAGAGTATGTTGTTGTTATAGAGGCTAGTAAAGAGATGATTTGGTTGCAGAGGTTCATGGAGGAATTGGGTAAGAACTAGGAGAATAACAGGTTGTATAGTGACATCCAAAGTGCCATTCATATTGAAAATAGCCCAGCCTTTCATTCGAAGACTAAACATTTACAAATCAAGTACCATTTCATAAGATCTGTTATGAAAGATGAACTGTTAAAGTTGGAAAAGATACATACTAGCCATAATCATGTAGACATGTTGATAAAGGTAGAAAATAGAGAGAAGTTGAGTTCCTACTCAGTTTCTGTTGGCCTTCAAGCATGAAGGTGAATATAAGAAATTTTCCAGGTCGAAGGTTCAGAGCATAGTCTAGCAAGCACAAAAGTGGTGGATTCATTGTGATCAGTCTCCAAGTGGGATATTGTTGGTTGTGGAGCCTAATCTTCCTTATTCAAAGATGTTGTTTCAGTCGTGTTTGGATACCAGCACCTGACGGGGGGGTGTGGGGGGATTTCCCCCCCACTATAGTCACCAGGGGGGTCTAGTGGGGGAGACAATAGGTTTGGGAGACCCCCCTGGCAGGGATTCAAAGGCAGCACCCCTGTAGCAAAAATCTAGGAAAAATGCCTTGTAAAATGTTGTAATTTTAGAGTCATGGCTTGTTCAATAATGGGTGATTTACGAGCCCATGGTATTTGGGTAACCCATGGTATTTTCCCATGGTATTCGTTTATAAAAGGAAGGCATTGTAATACAACTGTGTATTGTATTGTAGCATTGTAAATAATCTCTGTGATTGTGTGAGAGAGACTGTGAGAGTGTGAAGAGGAAATGCAACAAGGTTGTTGCAGGCTGTATTCCTTCATTTTGATGGATGATATAATAATAAAGGACTGAAAATTTTTGTGTGGACGTATCCCATCTTGCGTGAACCATGTTACATCTGTGTCTCTCTTGTAATGTGTTTAAGATTTTGATCTTGTTTAATAATTTAATTGTAGAATTGTTATTGCTATGTGATCCTATTTTTTCGAACACGTATAGATCTAGAGGAAATGGTATCTAAGGAGGAGATAAAATTAGTTTTGAATGTCTCCAAGAAAGAAAAAATCCTTGGACTTGATGGATGATTGATGGAATTCAATTTACGTTTTATGATTTGATTATTGTTGACTTACAAAGAATGGTTGAGGAATCTAGAATTTCTAGAAGAGTGTTGGATGTGTTAAGGTCCTATCCTAACACCTATACTTTGAGGAAAACCATGAGTAATTTATTCATGTACAAGGCCATATTATTTCGATAAGGTATATTAAATAGTTAGTTGATCAATGTAAAAATATCTCCTTTTTACTTAAGACTTGCTAGGTGGTTATCCCTTTTTAATAGTGGGACCATAGGTAATTAGGTTTTATTTTTTATTTTGATGCAATATATATATATATAGTAGAAGTTTGTGTAAGGTGTGTTGGATTTATGATTCAAGAGCAACAACACTCAAATATATATCAAGAAATATCAAGCAAGGGACATAGGAGATGTATACTCAACAAACCCCCTAATGGGAAAAATTATATTCCATCATACCGTTCTCATGTGTGTTTGTATTGTACCGTAGGTCTCTTTATATAAAAATATGTGACTATAAAAATTATGCCATATTTAAGATATTTAGATCAACCATATCCATGACAATATACAACAATATCTCACTTGATTCTATAATATTTTCATCCCTAATTTCTCTTCTTATCCTCATATTTGAATCATACAATGAATTTTATGCATTGACTACTTCATCCACATATTATAATGAATTCATTAAATATCACTAGTAGGATTTAATCCTTCATACTCCCCCTTAACGAATACCTGTGATTTCAATATTTAATCATAATCCTCCATCTCTTCAACTAGTCTTGTGTACTAGTCCAATATTCATATTCGTCTTCTATGGTATTTGTCTTCAATCTTCCTCAACTATAATATGTTTCTTCATCTTCTATCTTTTTCAGTCTTCATCTTTGGTCATCTTCAATATTCTTTAATGTTCACCTTGTACCTATAAAACATCATGTTTATTGAACTCAATGTAAAAAGGTTACCATACACTAGAATACATGGGTTTCCAGTTGTTATATTTTCTTGTTCTATAGGAAACTTTTTCATGTACATGGTTCAACCACAATTGTTGGATTCACAAATCTTCATACATGTCATGTTTACTCCCTTTACATCATCGTCAATCATCATCTTAGGTTTTTTTTTCCTTACCCGTTACCAAAACCAAGGTTTTTTGTGTTGATTACCCTCAAGCATTGCATTTCTCAACTAGTTTTGGCTTACCACGAACCATTCATGAAGTCTCTAACTAACCACAAAGCTTCATATTTATTGACAAGTGGTTTTAATTTTAACACAAACCATCAAAAATCAAGTTACGGAGGTATACTTTCCTTATCATGGCTTACATTACATCATCAATTGAATAATGTACATATAAAAACTTTCATCATACATGTTCATCTCAGGCTACTCTAGGCATTTTAAACATATGACTTGGACCATTTTCTTTTCCATCAACGAAACAACATTACCAAGGAGAATCATCAAACTTCTTAGGGATTTCATTTATGAATGCACTTTATTTTCTTTGCATCTCAATTATTAAACACGATATTATTTTTTACTAGTTATTTTTTTATTTCTTTGTTGCTTCAAACTTTCTTCATTGCCCTTGTTGATTTGCTCCTTAATATTGTGTTTCATCTTGCTTATTTTGTCTATGCCCACAACTCCATCTTATTTCTTCTTCTTGCATCTTCTTATTCTTTCATCTTGCTCTTACTTTCCTTTGTCATCTTTTTCTTGGTGTCTTCTTCCTCTTGCTTTCATTCTTCATTTCAATTTTCCTTGCTTTGCAACTTCAAATTGTTTCAATCTTTTATCTCCACCTAGAATATTCTTCATGCACCTGAAATTACATGCATAAAAAAATTGTTTCCTGGTCGGGTTGCGCAATGTCCAACAAGGCAACCTATGACAATGGATTGGAAAACTTAATGACACACAACAATCATGATTTTACATCACTTCACTGTATTTACTTCAACTCAAAGGCTTCATTACATGGCCAAAAAATTTCCCCACATTTGAACTTTACTTTGAATTTACTTTGGCTCCCTACATTAACAAATTTCTCTTGAATTTGACTCTTTACATCAACCTGCAACCCTTCTACATGCTCAATGTCTTTAACTTGATTTTGACAGTGACTTGATTGGAAATTTTACATCAATAACCTATCAACCTTTCATGATTTAGCTTACATAATAGGTTCTTTGGACTCATATGACACTTTTACAATATTGACAAAAGAATTTTGAACTCATTTGGCATTAATAATATTTGAGAATTTTTTGACTAAAAAGTAAAGAGTCAAAGTGGCATAGTAAAAATGTTATATCATGAGAAATCCCCATCAAACTTTAAATCACATCCTAGTAGAGATTGTGATGTGTGTAATTTTGCTTCACTCTTTGTCTTCCAAATATGGCTTAAACTTACAAACATACATTTTTTTAATAATTTGCTATCTTTTAAACAAGGGACAAATGATTCATACCAAAAAAAACAAGTGAAATTGCAAAGCAGCAGATCCTTGCCTTATGGACTTTTCCTTTTGCAATAGGAACTACATTACTGGAAGGTAGTCTTATGTGATGTGAACCTAAGTTGAGATTCTAATGTTGTTATTCTTAACAATATCATTAAAGTGTCTCAACAAAAGAACTTAGATTGAAGGATCAACAGTCTCAATACTGCAATCAATATCGTTGACGTTGGATTGAACATTGTAGCAAAGGTAGACCCATTTAGACGAATATAATAACTCTGTACAAAGAATGCAAATGCAAGTTCACAATCAACTAATTCATTGATTGTCTTGTAAGAAACTTATCATATTTGGAAATCAGATTGGTACCATTTTGTTGATTCAAACCCTATAGTTCCCTTTATATTATATTGTTTATTTTAAACTATTAAAACTATGGTTGCCCAGCTTATTTACCAACCACAATTCTTGAATGATTTATTTTAGATTAATGTGAGTGGGTGTTGTTCAGTACATTTCACCCTTGTAACCTGGGGTCTGGGGTTACCAACTTACTACTAACTTATAGACAATCAGCTTTTATAGAGAATGGAAAGAGAATAGGAAGAAAGTCTTAACTTACCTGATTAACGACGGTTGATCCAAGCTTGATCTTCTCCCGCTCCAATCTTCTCCAAAGCTTCTAGGGATGCTTCTCTTCACCTGCAAAGAGCCAATTCTTCAAGCAATATCTCATATATATAAATCAAGGGTTAGGTGAAAAGCATAATAATAACATCATTGAACATATTCATTAAACCAATATACATGAGATAAACAATACAAGATTGGAAGAAGAATTCTCTTTATTAACAAAAGGTGAATAGGTGAGAATACAACCTAGCTTCTGACATAATGACTCCTCTACAACCAAAGACTCTGATTTATGCTTCTCCAAGACTCTAAAGATATACCACTAGCGTAACTTTGCTCTCCAAAAATTGATTGATTAGCCCCACCCCAAGGCCTCTATTTATACTTTAGGAAATAGAGTGGTTTAGAAGTTTGGGATGGTTGAGATAGTTGGGAGAGTTATAGATTAGGACCCCAACTAATCTCATTTAATCTCGATTTATATTTTTTATTGTCAAATTAAGGTATACGATGGTCTTAATATAGGCAACTCGCATATGACACGCGTGTTGCTCGAAGGGAACTCGCGTATGCAAGTATACACGGGTTGCAATGCACATAGTCTCGTATGCATACCAAAACCTAGAACAAAAATATATAAGGCTGGTCTGAAGATAATGCATCAAAGCTCATGCACATCTATAGTGTTTTGGCCACTTCAATCCAAATTGTCCTTTTGTGTACCGACATGATGAATGCCATCACTCGGACGGAGAAGTGCCATTTTGGCTAATAACAGATGCCCCCTAATGTGTGAGTTCAAAGGGAAGAGATGGTCAAAATACATTACAATCTTAGTCTTGGAGAACTCAGAAGTCTAAGGAAGTAAAGGAAGTACCTGAAACAAATACATATCAATGTCATATACAAAATAATATATGGGGATGCCATGTTCAACATACTAGAACACTAGCTCCTTTACAATATTTGATTACATCATATAATACAGGTACAAGACCACGTATATTACAAAGGTGGATCGAAGCCACAATATACAATGATGAGTCTTCAAAATCTGGAAGTTGAGTAAAATGAACACAACAGAATCGTGCGCAACTTAGGTTATAGATGTGAACCCAAGGTCTTCGTCAAAATCCAAAGGAACCAGTACAATCCAGGTCATGTGAATAGATGTGTTGAAGTCGAACATGGAAATGATTCAACATATTGTCAATCAATAGGTGAAAATGAATAATTGAAGCAAAGGAGTTCACCAATAATGAAAGTGAATCCTAAGGTACCATCGTTAAAACTCTAGGTCTTCATCTTCAGGAAGTACTGATGAGAAACCATGTTGTGATGAGGAAGGCAATAGATCCTCCAACAGATCACAGGAGTGACTAGGAACTGGATAAGGGAAGGCAGGCACAAGTAATAGTCAGATAGGATAATGATGGAATCGGGATAATAAGCAGAAATAGGGATAAATCCTTGAACAGTGAGCACGACACAGAGATGACCCAAGGCAAATTTTAACTTTGCAGATAGAAAAACTAGACTTATCTGTCATGTAGGAGACATGATTAGATCCCCCATGTATAAAGGACAAGTGGAGGAGTAAGACAACTCAAAGTGATAGCTGAAACTAAAAGTGTACACTAAGACATGAGTATCGGAAAATTCAGAGAGTGCTATGTTCAAGGAGGACATGCTGCCACCGTTTGTAACCCAAAAAGAAAACTTCTTCCTTATCTTTCCTGTTAAATTTTAACGAGTCCAAGAAAGTGAACTCAAGTCTCTCTTCATTTTTGACAAGCTTGAAGAGGGGAGAGAATAATGCTTGATGATGTCACTGATTCGTGGATTTTACGAGCCCGAACTAGTACATGCTCATTGGTGTTTTCATGTTTAGAGAGTCTGAAAACTCTGAAGAAGACTCCAGGGGATTCTTTTTTCGTCCAATTTAGTCTCCTGAGGCTAGAAAACTATAAAACATACCACAGAAGAACTCTCTTAACTTCTGAAGAAGAAAAGGCGAACCTTTTTTGTACTTATTCAGGGAGGTCCGAAAAAGGTTAAATTACCACCTACCCAACATTCCTTCAAGAGCAGCATATAGCTTGAGTTTTACGAGTGTGAAGGAAAGCAAGATCACTCAGAAAGATCCATTTGATTACGAGGAATGGGGCTTACAACAATAAACTCAATGCTTTGTTCTTAGTGTTTAACGAGCATGACAAAGACATAAAGTACACTCGGAATATTTTTCAAGTTTAGGTCCAGAGCACGAAAAAGAGAAAACTAAGCTCATACCAGGCACTCATTTTCCGTAAGTTTAGTCCCTCATGTCCGGAAAAGTGATAAATCTATGCCTAAGAATACTCTTCTCAATTTCGTAGAAAAGAGAGTGAGCCTTTCTCATATTATTCCACATGGTCCAAGAAAGTGATAACCTACCACCAATGTGGATGCCCATTCACATATTCTTAACGAGCCTGAATGGACAAGTTTATTCAACAGTCAAGTCTATTTTGAGGAGTTAGACCTGGGCCTAAAGAAACTCCATAATGATGGGGAACCTCATAAAGGGGATAGCTTGTAAAAATAGACCAAAATGAGGCTCAATTTGGCGTGAAAGTAGCTAAGAAGGATCCCCTAACCTACGACAAATGCGGCATGAGTACCAAACGACAAAAATGTGTTCTAAACTAGGGTACTCTTGGAAGGAAAGCCCTATCCATGGAAGAAAAATGGTATAGACAAGGAAATAATGGTTAAATACCATAGTCCGTGGTCAAAGTAGTGATCCTAGGGTTAAGGCGGAGTAGGTATAAATGCAAAAATGCATATAAATGACCAATATCCTATCCTATATGACTAGGAAACAGCTTTGGGTAATCCCAGACCTGTTGCATTAGATAAACATGACATGGCATTAGTTTGATTTTTAATAAAAAATAAAACTATAGGCTAAAAAACCCACATTTTGATATTATTTCTATAAATAGTTCAAAAATAGAAATCAAAATCACCATGCTCTTCATGCTCTTTCATTTCATCCAATCAAATTTTTAATTTTATGCAAAATTTTAATGTTTTAAGCCAGTTTTAGGAAGGTCGCGTTGTATACGTGGGTATGCAACCTACACAGTTGTGTACACATGTTTTATATGCGACTTGCCCAAAGGAAACTCGCGTATGATACGCGACATGTCCAAAGGACAATCGCGTATACTGCACGACATAGGAAAAGCATAATTAGGGCCGAAATCAAAGTTTTTAAATGACTTTTAATGTTTGAAAATGGCTTTATGGATAGGCCAAAACATGGTGTTGGAGTGGAGGGAGAGGGAACATGAAACCATCGACCAAGATGCACATTGTAGTGCCTCCACGTGCATGCATTACAACAAAGTGGGTTGCTAAATTTCTTCTGTACTTCACCTATGCGATCTAATGTCCATTTGCTGGAGTTTTTTTATCAACTACTGGGATCACAATCTAGGTGCGTTTGACCTACAAGGTGAAATTCTAGAAATTGCATTGGAAAACATCTATTTTATTGCGGGTTTGTCACGATGGGGAGCTCCTGTCAACTTGGAAGGAGCCAACAGGGGTGGTGAACTTCTAAGTGTTCAGAACTATATTGAGAATTACTGCACATCAGGCACTCAGAAAAGGGGAACTTGCATCCCTATTGCACATATCCATAGCTTTCCATTACAGGTATTGGTAAGCACAGTAGTAAGGGTTGCAGGATCGTCATCACTCCATCTTGCAACTCGAAACCAAATGATAATTGCAGTGGAATTCCTACAGGAGCTTTATTTGATTGGTGTTCAGGAGTAATCTCGATAATGACGAAGCAACTCTCTGACTGCAAGAGAGGCCGACGTAAGAACTTTGGCTATTCTAGTATATTGGTGGCCTTTTTCTTTGAGAGAGTGCCCACCCTTAGCCCTGCAGTACCTCTACCAGCTTTCTCTCCCGTTAGCCTAGACTGAGTAAGTGGGGAGAAATCTTTCTCAACCAGAGCGGCGGTGGCTTGGTTTAGAGTGTTTACAATGATGACTTCTACTTATGGTGGGGACGGTAGCTACCAGCATTGGAGCAGTTTACATATGCTAGGATGGATTTACGGGGTGACAATGACCTTGTCCTCCCTCTTGGAGGAGCATGGGGAGCATCAGGTATTTTGGTTTTTCAATTTTTTTTTTTTATTTTTATGAATTTTTAATCATAAAAGATATATACATATGTATAAAGTTTTTAATCCTTTTAATATTTTAAAATGCAGATATTGGACCAGTTCGCCCTAATGGGCATCCTCGTATGTATGTGCAACTAGCAGCAGGGGAGGATCAGGTTTTGATCAAGGTTCTTGAGGGGAAGTTGGCCAGGCTTACCCAAAGACTCCCTACTTTATGCATTGAGCACATCCCTGCCATTATGCAGGAGCTAGTGGTTGGTATCCCGCCTACCTAGATACGCCTTATGAGAAGGGTATCCAGGGTAGTGCTTGTTTACATAGAGGCTGCGGAGGCTGCAGCAACTGAAGAAGCTGAAGATGCTCGGGAACAGGACGACCAGGATGACTAGGGTGACCAGGGTGGTCAAGATTAGGTCTTAGGAGAATTTTATGGATTACGATCCACTTTTTGTACACTTTTGTATATCTATACAGCTATGACTGGATCTGAGGATCAAGAACTCGACCTCTCTCTCTCTCTCTCTCTCTCTCTCTCTCTCTATATATATATATATATATATATATATATATTGTGAGTTTATTTACATGTGTTTTGTGATGTATCTATTGTATATTTTATGGAATGTGTGTCAAATGCCAATCTAAGATATAATTCGCATATGCATCAGTTAATGAATTTTGATTTCTTGGAATGTGATTGAATGTAATAAAATCAAAGTTTCTTTCCAATAACCTAACTTGCAAGAACTGACATAATAAAATAGGGTTTCACACCTAATAAGCTCGATTAAGCTGGGAAACCACCAGTTGAGAGTCAAGTCTGACTTCCATCTAGGTGATACCACGTGACAGGCATCCCATAAAAACTCAATGACGGCCCTGTATTCAGCCACATTATTGGTAGCAGGATGTAGGCAAGCGCCTCTAGAGGCAACTAGTTGTCCTAAGGGTGAGTAAATAACCCGTGCGGTTGAAGCTAGGTTGCAAGTGTGACGACTAGCGCCATCTGCAAAACCTACGAACCACTTGGAAGACATCTATAATAACCAACAGATGATATAAGAACACAAACTGGCTAGCTATCATACATAAAGTTACATACAATAAAATACATGAAAAGATTACTAAGCTTAAGCATAGTATTTTTTCTGTCTTTGTCGAACAGGTTTAGAATCAAGGTAGGTTCGGATTCCAAGTTCAACAATATATGGATCTATGCCTAGTAAGGATGAACAGACATATGCATCATGAAATTCCTATAACAGGGCAATATATATGGAAATTTCTTCTAAAAGAGAATTTGCATCAATATGCATAGTTTCAACGACGTCGGGGTTCGGAAGGATATTGGTAGAAACAACATATTCCACTAGTCTCATATGAAACTCTTGGTTTTGAATTCTACTTAGCTCTGAAAGGAAATGGGATCTATGATGAAGATCTTATCTCACCCGCTCATGGCTTCCAAAATCGCTTCATTTGAAGGAAAAACCATGTCTAAGCAGTTGTCAGTATACAAAGTGTTCTCTGCCCAAGCAGGCATATAGGTTTCTTCCAGCTCCTCTAAGACTGTAGGAGGAACTGAAACAGGATCAATAGTGGTGTTAATGATAGTTTGATAAGCTACTTCCACTATCGACAAGGGCACTTCAGGCTCATGACGGGAAGGAAGGACCCAAGGATTTGTTCTATCGCCAACCATTGCAATAGACTTCCCTACAGTAGTAGAACCTAAATAGTTAATCGAGGCTGGGATATCGAATGTGCCCATTAATGATGAATACATTCCAGCCCCTAAGCTCTATGAAGCAGGTTTGACCTGATCAACCAATGGCACGATGGACTCATTAGTTTCCATGTGGCCTTTCCGAGTGAAATTGAGTTGGTCTACTGAAACCAACTTCCCTTCATGTGGAAACATTACCACCCAAAGAACGGCCGATGCAATAGCAAACATGGCATAAGTCCAACTTCTCCCCAAGAGCAAGTTATAATCCAACTGCGCATCTATTACCTCTACTTCAATAGACACTGCCTTCCCTACCAACTTTATCTCAAAATCTGGTAGGATACCATGTGGACAGAATGACCTTTCATCGAAAGCAGTAAGTAGCGTGTTCGATGGAACTAGCTCAGGAGATCCAAGAGCCTTCCAACAAGACAAGGTCATGAAACATGTGGAAGCACCCTCATTGACAACTACCTTTCTAATGGTTTTTCTGCCATGGATGACAGCTATCGATAAGGCCACATGATATGGTAGGAGAATTTTGACATGAGACAAGTTAAACTTCACCATGAGGCTCGATGAATCCATACTACCTAAGGCCACTAAGAGCGCATCTTGCTAGGTGGGACAACTCTGTAACACCTCCAAAGCCGACATCGCACAAGGGGTTTGGGCTAAATCTTCAACTACAGAGTAATTGGCTGCAGCCCTAGCGTTAGGATTGTGCAATGTTTTCTTAAAGACACCTTTTGGTATCTTAGGCATGGTTTCAACAAGTTTTTCAATTGTTAGAGGGTTAGAAGTTTCACCTATAGACTTACCCTTCTCAGGAGCCTTTGTCTCATAGTTCTTCTTTCTAGTATGGATTAAGGTTTGGGATCAAACCATGTTGATATATTTTGGGTTAGGGGCATTATCAGTGCCCCCTGCAACATTAGAAGCTGAAGCTGCATTCTGTCCTTGGTGAAAAGGATCCTTTAGAACAGTCGATTGTTGACTTTTCAGCAGCTTCTGAGCTTGATCTATAAGAGGGAATTGATGGGTCAGGTGATCTTCCTGACAAAACTTACAAGGAAACTTCACCTTCTTCTTCTCTTTTTTGCCCCCATCAGCACTGTTTGCAAGATCTGGCTTGTTTTGGTTTCTCTCACCTTTCTTCCCCTTTTTCTTTTTCCCACCGAGCTACTGATTTCCCTTTTGGGAGGATTGAGCAAAAACGTTTGCATTTTGGGGTGAGGGGGAAACCTTTGCTACCTCCACTATAGACTAATGGAAAACTCATGGATTTATTTAACCAAAGATTCCACATTGGGAGATTTAATTGAACCAACCACACCATCGGCATGGGTTCCAGGCTTAGGATTCTCAACACTATGTGTTGGCCTCGGTGCATTAGGGATGATTTCATATAAAAACCCAGACTGAAAATATATCAAATGTAACTACTAGGACCTAAGGATAGCCTCTTCCTCATTAGTTACTCCTGAAGTGGATACATCCTTAGATATATATGGCAATAAGGACTTAAGGAACCATTCTAACAAAAACTCAGGAGGGATGGTGGCCTTAATGAGCCTTTTCCATCTTCACCACTCTTGGATATAATCCGAAATATGAGTGGCTTTGTCCTGCCGAAAGGTGGACATTAAGTCCGTACCGGCATCATACCGGAGGGGAAGCTGGAAATGGTTAAGGAACACATTAGCTAAGTCCCAAAAACTATCAAATGCACCAAAGGGCAGTTTAATGTACCACTTTGCTACAACACTAGTCAAAGCTCTTTAGAACAATTCAACCAAATGGTGTCATCATTCAGTGAGTTGGAAGGTAGTGATATGAGCCCCTGGGTCTTCACCAACTTTTCCTTCGAATTTTGGAATATATGAGGGTAATTTGGTAGGGACAGGTGGCCAGGTGGCATCATGTTTCATCGGGTCATTCGTTAACTTGGACAAGTCTCGCAAGTTCAAAGTTGTCAGGAAAGGAAGTTTGGATCAGACCAAAGCCTGAAAAGTACGAGCTTGGGAAGTATAAGGACTTGCTCCTTGATTCCCAAAAGTAAAGGTGGGGTTGCCCCCAGCTACCGGTTGTGAAGTAGTTGGACCACTTTGGAAAGGATTCCACCCATAAGCCAGTGGATTGTTCATATGTGGTGCAGTGTATGTGGTTCAAGCTGCTCCAGTTGAAACTGGAGTTTGGAAAATAAGAGCTGGTATCCCTCCACTAAAAAGCAAGAAAGGAGAACTCATGAAAGGATTTGAAACCAGCGTTTGAAAACCTTGAACATAGGGGTTAGTGTTTCCAAACTGTACCCCTGCATATGTAGGTGTGGGGCCTACATATGGAGTGGATGGGGGAATGTGCCCCCCATTCCAAGGAAAACCCTAGACAAATGAAGAGGATCCAAAAGGACCACTCTGAGCAGTGTGTGCAAAAGAAGGTAAAGCAGAAGGTACACTAGGAATCCCAGTCACCACCCCACCAGAAGTGCCTTCCACATTTGTGGAAGTCGGTGGTTGAACCACCCGACTAGCTGGAGTCAAGGGAGTAGCAGGTATACTTGTTCTAAGGGTATCAATAGGGGGTGGTGGCACTCCTTCAGCCGGAATAGATGAAATGGGGGTAGAAGGACTTTCTTTTGCACTATACATTAGTCTTCTCATAGGGACACCAATCATAGGTGAATTGAAAGGATGAACCTAGACGATCACAGGATCGTTTAGGTCAGTAAGAGGTGAATTAAAATTTCTTGCAAACTCATCAGCTTGCAAGTATTCTATCTCTACTGTGGTTGTATCAACCTGGTTTTCCCTAAGTTTTGGTTCACTCGAAACTTCACTAATTCCTACCGGTTCGAAATAACCGTCTGTGTCTAATCTCTGCCTTTGAGAGGGCGGTGGAGGCTCCACTGTAGTAAGCAGTGGAAGGTTTTGCAACCTTCTTGACCTTCTGAGAGGTTGGTCCTCAATGACTGAAAATTTGACTCTTCACACCCTAAGGTCGGCTAAACACAAATAAACCACAGAACAATCATTACAAAATTTCTGAAAGCCACAACAAACACAAGGGGTATAAGATATGCTTTCTAGAAGAAAGCTGAGAGATAGTTACTTGGCGTCCTTGAAGATGTTCTTAGGCACAAGTGGAGGAATCATCGACCACCCTCCCACACTTTATACAAGGGTTACCTTCCAAGCCCGTCCAAGGTCAACCAGAAATAGCCTTTCGATGTACCTGTGTATAAACCCTAGATGTCAAAAGAGACTAAAGGCTACCGCAACTATATTGACAGTCTGGGGGGATAGTCACAAGCCTGGTTCGTACACATGGGAAGGGTAGAAAATCCCAAAACCCTGTCTAAGATAGAATCCCCAGATGTGCAAAAACCTTTTTCTACGCTTTGACAATGAATCAGAGGGTTATCTCCTTAATCCAAGCCTCCACGCGGCCTCATGCTTAACTCCCATTTAAGAGGAGTTTCCCAGATACAATCAACATAGAAGAGGATTTACTTAACGATTGGCCAACTATGTCTGAATTTAAATACTTGTGGAGAGTTAAACCCCTATTCCACAAGTCTAGCCTAAGCTAGTTGGTGTATGAGCCTATTAAATAAAACTTGCTAATAATTTTTAAATTATATCGTTCATTTTTAGGGTTGTTCTTAGTCAGAAGGTAAATGGCGTGAAATATTGTGATGTTATAGACTCGATAAGAAAACGTAAAATGATGTATAAAGCAAATTGCAACTACTTAAACCAAATTTCTTTTCTTTTTGTAAATGTAAGCTAATGAAGTTGAAACTAAGTGCTAGAAAACTAAGACTTCTTTTTATAAATTTTGAAATTTTATTTGAAAAAATACTGAAAGGAAAACAACTAAGTGCAACTAAATGCCAAAGCATAAGATGTTTTTCTTCACTTTTTCAAAATTATTCAAAAACTACAATGCAACTAAATGCAAATTTTTTGAGCAAGTTTGAATAATCAAAGCATATCATAAGTAAAATGAAGTATAAAGGACCCAAAATAACCCGCTTCAACCAAACAAGAAGAAGACTCGGAGAAAACCAACTTGGAGAGACTATCGAACTACAAAATCCCACTAGACTCACAAAAGAACAAATGCTATCCTGACACTACAAAATGCAGTACATAATATAAAGTATCCAAAGCCTTGATCACTGACCTAGACACAAAGCACTGAACTCATCAACCAAGCAAGAGGACCAACTTCAAATTACGAGATGAAAGAAAATTCAAACCAAGAAAGCTCGAAGGCTTGAAAACAAGTACAAGGTGTGACACAAGACTTTTAGACTCGCAGAGTCATGCCAAAATCATAAGACTCCCAAGCAAGCAAAAATAAAACAGAATAGAGACAAGCAAACCCTACTTAAAAAGTATGTTTCTACAAGACATACGTGACTATGTATGAAGGCAACCCACATACGATACACAACTATCTTATAGAGCAACTTGCGTATAGAAGTTGTTATACGCAACTATGTATAACAGCAACCCACGTATACAACAAAAAAAATTCTTCAAAAAGAAGAAAAATTAAAGGCTTCTGGGCACACTACACTATGAATTAAAAGCGAGATAAGAAAAAACACACTCAGAATCAAAAACAGAGCAAAGACTGGTAAAGATTCTACAGAATAAACCCATAGCAAGCTAGGCTCCCCAGCGGAGTCGCCAGTTCTGTTGTTCAAGACATTTCACCCTTTTAACCCAGTGTCTGGGGTTACCAACTTACTACTAGCTTGCAGACAATCAACTTTTATAGAGAATGGAAAGAGAATAAAAAGAAAGTCTTGACTTACCCAATTAACGACGGTTGATCCACGCTTGATCTTCTCCCGCTCCAATCTTCTCCAAAGTTTCTAGGGATGCTTCTCTTCACCTGCAAAGAGCTAATTCTTCAAGCAATATCTCATATGTATATAAATCAAAGGTTAGATGAAAGGCATAATAATAACATCATTGAACATATTCATTAAACCAATATACATGAGATAAACAATACAAGATTGGAAGAATAATTCTCTTTATTAACAAAAGGTGAATAGGTGAGAATACAACCTAGCTTCTGACACAAGGACTCCTCTGCAACCAAAGACTCTGAGTTCTGTTGCTCCAAGACTTTGAATATATACCACTAGCATAACTTTTCTCTCCAAAAATTGATTGATTAGCCCCACCCCGAGGCCTCTATTTATACTTTAGGAAATAGAGTGGTTTCTAAGGTTGGGATGGTTGAGATAGTCGGGATAGTTATAGATTAGGACCCAACTAATCTCATCTGAACTCAATTTATATTTTTTAATGTCAAATTAAGGTATACGCGAGTATTAATATAGGAAACTCGCATATGACACGTGTGTTGCTAGAAGGGAACTCGCGTATGCAAGTATACACAGGTCGCAATGAACATAGTCACGTATGACACGCAAGTTGCAATGCACATAGTCGTGTATGAATACCAAAACTCAGAATAAAAATATATAAGGCTGGTCTGAAGATAATGCATCAAAGGTCATGCGCATCTATAGTGTTTTGGCCACTTCAATCCAAATTGTCCTTTTGTGTACCGACATGATGAATGTCAGCACTTGGATGGAGAAGTGCCATTTTGGCTGATAATAGTGGGTAAATTTGAGAATGATCCTTATGTTATTGATTTATTGCATTTAACATGTGAAAACCAGAATGTTTTCTTACTCCTAATCTGCTATCTTAGGCAGTTTGAAATGAAGTATTGAGTTAACGAATGCATGAAGATGTTAAGGAAGTTGTTAATAAAACACAATATAAAACCGATGAAATCAAAAGAGATATGAGTTTAAAGTGAATAAAAATAGGATGTATGCATCAAATTAGGTGTAAAAAGAACACAAAATTGAGAACAAAAACTAACTAACACACAAACCTAGCGGCATATGAATATATAACAACTACTAATAAGTATAAATAAAGGTATTAAACAACAATAACATGAATCAAATACTAGCTATAAAAATTGTTAGTCTAGATCTAAATGAGATATAAAGTACAGATATTAATTTCCAGGCTGACAAAGTATTATGAAGGCAGTTTTCCATTATCTGGTGCACCGACACTGGATGATCCTCTTGGATCATTTTTTTATGGATGTAAATATCATGCACATGTAGATGCATAGGAAAACAATGTATTGATAACATGTAGTATTTTGCTTCGGGAAACACTATATTGATATGGGCCTTGGAAAATATCTTGAACTACTTTTGGACTATTTTTGTCACATGTGCAAATTAAGATCCTTACATCCACTCTTCATCTCTCATTATGATAATGGGTGACCAACTGAGCATTTAGGTAATCGAGGAAGCATATCACAACTAATATATCATTTAACCTTCTATTCAAATCAAGTCATCACATAGAAATCGTGTTTCATATGACCTAATATACATAAACTAATAAATAGAAAGGGGCATGTCATTTGAAGCATGAATGTGAAGACAAGAGTACCTACCTTGTATTTGAATATGAAGAAACATTACACATAGCTTAGGATTTGTTAGATATGCTCCTTTAAACGGATTGTTGGTGAAGTACTAAGAAGAAGCATTGCAATACATAAGGACAAAATGACCAGATTTATTAAAGATCCATATTTAGCAGCATAACTTTATTAACAAAGTTATGTTAACACGAAGACACTAAACCATAAATTAAGGGAATATGACCAAGTTATGTTAATATGAGGACACTAAACCATAAATTAGGTGAAATTCATTACAGGAAATTACATGAATGACCAAGGAAGCATGGTCATTGAATTCAGGAGAAATAATGACGAGTGGAAATATAGTGGGTAGGTTGACTGTGATTGGAATTTCATACTAGGACAATGTTTTTTCAAAGCTACAATTCCTAAATATGCATTACACTTCCTTACATTGTTTCATATGGGAAAAGATGATTTTATCAAGTAACCTAATTGATTTTCATGTTCCAGAGAGTGATGGTATGTTCAATTGTGTCTCCTCTTTAAAGATCTCAGGTATTATTATTATTATCTTGTCATGACATCCTAAAATAACAATTCTTAAATATGTTATATAGTATATATTAGCATTGAAGTACTAATATAGAGACCTACAATGTAATGAACAAAAATAAAAATATGATCAAAATTGTTAGTGATTAAAATACATTAGTAGTTTAGTAATAGAGTTATGTTCGGATGAGGACATTGAAACATAATGAAAGTGGTAAAAAGATAGAGGATGATGTAAAAAGGTAAACTGCTTTACAAGAATGACCAAGAAATAGTGGTTATTGAATTCAAGAGAAATGGTGACAGGTCAAAATATCATGGGAAGGTTAATTGTGTAGAGATTATGGCAATGTGTTCCATAGTTGCAATATCTAAATAAACATAGAGAAGTAGTCATCCTTTTCAAGCCAAATGTTTTCTTTCAATTTTTTTTTCATTAAATAAAATGAACCAAAAGAACATTGAAATCCCATGGTTTGGTTACACGGATTGACCAGGGCATGAAGCAAATGAACATTTATGAGAATCCAGTGAACAGACCATGATGACAGATGACATGATTTTTGGCAATATAAAAATGAATTTCTAAGGTAGAGTGACATCTGTAAGAAATGAACTGCAACATGAGAATCCCACAAGTTCCCTCAAATGTAGTCTTTTTCCAGGAAAATCATGGAGGAGATTTTAATATTTATAGACTGATTCCCCACAATATATTGGTTTTGTTTCAGAAAAAGAACAATTTTGAACGTTTGAATGTTTTTGATGTGCTAGAAACACAAGTAGGGAAGAACATCCATAAACTATAATTTCATTGGGTAGAGATGCCTAAAATTAGTTCGTAAGAAATGCCTATAAATTATAGCCTATTAGGGGCAAATATGCAAGAAATATTATTACCAAAATAACAATTGAGACCAAGCATTTCTAGATTGACAAACTAAAGAATGAATTGAGTTAACAAAATTTGATGTAAGATGTAATATTACTAGATTCCTATGGCTTGGAGAATGCATTAGGTTTTTTGTACATTAAATGAAAATGGGCATAAGAATAAGCTCATAATGAAATAAATCTAACAATTAGCACCTGTAAGAATAATTGCAAATGGTAAAGGAAATACAAGTTACTTGGTACAGTCGATAACTTGAACATTTGATTGAAAAACCAGCTCAACTTGTGTTCATAAGCTAATGGTAGTCACCCTCTCCAAAGGAATCATCATAGGGAAATGAAAAATTGAAACAACACGGTGTAGTTTCATCCCCTCGAATAGCTTAAGATCAAGTAGAAATTAGGGAGAGACATTTTTCTATGATAGCATGTCACCAGGGGTCAAGGATTCATCCACAGGACCAAACCTCGGTAATAGTTTGTAATACCATAGTCGAAACAAAAAGAAAACATGTAAACATCAAATGCATTGGCTCATCTCTTTCGATCCCAAGCCTTCTCATCAACAGGTAGAGGACACGCAACTAGTCATGAAACACATGAGATAACATAGTTGGAATACATTTATGGTTGTCTTGATATGAGGCCAAATAAGGCCTCCAATTAGGAGATTGGTTGGAAGGAAAAGGAAAGCTTAAAAATTAACATAAAATGATTTGAAAGTCGTGTATAGATTAATACATTTTCCCAAGGATATTTAAAGAGTACCCTACTACAAGGTAGGGACTAAAAATACCTCAAATAGATAACACCTTTGTCTTAATGAGAGAATGAGAAATTATTTACTTCTGAAGGGAAATGTTTATTGTAGTGTAAATTACTTGTTTATTATAGTGGAAATCTTTGTTTTCTTTAGATATCAAACTTGATATTCTCACATATTTTTAGATATGGTTATACATTGACACCTTTTTTTATGTCTGCAACCTCTTGGAGTCTTGTGCAAGCGACTCTGGTCAAACTAATTGCATATCAAAGATGGATTTTATCACCAATATCAAACTTGCCAATGGTGAGCTACAATGGCATTGGTGAATTTAAAAAAATGTTTCATTGCTTCACTATTGACATCATTCTTTAACATATGATGGCTTTTGTTGATTTGAATGGAATCCACATCATCTTGAGGCTCAAATATGATTTATATCTTAGAAAAATATATCTTAACCATGATTTAACTCTATCTCATTTTAGAATTGGTCGATATCATACTCAAATAACATCCACCTCTTTCCCACACAACAATAAATTGTTCATTAGTGTCTCTCATAAATCACCTTGGCCTTCGCTAACTCTCTTTGCAACAATATATCCTCTCACAATGAGGCTCTAATACAAAATGTTGTATTTAAGATGCAACAACAACAACACTCAAACAAATATTAAGCAAATAACAAGGGGTATAGGGACTTTATACTCAAGAAATGCTTGAAGAGGAAAATTTTATTAAGTCATACCATTCTTGTGTATGTTTATATTATACAATAATTCCCTTTATATAACAATAGATGAACATGACAACTAATCCATGTTTAATATATTTAGCTCAAACATCTCCATAACAATCTCCAACAACATCTCACTTGATTCTATGTGATCTTCATCCCTAATTTCTCTCCTTGTCCTCATCTTTGAATCATATGTAGACTTTTATGCATTGTCTACTTCATCCATATATTCCAATGTATTCGTTAAATGTCACTAGTAGGATTTAATCATTCAAGGTAATAAAGGATTGTTAATGTGTTTGGAGCTCTGCTCATATGAGGTTTTCCCCCTTGAAGAGGCAAGTGAACATTGCTCTTTATTTTGGTCATCACTAATACAAGGGTTCTTTCTCAAGTTCTATCTATTTCTCTTTTGTATTTTTGTTCAATGGTAGTATTATCTCTCATCCTAGTATTTTTTATTTGTAATTGTAGGGTTAAGTACATTATAAGTGGTATGAGAACACCTTTTTGGGCTAAGCACACACCCAAGTTTTAGAATTATATTTTAGGTTAGAGACATGTTCCAATGCCTTTAAATAACAAAGAGATACACCATTCAGTGGGTAAGACTGTAATTGGGGAAGCAATAAAATCAAAAGTATCAGTGGAATCGCCTTGTTGGAAACCCTTGTAACCCATATTGACACCCCTTTGAGTAGTATTGCATTAGACAACGCTTCTACTGGAATTTTACTTCCACATATCCTTGGATATATCAGATGTCCTATAGGTTACCCAAAACCAACTTTGGCTACTCTGATCGATTGTCTTGATACAATAGTGATGTTGAGCACAACACTTGGGATTATTAATCCCTAGTACCTGGGTAGTCGAGTAGTACAACTAAAGGAATGATCGAGACCCCTTGATTAGTGCCTCAAGATATTTGGATGAGTTCTTTTGTTGGACCTGCCATTTTATCAGAGAGCTAAACCTAACACTCCCTTGTCCTTAGGACCTTGTTGAAGTTTGTAGCTCGGATAGGAACTTATGCAGAAGTTTAATGTCAAATGTGCAAGAAGTTGTTTGAGTCAAACCTATTTTATAGTCCACTTTAGTAATAAACTAAAAGTCTTTTATTTAGTTGTCGAGTTTAAGAAAATATATTCTTAATACATTAGTGATTTAGATTAATCTCAATCATACATCTCATAATGTGATTAAGGTTTTGGTAGGCTGGGTTTTCAACTCAAGTATAGGGGTTGGTCAAGATAGAGGGTTGAGTCACATTCATTATTTACTTAGATACATTTTGTCAATAGGTTATTTAATCATATGTGGAGCGGATTTAGAGTACCATAGAGGATCAAGTTCAATAACTAGGCAAAGATCAACAAGTAGGTCCATACAATTGTATGGATTTGTAGGAACATATTTGCATAGTTATATAGACGAGTCCACACAATCATACAAAACGTGTCATATGAATAGGTCGTACAGTTGTATGTGTAGGATGTCTAATGGGAAACAACCCGTGGGTATTTTTCTCGGTTTTTGGTAGGCATAATTTCCTTAGTAAGTGCGCATATTTATTTTTGGGTGTACCATACAACTGTTATTTTAATAGTTTGTGGAGGTTTCCTTGTAAGCTTTGAATTATCAATGAAAATATTAATTGAAGGAGTAAATTATCTATGTATCATGTTTTTTCTTCCACTGATTATTTTGCAACTATGTGTGAATAATTTAATTCCTACATTTAAAAAACAATTTATTTAGTTGAAAATATAAGGACAACAATCACCTAGGGTTAGAAAATTCACACTTTACAAACCCTGGCCTATGCTACATAGGCCCAAAATTCTTAGATAATTTTGGAATTTCAAGAATTTGGAAATTTTGTCACTAAATATTTAATCAAATGAGAGTAGTACTCAAAGGAAAAATATAGAACCCAACTACACCATGCAAGAGACATATCTCAAAAGACTCCTTGTTTTGTGTTGATTATTGTGGTACCACTCTGTAATAACATTTTTTCTTTGGACCCATGGACAATGAAAAACTACTCCAATGCCATGTAGTTCAGTAAAAAACTTGGAAACTTGGATGATTAGTACTCGACGTTTTGAGGACATTATTACCAGATAGGATCAACAGATTGCCACACTCCAGTCATCAATCAAAAACCTACAAAATTTGGTGTCCCCTCTACAGATTATGCAAGTCCAATTCAAGCATCTATCCTCTCAATTTCTCCTAGATAATAACTAATGGAATAAATAATTCATAAAGATGCCTATTGAGGAATCTCCAAAGGTAGGAGAATTCACCATAAACAACCCCTTTCAGCTCCTCACATTCATAAAGTGCCCTTCATTAATAACAATTGGAACTAGTTTCTTAAAGTGGATATAAACAAGTTTGATGGTTCTAATCCATCTGGTTGGATCACCCAAATGAAACACTACTTTTCCTTCCATGACATTACAAATGACAAGATGAAACTTAGAGTGGGGGTGTTGTACTTATACCCATAATGAAGGGAATGGTGGGAATGACATAAAAATTTCAATGGTGACTACATAACATGGATTCAATTTGTTAAATCCATTTATGCTTATGTTGAGTAATATACTCACTATTTGGGGTTGTTGACGAAGTTTTACCCAATAGGCTTAGTTGTAGACTTTATCACAACCTTTGAGTAATTAGCAATCCATTATGAGGGGTTAAGTAATTATTTTAAAAAGAATGCTTCATTAGTAGCCTTAGGGAGGATATTAGAGCATTAGTCAAGATGCAGAAAGATTCGACTTGGTTGGATGCCTCTCAGCAAGCTCAAGAAGTGGAGTTAGTAATCAATGCACAAGCATAAGACCCTCTTTCATGCCTCATGCTTTCCCATCATAGTCCACTCCTCCAAACTCCTTGCTAACACAGTCTCTGAAAGTCTAATGGTTGTCTCCAATAGAAATGGCATAACATCAACAACATGGACTATGCTATAATTGTGCTGAGAAGTAAGTCCCCAATCATTTCCAGGAAGTATTGCGATAAGTTTATTTTTGTGTTCCTAGATGACATACTAGTTTACTCCAAGTCAAAAGAGGAGCATGAAAACCATTTGAGGATAGTAGTGTAGGTATTAATGGGAAATCAACTATATGAAAAACTAAGTAATGTTCTTTTTCTCAAAAGAAACTTCTATATATGGGACATCATATATGGCGAGAGAGTAGAGGTGGACCCTATAAACATAAATCCCTTCGAGAATGGCCTAATTTGTGGAATGCGTCAAAGGTAAGGTCTTTTATGGGTTTGGTGGGTTGTTGTAAGAGATTCATTCAAGATTTTTCAAGGATAGCGTACCCCATCATGTCCTTGCAAAAGAAAGGAATGCACTTTATTTGGACTAAAAAATGTGAAGATAGTTTCTAGCTTTTAAAGAAACTGCTCACTTATGCTTTTATTTTAAAAATTGCCAATCCAAATAAAGAATATATTGTAAGCACAAATGCATATATCGAAGGGATTAGAGGAGTTTTAATGCAATATGGCTATGTGATATGTTATGAATCCAGGAAGTTGAAATAACATGAAAAGAACTTTGCCATGCATGATCTAGAGCTTGTTGCCATACTACATGTGTTTAAAATGTGGAGACATTATCTTATGGGTAGCAAATTTGAGTTAAGAACATATCACCATAGCTTGAGATACTTATTCGAGCAACCAAATATGAGTGCATGTCAGGCGATATGGATGGAACTTGTGAAATTGATTTTGAAATTAAACACATTGAAGGCAAGGAGAACAGAGTTGTTAACACACTCACTATAAATAATCAAGTCTTTAATGTGACAAACATCAACATAAATCATATTTGAAAAAACATATTACTAAATGCTTTGTGTTCAAATGAGCATTATTTACAAATTAAGAAAGAACTACAATAAGGAAATGAACAACAAAAGCACATGTATTACAACTTGGATGGGGATAAGTCTTCCTCTACAAAAACATAATTTACATACCAAAAAATGATGAACTAAAAAAGATTGTACTATAAGAAATCCATGTTTCCCTATATCCAAGTCATTCAGGATATCAAAAACTACTACAAGAGTGAAGAAATAATACTTTTGGACGAGAATGAATAAAAACATAGTTGATTTTATAGCCATATGTCTTCAGTTCCAAAGAGTGAAAGCATAACATAGACATCTAGGTGGTCTATTGCATCCATTACCTATATTGGAATGGAAGTGAAATGTCATGACCATCGATTTTATCACTAAGTTTCCAAATACAACAAATCATCATGATTCCATTGTGCTAGTAGTGGATATACGAACAAAGGCTGCTCACTTCATACCTATTAAGTCCACTCATAAATCAACTAACATTATTGAAATCTACATGAAAGAGGTAGCAAGATTGCATGGTGTTCCAAAATTCATTGCTTTTAATAAGGAGTCTAAATTCATCTCAAATTTTTGGAGGGGTCTCATGTTTAAAGAATTTGGAACCAAACTCAGTTTCAACATAGATTATCATCCTCATAGAGATGGACAAACCGAAAGAGTTAACAAATTTATCGAAGACATACTGAGAATGTATGTGATGGATCGACCATCCAAATGGGAGGAATACTTATATCTGGTAGAATTTGCATATAGCAATGGGTATCGAGATTCATTAAAAATGAGCCCATTCGAAGCCCTACATGACAACAAATGTAATGTCCTCAGAAAATGGGACAGACTGATGGATAGGGTAATTGTTGGCCCATAAATGCTAAAGGACGTGGAGGAATAGATAGGTAGGATCAAGCATAATTTAAAAGTGGCTTGAGATAGATAAAAAAGATACGCAGATAAAGGAAGATTATTTAAGGATTTCAAGTTTGGAGAACATGTATTCTTAAAAGTAAAATCAAAATAAAAGCTCATTAAGGTCGGGGAGTTGTAAAAAGTTGGTAGCAAGATTTTGTGGACCTTTTGAGGTTTTAAGCAAACTCAAACTATTGGTTTATGAGATAGTATTACCTCCATATATGAAGGCTCATAATGTATTTAATGTTTTGTTAGTAAATAAATATGTTCATGATCCTAATCATGTTCTTGATTGGGCTTTGACTTAAATGGAACTAAAAGGAGAGTTCTAGGTTCAACTAATTTATGTATTGGATTGGAAGGTCAAAGTGCTCAGGAATACGGTCATAGGGTAGGTAAAGGTACAATGGACACATTAGAACCCTAATGAAGAAGCTTGGGAGATGGAAGACACTGTTGTAATCTCACATATCATAGAGGGTTACCAATAATACACATTGAATCATACAGACATAACAGACACAAGAGACAACAACATATATATGGAATAACATATTATATTATATCATGAGGGTCCATACAAACACAGAATTGAACCAAGTTCTCATCTGGCTCAACAGCCTAATACATATGATTTACAAGTAGTTACATATAACTACCTATCAGTTCGGTCAATCGACATGACCTTAAGCGGCCGGCCTAATCTCTAATTAGTCGGCTCACCAACTAGCTCCTCCAACATCTCCCTCAGGAACAAAATCTTTCTTCGTCCCAAAGAAACAGGGGAGGTACTCAAAATTTTTACTTTATCATTTTTTTTCATGGGCTATGCAATCAGATGGTTGGTCGTTTCTATATGCATACTTCAACGATTGCTTCTGCAGTAACAATTGAAATTATGTCCAACTTTGTAGTACTTTCTTGATGTTGATGCTCAATGTTGTGATGCTTGATAGAGTAAACATCTTCTCCTAGATGGGTAGGTCTCCTATTCTTTCCATGTCGGGTCCCAAGAATTGATCTTTTTCTTCTGCTTCTTCTAGTAATCTTTTCATCTGCCGGCAGATGGTATCTAGTTTCTCCAAGCTTGGGAGTGCTTGTTGTACCCCTTGGTGTGCTTTTTTTTCTAGTCTCTATAGTTTGCTTGTCCCTAGTACGATTTGATCTTGTATTGTATTTCTTAGTGCTTCTTCAGTGCTTTTTCTCCTTTCCAACGCTTGAATCCATTCTCGAGTCTGTCAGGTCTACTGAAATACTTTTCCATAATAAGTAGGCCAGTCACAAAGTACCTCTTCTGTAATGACAGATTCTTCTAAGTGGTCTTGCAGTACTTTGTAAGCTTCTGAGAATGTTGTGTACTGTTGCATTAATAATCTGGATGTCTCTTCTTTTTTATATTCTTTTGTATTTTGTAGGTGTATTTGTAGGGTAGCCACCACACTCTCAAATAGTTGATATGCTTTTTCTAGTGGCTTGTCGGTTTCGGCTTCCATTGGCCCTGGTATTATAGTTTGAGCTAAGTTTGTGCATTTTGACAGGAATTCAACCTGTTCATTCTCAATGTCATCGAGCTCCTTGCGTCTGATCTGGCTTCTTGTTTTTGCTTCAATGGCCATAGTTTCTAAGAGTTGTCCGTACTCTTTGTCTCTTAGTTTTGTTGTGTCAACTACAGTAGTCGATCCCAGCTAGATAATGTGGACCATTGTCGACTGTGATTCTTTATGGTGTTCCTTCTTCTTTCTGTCTCTTTTTCTCTTATGTTTATGCTGGTGTGCCTACTATTGTGCCTATGCATCTGCAAGTGGTGGATTCTCCTGTGGTTTATTTTCTTGTCGTTGGTTTTCTGGTTGATGATATTCAACAGTCGGTGGAACTTCCGGTTGACTTTCTTGGGTGAGATCTGTAGTTGGATGTGTATATGGGGGATTTGGTACAGATGGTTCAAGGTTTGTTAGAGGTTCTGTATTGGGAAGTGGTGGTGGAGATGGTGAATGGTCGGGTGTAATTGGTGTAGTGGGGATATTGGAAGTTGGGTCCTCGACTTGTGGTGGTGAATCATCTGGGTCATCAGAGAATAGGTTGTCGATCACTCGGTTGATATCTTCCATGTTATCCTCCTCCACGTCTCTTGCTATCTCATTGGCTAATGGAGGGTGTGGGATGTCAGAAGGGATAAAGGATGAAGTGCGACTTATGACAACTTGAGATGTCTTGTCGGGGTTTCTCAAGAATGTCGACTTGATAATTCCCACAGATCTTGGTTTTTGGGGTATTTGTCCAGGTTGTTGAGGGAAGAGCTGCCTTGATCCACTAGCTTCAATCAGTGGACATTTGGTGGTAATCCTCTGGACATAGGTGAGTAGTTCAGGAAATTTTTCAATGTATGCATTGAAATCACCGTCCTGGTCGAACCTCTCTTTTAGGGTTTCTGGCATAGCATTTTTGCAAATGTCGACTGGGCTTATGGTGGGTATCAGTGGATTGTCTTCCTATGTAATTTGGATTGGATATGGGGGTGGAGGTGTAGAAACTAAATCAACAATGTTTTCAGTGGTTTAAGTGTTTGTACTTTTTTACCTTTTTCAATCGACCTTGTTGTGCTCCTAACTCGACAAAGCGTCTGAACTACGTCTCGACCAAAACTTTGTTCGCTACAACGTCTTCTATGATGTCGACGACTATAGCTACTAGTTCGTCTTCATCTTCTGATTCTGGGAGGATAAGCTTGTGCTTCTCCTTCCCTTTTGCCTGAGTTGCCTTTTTTCTTGCGGCTGTTATTTCCCTTGCTAGTTTTCTGATTTAGTCTTTCATTATAGCGTATTTTGGGTTGTCAGATTCAATGTCTTCCTCTAGTCCTTCTCCTCCCTCCTATGTTTGAACCGAACTTATGTTTTTCTCTGCTGGTTTGGCCACCTGATGCTCAGTCGGTGTACTTCCCCTTTGGGTCGTTGGTGGTACTATTGTTAATTGTAGTTTGTTGATGTCCTCTGCTAGTGTCTCTTCTGACACGAAGGTGCTGATATGTAGTTGGAGTTCATAGAACTCTTCCTTCTCCTGGTCAGTCAGTGGTTCTTCAATTGTTAGGTTTACTTCTTTAGCCTTTGCTAGTATTGATAAATTTGTACTGGATTGTCGAGCTAGCTCGCGGAAGATCTCTTCGACTGTTGGGTAATAGTCGAGAGGTTTTGCTTTTGCTTTGCTCCCTGCATATACCAAACTGCAGTGTGGTCGAGTTCTAGTTGGATGTGTGTTATTTTCAGCAGACTTCTTCGGATGTTCTGAAGCACCCTCCATTTGGTCATTTGGATTTTCAGATTTTGGAACCAGTTTTCCAACAACACTTTACCATTTGCTAATTCTTTCAATGCTCCAATCTGCGCAAATGGCTTGAACCTCCACATGTGGAATTTTGTTATTTCTTGGAACTATTTACCCCCAATTGGGCACAAGTGGTACATCACTATCTAGAGTATCAAAGATGGGAACCTTATAATGCCGACCGACTCCTGGCATTTTTCACATATACTTTTGAGCATGTCGACAACATACTGAGCCCATCTGTACACTTTTCATGTTTCTACTATTGTTTCTACCACTTCTAACATATCTAGCTTCAGGTCACTCCCTCATCCTGTAGGTGTGAGCCCTGTTGCTATGATTTTGTCCACGATTTGTGGCGTTCGGGCTTGTATCTAACTGATCATTAACCCTTTTGAAGTTTTTCCTGATGGTGTTCCAGTTAGTTGTTCCACCAGTCCTTCTCTGATACCAATAGGGACCGGGTCGACTTGGTTTGAGAGACCAGTCAGTTTGTATATGACTTCGCTAGAGATTTCTACTGGCATGTCGAAGTAAAATTTTCCATTGTGGTATCGGATGATAATTAATTTTACTGCGATTTCTTTCGTTCCTCCAAAACTCACCATGAACGGTGTGTTCATATAGTTTATAATGGAGCTATGGTTTATCTTCTCTACTGCTTGTGTCGGTTTCTTGTCAACATAGGCCCATCCCTTGATTTTGGCCCAAGTTTTCTCCCATGAGGTTTCTTGTACCTTGGCGTTCTTGATGTTTCTTAACCTTTCATTAATGGGGTTTTGGCGGATTGCAGTTATTTTGTTTTTGTAGATGTAGCTCTGGTTTGATTCGGTGCCATATCGTTGGTTTCTTAGTCGAATTTTCTTACAGGTTCTCGTTTCTCAATTTTCTGACTGTTGAATTATTCTATCTCTTCAAAACACGGTAAATTATCCTTTTCAGGTCCAATATTTATAGGTGGAGCGGGTGACGTTTCTGTCGATGGATGTGTTAATGGCGGAAGTGATGGTCCAACACGGTCTTTGGAGTTTGCGTTTATTGCGATTTAATTTTGGCGCTCCTTCTGACCGTAGTCATGAAGGTGTGATTTGACCTTCAGGATCATTGGTCAATGTCTATCATATGAGTGATCGATGGTGGTATGTTGATGGGTTTGGTGTCAGTTGTCGAAGTGCTGGTTATTATATCTTTCGAAGCTTCCTATCATCCTGGGTTATGGGTGTTGGTTTTGTTTTAGGATTTTTTAAGATTTTATAGCTTTGTCTGGTAGTTGTGGTCGTTATGTGTATGTTTCTTTTTTTTCCTTTTTTTTGAACTTGTTTTAATTTTTGTACCATTTTAGTCGGGCACCATTAACAAGTTTCCAAAATATTATGCCTTGTAACGTCCTTAGTCAAACTGATCCGTTGTCATGAATCTCTTTGACAACGTAAGGTCCCATCCATTCTGTATGTAACTTTTTGGGTTTTCCTTTTACTCGATTGTTGTATAGTAAGGTGAGGTCCCCTACCGACAGATTTTTGTTTTTGATATTGCGATCATGCTAAGCCTTTTGCTGTTGTTTTTGGATTTATTGATGTTGTAGAGCAATCAATCGGTGTTCCTCTAGCTTGCTTGATTGCATCAATCGGTCCTTCCTACCTCCTTCGACATCGACATGTAAAATATTTGCTATGAGAGGTGTTTGCTATCGAAAATGCAATGGAGCAACTGCTTCTTGTCCATAGACTAATCAGAACGGTGTTTGGTCAGTTGAACACTTGTATGTTGTTCTGTAAGCCCATAGTACTGCATGTATCTTTTCGTCCCAATAATCTTTGTCAGTATTGCAGATTTTTGTTAGGCTCCTTGTTAATGTTTTGTCGAATGCCTCTATTGCTCCATTCAACTGAGGGTGATAAGATGTACTACGTCAATGGTCAATTTTGAACTGGTCTGTTAATGCCTTGATGGTTTTGTTAATAAAGTGTGAACCTTGGTCACTGATTAGAGTTATTGGGCATCCAAATCTGGAAATTACATTTTCGTAGATGAATTTAGCAGTTATCTCACTGGAACATGTGTCGACTGGTTCTGCTTCTTCCCACTTGGTTTTCCATATTCTACTGCAGTTATTATGTACCTTGCACCTGTTCTTTTTGCTGGTATCGGGAATGGTCCTATGAAGTCGATGGCCCAAATTTCAAATGTCAAACTTGGGTTTTCTGATATCAAGGGAAATTCTATACTAGGTAGAGGTCGACCAAGTCGATGGCCCAAATTTCAAATGTCAAACTTGGGTTTACTGATATCAAGGGAATTTTTGTACTAGGCATAGGTTGACCCAATCGTTGACATCTGTCGCATTGGCTAACAAACTATTTACAATCTTTGTATAGTGTCGGCCACCATAGTCTTGACTGTTGGATTTTCTTGGCAGTTGTGTCTGCTTGAAAATGTCCTCCCGTAGGTCCATAGTGTGCTTCATACATGATATTATCTCTTTTGTGTTCTAATACACATCTTCTGAGGATGTCGTCCATGCCCATTTTATATAAAAATCCATTTATGAGGCTATATCGTCGAGCTTTCATGGCTAAGATTTGTTTCTTTTTCGTGCTCATGCCCTCTGGTGCTTGACCATTTTCTAAGAATTGAGTTATTTCCTCTAATTATGTTGGGATTGCTTCTATTCGAAATAAGGGTGCATTCGGCAGGTCATCTTCGACTCCTGTCGGCTCCTCTCCGGTGTCGATTTGTGACAATTGGTCGGGTCCAACATTTAATTTTCCTGGTCTAACAACGACTTCAAATTCGAATTCTTGGAACAGTAGTAACCATCAACAAATTCTCCCATGGTGTAAGGGTTTGTTTACAAGGTATTTTAATGCTTGGTGGTCGGTATAAAAGATGAAAGGGTTGGTTAGTAGGTAATGTCGATACTTCTGTAGTGCAAAAACCATTCATAATGCTTCTCTCTCTATTGTCGAATAGTTTCTTTCTGCTTTATTTAGTTTTTTGCTGCTGTAAACTATGGGGTAATCCATTTCGTCGTCCCCTGGTTGTGTTAAGATCGCTCCTATTGCTAGGCCTGATGCGTCGATGTGTACATGAAATTTGATCAATTAATTAGGGAACCTTAAAATGGGTGCCTCGATTAGCTTCATTTTTAGTGTTTCAAATGATATGTTACATTCATCTGTCCAGTCGAACTCCTGATCTTCTCTTAATAATTCTTCCAATGGATAGGTCATTGGATTCACTGGTGGTTTTAAGTCGAGGATAATTTTTATTTTTGCAAAGTCAACCTTGATGCCTTCTTTGCATACAATGTGTCCTAATAGTATCCCTATGGGAGTTAGGAATATGCATTTCCTTATGTTCAAAGATAGCTAGATTTGTCGGCATCGTTCCAACATGAGCCTGAGCCATTTGCAGTGATCTTTCAGCATAGAGTATATTGTCCAATCATCGAAATATATTGCCATTGTTTTGTAAATATATTCTTGAAATGTTTTGACCACAATTCGCGAAAATACTGTAGGTGCGTTTTTTAGACCAAAATGCATAACTCTATAGGCAAATGAGCCGAATTCACATACGAATGTTGTCTTTTCTGGTCTTCTTTGGCTATTGGTACTTGGTTGTAACCTGAGAACCCGTCTATAAATGAGTAGTATTCATGTCCTGCGACTTCATTTAGGATTTCATTTGCATAGGGCATTCAGAATGGGTCTATTAAGGTGACTTTGTTTAATTCTCAGAAGTCGACACAAATCCTTAGCTTTGTTGGGTCGTGTTTCTTTGGTTGTATAACCTTTGGACTTGACCATTTCGATTGGTCAATAGGGTAGATAATTCCTACTACAAGCATATTATCAATCTCTTTCTTGCCTATCTCTTTGTATTTATGAGCTGATTTATATGGCCTCTTCTTTACAGGTCGAGCATCAGGTTTAATGTCGATCTTCATTTTGCCCATTTCATGGACTAGACCTTTGAGATTTTTGTAGTATCTACCGAATACATCCTGGAATTCTTTTAATAACTATTTCGGTTGTTTGTTCTTCACTCCAGTAACCACCAATTTTTGCCATTTTTGGTCGATCATCGTTTGATATGTCAAATTCTTTAGTTTTCACTTTGGCATCTAACCATTATGGTGCTTTGTCTTCATTGATTGGTCGACTCCCTTCTTTAAACTGTGAAAATATAGCAGGAAAGTCTGTTGCAGTCATTCGGTCAGTATCTTCTTTGTCAGCTGTCTCGACTTTAAGTACTGTGCAAATTGTTTTTGTTGTTTCTGAATGGTATGATTTCCATTGAAATCTTTTCCCTTCCAGATTTTCGTTTTCCATTTGTAGTCTTGTTGACTGTGGTATTGTTTTGGTTTGTATGTTATTACATGTTATTGTCGGTCGATCATAATTTTGTGTTAGGGTGTTGTTCCCAGTCGGTTCTATAAATGCTTTGATTTGTTTTGCAGTTTCAACTTTCGTTTTTTGGTATAAAGCTGAAGTCTTTGATGAAGTTCTCTCTAAGTTCATGCCATTGAAATGTTTCACCCCGTGCTTCTTCCATTTTGTACCATTTGTTTGGTAAGTCGAATAATGTCGATGGAAACAGGTGTGGCCATGTACGTTTGTCTTTATACCCAAGTATTTTCCAATATTTTTCGCATGTTCTTATGTGTTCTTCTAAGTCCTGCCCTTTGATGAACATAGATATTTGTGCTTGTTTGGTTAGCCTCTTTCCTCCGAATCTTTCTACAAAGTAAGTTGAAGTTGTTGTCCATGTCTGCAATCTTGATTGATGGGTATCCCACCATCTAGCAGCTTGTCCTGTGAAGGTTTCTACTAGGCTTTGTAGTTGGCCATGTTCACCAATGTTTTTAGATACTTGTTCTATATGCATAATTGGTGATTCTCTTTCTTTGTATCTTGGGATTTGTTTGATACTTACATTTGTTGGTTTTAAGGTAGGGTATTCCCTGCTTTTCTTTTCGAATATTTTTGGGATGATGGAAACTAAGAAACATTGTTGGACTGATTTCTTCTGCACTGTTTGAATGGTCCAGCAACCTCTTGCTTGTGTCTTGTAGTTTTCAACTTCCCAATCATATAATTCTGTGTCTGAGTTCTATCCTATTGAATCTTGATTGCCTAAGTGAAGCTCGCCATAGACATTGGGTTCTGTGTAGTCTTAATTATTTTGTATTTGATATAATTTTCGGATGTCTACTTCTTCATCAATAGGTTCTATCCAAGGTTCTCCTTGGAATGGATGGATAGGTACTATAAATTTCTGTCCATTCCTCTTTAGTTTTATCCTTTCTTTGTCTAAAGATATCGATGCTTTCATTTTTCTTCCCCAAGGTCAACCTACTAAAACTGGAAAGGAACTGGATCCTTCCTTAGGGTCAATAATTTCAAAGTCGACTTTGGTCGATATTCCTTTTATTGTTGTATCAACATTTCTCCAAACTCCGATAGGTTCGATCAGACCTTGGTCGCCTAATTTGAGGTATATTCCTGACTCATATAGTCGAGGTCTACCCAATTGTTCCCAAGTGTCGCGAGTCATAATATTTACTTGTGAGCCGAAGTCGAGTACAACTTGTTGAACATGGTATCCTTCAATTTCTAGGTCGACAAGTGGGTCGGCATCACTTTTGTCCTTTTGGTTTAGACTGCATATGTTTTTTGTTTGTTTTTCTATATTATTATTATGCTTCATATTATACAATAATTCAATGAATTGAGATACCGCTTTATCATCTTGTACTAAACATGTTAATTCTTTAAATGTGCTTTGTCGACTATCATCAGCTTCTTCTTGTCTAGCAAATTCTTTAAATATATTCGTTGCGTCATTATACAATTGTTTTTGTTTAGCTGGGTTAGGATAATCGTTCTTTTCTTTTATTTTACTTATGCGTGGATTATCACTCCCAAATTTTGTCCCTTGTCAGGTTACTATATGCAGATTCTTCGTATTGATTACATCATGTTTTTGAACGCACAACAAGACATTAACGTTTTTCTTTTTATTGATTTTATCAAGCATAGTAGGGCAATCCTCTAATGAGTGATCACCAACTCCACAGCTAGTACAAAATTTTAAATCGATTCTATCCTTGTATCTGTAGTCTGCATATCAATGACCTTCTTTATAGCATGTAAAACACTGGAAGGGCCGACGTGGTCGATTGTCGCAATTCCAAGAGAATCGACCTCAACCTCCATATCCTCCACGACGGTTATCGAACCAGCACTCATATCGACGGCCTTCATATCTTTGATTTATTCAGTTAGTTTTGATCATTGCTTCGCTGATTGTTATCATTGTTCTGCACAACTGCGTTTGTCTGGTAGATTGCTTGGTAGTTTTGTCGGTTCTTTAAGTTTAAGTGGCATTCGGTCGTGGCGTGACCTTTTACTTCACAGATTGCACACCAAGATGCTTTGTCATTTTTCATGTTATACGGGCAATATTTCATTGTGTGTTCTCCGTGTTCTTGGCAGATGTTGCAGAAGCACTTTGTCTGAACAAATCAAACGTCCTGTCGACAGTTATCTTTAGCGTGTCCAGCCGTTGAGCATTTTGTGCACCGGACATCCTGATTCTTTAGGTTCATATCTTTCAATGATTTTTGCATGATTTCTAGTTGTTCTTCCAGTCTAGTATCTGTGGGATATGCTAGGAAATATTCGTCCATCTCCACTTGCAGAGCTTTTGTAAGTGCATCTTCGTACGTTTTAAACGTCTCCAAGCTTATGTGCCATCGAATTTTCTGTGATAGACCTACAAGGAACCACTGAATTAATAGTTGTTCATCAATTACATAATCTTGTTGGTTGAGGTGGTCTTTCCATCGTTTGTCATATTCTCGAATAGACTCTGCTGGATTTTGCGATGTTGTTTTCAACTTTTTGGCTGTCAGATGTTTTGCGTCTGGAGTTTTAAAGAAAGACAGGAATTGCACCTTAATTTTTGCTTTAGATGCTTGGGGAGTTCTCTCAATATAGGTCATGTACCACGTTAGTGTTCTTTTCCTCAAGGCACCGACGAATTGCGCCATATGTCGATCCTTGGCTGTAACCTGATTTGCCTCCCATGTTGACTCACAGATGAACCAATGTCGTATAGGATCTTATTCACCCTCGTATAGAGGGATATGTGCTGATCCATGACCCATGTCAGAATCGATGTCGCTATCTTCTCCAGGAGGTGGCGATGGAGAGGGTGGTGGTGGGGTTAATGTGATGTTTTGCTTGTCTCGTTGTGCAGAGCTGTTGTCGACGAAACTTTCGTTCCCGTCGGTCGTTTTGTTTATTGTTTCTTCTCTGACAAGCAGTTTCTTCGGGTCAACTTCTCCTATCGATGTCCAACTACACTGGTTTGTCTGCAGGTCCAACTATTTTGTATTTTCCAAAGTTGTGTTTGGCAGGAGGGGTGCTCCTTCATGTGTCAGGTAAAGTAAGTGGATACTTCGGTTGGAAGGGTATGCCTGAAGCGTGACCCAATTTCCTTCCTCCGATCAACGGATCACTAGATGATTATCATCATTTACCTCGTCGTCTAGTCGACTCCATATACCAAACTCACCAGCTCTTAGTCTTAGGTCTTCTTCGACAATGGCTTGTATCCTGGTACTCGGATTCGTTGGATACAGAAGTCTTATCTCTTGGGGAACTTCTATTTGGAGAGCTTCAACGCTGCTCTATCCACAAGTCTTCTTCCATGGGTGATGCTTCTTCATCCACGCCTTCTTCCTGTCAGTCATGACCCGACTCTAGCGGATTTCTTTCCTAATCTGTCACCCTGGTATTCATTCCTCTTTGTAGTGCTATAGCTCGTTCTCTTCTTTCTTCCCTTCTTTGCAGCCTCTTCTCTCTCTCTATTTTCTATAAATTCGCCATACCTTTGTGTGTCACTGTTCATTTGATTTTATTTTTAAGTTGACTTTTCATTGCTGGGGATGGTATCTCCTTTTAGTCGACTAGAATCCTCTTCACTTTACCCCAACATACGACTAGCTACCCCCCCATAGCCTATCCAATGCTTTAGAAAGCTCAGATAGTTATGTTTACTTGCTTAGGAAATATTCCCGCTCCCTTTCGGCAATGAATTTTTCTCACTTTTTCTGTTTCTCCGCCCAGTTAGAATTTGGTGGCGATTTGTGTAGTGACAGACGAGATTCTACAATATGACCCACTCATTTTTCTATTAAGAATTTGAACAATGGGGTCGGTAGGGAGCACAAGAACTGCTCGGTAGGGTCTGTGTATAATTTTTTCTGAATTGTTTCTACCGAAGTTCTTTCTTCTATGGCTTGCTCCTTGTAGAATTCATCTGTGATCTTTTCAAACCACTCCGCCAGGTTTGTTCGTCCCCCTCGAATCAATTTCTCTAGCAACTCTTGGTCCTTAGTTGTTTCAAGCTTTTTCGTCCAGAAGTTTTTTCAAAAGCTGGGGTACCGATTCTACGAACTTCTCATGAGTTTCAGTGAAGAATTTATCCTTCACCTGAGCAGTGGTTAATCTATTTCTCCTCACGTAATTCTGCAAATAATTGTCTATCTTACACTCCCACCAGTTCTTAATCTCCTGTTCTGATATCATCTGCTTACAGTCATCTCAGATATGTACTACTGGCAACGAAACCAATGTTGTAATCTCACATATCACAGAGGGTTACCAATAATACACATTGAATCATACATACATAACAGACACAATAGACAAAAACATAGATATGGAATAACAGATTATATTATATCTTGAGGGTCCATACAAACACAGAACTGAACCAAGTTCTCATCTGGCTCAACAGCCTAATATATATGATTTACAAACAGTTACATATAACTACATGTTGGTTCGTTCAACCGACATGACCTTAAGTGGCCGACCTAATCTCTAATTAGTCGGCTATTCGACTAGTCGGCTCACCTACTAGCTCCTCCAACAAACACTACACGAAAGGGATATCCTGTTTTGAATTTTTTTGTGAAGAATTATTTGTCTGATGATATAACAATATGAACATCAAGGACAATGTTAAACGAAGGAGGAGGGGAGTTTGATACCCTAGTTTGTCCCACTGACTTTTGATGTAACATGTAAATGACAACAAGGCCATGATCTGAACAAATGTATTGAATTTCGACTAGTGTAGTCATGACTAAAACTATTGGTTGTGGATGAGGAAAATGTTGCAAAGAAGATGGGATATGAACCCATAAGAGAGAAAATGATAAGGGGGATGAAGTACCTTAAGGACCCTATCCTTGTTACTAACTTAGGTTTTGGACCCCTTCATTGTTTTTCTTAATATTTTATTTAAAAAAACAAACAAACATTAGTTTGTGAACCTTGAATTACAATTGTATATGTAACAATGAGATGAAGGTTTCTTTAGTGGTTTGTGTGGCCAATATGAGGTGTCATGTGGTGCCCAAACACCAAAATTCTAAGTACAAAATAGGAAAAGGGATTCGATCTACAGGTTGGTATAGTCTAGGTGAGGAGATGCGAGTCAAACAAAAAAATGATTTCTTGATAGATAATGGTTAGGTTCCCTTTGATGCCAGGACATGAAGTTTATTTCCTTGAACAACTTGGTTTTGGAGCATTGGAAGGTGGATTAACTCCTCGAGGGACTGAAAAGGAAAAGAAAGGATTTTTTCCACCTTGTGCCAAATAGGATGTGGGTAAAAGGCCCATTAATTTATGGTAAAGTTGGTGTGTGAGTGGTTTGGAGTTAACTGTTTTTTTCCCCTTGTGGTTTCATAGCTCCAACTCTACTCCAACTTCGGGGTGGCAGTCTTATTGAAAGTTTGTGGTGTAGGATTGTTTAAGGTAGTGTGGAGTGTTTTCATTCACAACTATTACCAAAGGATCAACCTATGTAAGTGAAACCTCTATCTTGAAATTTTCTACTGCTACCATATGGAGTTTGAAATTAATATGCTAGGGTAAATTTGTTGTATGTGTGTGGAATAACAAATTACATAATGAGTTTCTAGAATGGACAATGGATTCCATGTTGAACTCTATAATTCATGCATGTATGATTTAAATCTCTAGACCTGGAATTGGAAGAGAGAAACTAGTGTATTTCGTTGTTGAGATGGTTGTGCATTTGTTGGGTAAGTACCTTCATTCCTATTTTCATTGTTGGGTATTATGAATAAAATATATTTGAAACCCATGGATCACTAAAAATATATGTTTGAAATGTGTTTGTTGAGCATTGTAAGAGCAATTTATCCATGAAAATCTTGAGTTAATAAGTGCCTTTATTTTTTTTTTTAAATTATTGGGTGTTTTGATAGGAAATCATTTTAGAAAATCGTTGATCAACTGTGAAGCAATTTCTTCTTTCTTTTGTCTTGTTATGTTTAAAATTTGATGATTAATTTCCTTTCAGTCAAAATTTGGTAACTGAATTCAATGAATTAGGTGTTTTATATACTAAGTGCAATATTTGTTCCATTGTTTGTTATTTAATGGTGATCACTAGCTAGTTTTTGGATACACCATTGGTTCATAGTAATGCAAGTATTTGTTAAACTCATCACTCTTTGTTGACTAAACTTCTGAATTCTCCCATCACTTATTCATTAAAAGCTAAAAGAAAAGGTAAACTTGATAAAGCACAACCTCTATGTTTAAATGTTGAGAATGCCATACCCGTTGATGAATTTACTCTTAGCATGCTTTAGTTTGTATGCCAATTATTAACCAGTTGAATTAACAAAATCTTGATTTAATAATGTTGGTGGAAAGACTTCAATCAACCAAAGCAAATGATTGATCTCTTCAACCAATACATTTGTGAATATCCTTATATTAATAACAATAGACCACGATGGAAAGGCATAAGCTTGTTTGCATAGAGGTAAATACCTACTTGTAGAATTCAATTGTAGATCTAGTGGAAATTAAAATCAATCCTTCTATGTGTCATATAAGAGCAACCCATTAACTCTCACCCTTGAACCACTAATGAAAGAAGCCACACTTTGCTTTTATGAAATGTTAAGAAATGTATGATTAAGTACTATTTATAGCTACAATACGATTCCCTATAACAATAAGTTTAATTGTAGATCTGGTTTATTATGCTTATCTATTGTATTGTTATATTGAAAATATATACATAGTTCAAAATGTTGTAAGAGGATTATTTTCCATGGTCTAATATACTATGGAAATAAGATTAATTTTTGTAAATGTTATTCAAATTAGTTTGAATGATGCATGTTTAATATTGTAATAACTTGAAATTCTCATAGTCTATATGAATGATTTATTTGATATCGTTGCATATTATGTAAGACGCATTTCGATCCTTCACTACAACAAGTGGTGCACTAGGCAATTAGTATAATTAATTCATTCTCATAGGTCAAATTTATAATTATATGTTATAGTTTGAAGCATTCCAGAACATATATAGTGATTACTACAAAAAATAGAAAACTTGATTTTCTGGCTTGACTTCTTTTAGAGAATAATTGTTGAGATTTATATTGTTTGGAGTGGAATTGTCTGGGTTTGACTCTACCGATGGTATTGTATCAACCTTTCATTTATATTCTTGTGTATGTGTAACATATTTGGATCCTCTAGACCACATCTATGAAGAATGCTCATCTTTTCAATTTTGGACTAATACTATATTGAGATTTTGACTGGAACATTGATTAGATCTAGAGGTTTTCTTTTGTCAATGCGTAGCACATTAATGCATGAACTAGTTTATGAGTGTTTTCCTAACTATAGTTTTGTTCTTACTTGTAAATATGTTTTTTGTTTTGTTTTGTGTATTGACAACTGGTTGTGTAGATCACACTATAGGAGTGTGACAGACGAGTAAGTCAAGGGTATCCTTTCTTTTGTGGAGCAAGCATATTCCATGTTGATTCTTCTTATTACTTTATGACGAAGTATGAAATTGAGCGATGATTCAATAATCAAGCTTAATTCTATGCACTATGGATACTACTAAAAGGAGCAAAAGAATGAGTTCTAAAAACTTTCAGGCCTTTGGAGACTCCAAGATTCTGATTGATTAGACAAATCATCAATGCTACATAAGAAACGTAGGCTTCCTTGGAATCATAAATTTAGTCCATGATGTAATGACCTTATTTTATTCTTTTTCTTCACTCATGTATATTGGGAATTTAATACCTTGGCAAATAAGTTATATAAAGAGGCTTTGACCTTGAAAGATGGTACCTTACTTGAATAAGAGTTCATGGAGGGCACTCACCAACTGTTTATTGAAAGAAATTTATAGTAAAAGGGTCTTTAGGATTTTTTTGTCTAAAGTTGTTATAGAATCTTGTTATTTGGATGTACTAAGGATACAAGTCTCATCTATATGTAATTTTGAGGTGTTTTTTGGTTGGAAGTAGTGGTCTTAAACACTACAACAAGTTTGTATTGTGTAGTATTAGGATTTTGGAGTGTTGATAAATGACTGAATTATGTAAGTTTTAGGTTGTAGATGTCTGAAGAAGTAATTTATGATGAGATAGATATGTTCAGAGTCCATTAGGATTTTGGAGTGTTGATAAATGACTGAATTATGTAAGTTTTAGGTTGTAGATGTCTGAAGAAGTAATTTATGATGAGATAGATATGTTCAGAGTCCATAAGGGACATAACATGGTATATTTTTAGTTCTTTCTTAGAAATATCAAATATGATGATTTTTTCCTTGGAAAAAAACACTTGTATTTCCCTTTTTTGGCAAAACAAATGAAAAGAGCTCATGGCGAAGAGAAAGGAAGAAACAACCAAAGAGATCTAAAAAGGTAAACACCAAGTAGCGTAAACTTGGACATAGTTCATGTTATTGAATATTCATTCAAATGCATTAAATTTTGATTGATAGGAAAAAACCACACATAATGTAATCCAATAAAAATTCAGGATTTGAAGAGCTTGAAGACTAGAAAAATATTCCATGGAGATGTGATTGTATTATACAAAACAATAATTGACAAATCACATAATAGATATCATCTAAGTGTTGAGTTGATTGACCAAACATGGTAAATGACAACGACATCAAACATACAAAACAACCTTATTGCACAATACAAACAAAACTTAACGAAGGTTAAGGGGCATGTATTATAGATTTTAGGCGACTGTAATTGTATATTAGTCATGCATGAATCACATACTATAGAGAAAATACTACACATTTATGAGTAAGGTTTAAACCAACATAAAAAATAAAACAACTTTTGACAAGCAAAACCACCCACATTTGCAATTGGAAATTTGGTGTTATTGTTTCGTTTTTAAAGCACGTAGGATCACAATGCAACAATGAGTTCAAAGTCATTTATTGTTTTTAGATCATTAGTTGCATTTAAACCAGCGTAGATCCAAATCCTAGGCTCTATCAAGCACCAAGAGGGATCAATTTCTAGAGGGAGGTCAAACCTCTTTTTAGGTATTGCACTCAATGAGGTATCAACTTTGGTGTGTCTTATATATAGCCATTGATTTGATTCAAACCAAAAGACACATATTTTTATTTAAGGTCCACATATCGTATTTTTATTATTAATATTTAATATTATTTATGGCTGACATATAATTTTTTTTATTATTTTTTATTTTGTTAGGAACGAACATACAACATCTACCCATATATGGTTTTAAAACCATATGCAAGGCCCTCCTAAAACTATGGGTTGTTTAGGAGGCCTCGCACATGGTCTTAAAACCATTTGCAAGGCCCTCTTAAACCATGTATAATAAAACCACGGGTTGTTTAGGAGGCAATGCACATTGTTTTAAAACCATGTGCAAGGCCCTCCTAGACCATGTAAAATAAAACAATGGGTAGTCAGAAGGACTTGCACATGGTTTTAAAACCATGTGCAAGGCCAACATTTTTTTGCTTATAATTAATTTTTTTTTACTTTTTATTATTTTGTTTTGTAGAAACATTACAACATCTTCCCCATAATGTGTTTTTTTTCTGACCCACACCTTTTTTTTTGCAGATAATTATTTTTTACTTTTTTATTGTTTTGTTAGGTATGAGCATTACAACATTTCCCCCATATTAGGTTGTTTTTCTAGCCGACATTTATTTTGGGTGATAATTAATTAATTTTTTATTATTATTTTGTAAGTAACAAAAGTTACAAGATCTCCCTCATTTTAGGTTTTTTTTACCGACATTTATTTTGGCTCATAATTAAAATTTTTATTTTTTATTATTTTGTTAGTAACAAAAGTTACTCAACAAACTTTACAAGATCTCCCTCATATTAGGTTGTTTTTTGGCCGACATGATTTATATTAGCGGATAATTAAATTTTTATTATTATTATTTTGTAACGTTACAAGATCTCCCCCATACTGGGCTGTAGAGCGCCTCTCAGCGCAATCAATTTCCTTGAAAATTAAAAGGTTTCACTCTTACATGCTATTGACTTGTAGATTTATCTATTTTCAACATTTGTTTTTTGGCTTGATTCGATCGATCAAATACTTTTAAAAAAAGACTCCAACGTCTTATTCAAAAATACAATCAAAAGTATATAAGAATTAATCAAAATACTATACACTTGCATATCAATATTCATAGTAACTTTGGACACACAAAGTGCAATGAATGATCTCATTAAATTCATTAGTTCAACATCAAAGGTAAAGTATCGAAGTTATACCTAATTCATATAGCATTTTGTACGACACTATATTTAACAACATTGTATGCCCTTGTGGAATATGTAGGATGCATGTTGACGATAACATATATTCATTAAAATCCATTTGAGCTCATTTGTAGAATATGCAAATTGTGGAATGATTTGAAGAATTAGGGGGAGCGAACTGATCATGTGGAGGGAAATCGAACTGTTACAGGAGGGCGATCTCCACGATCTGGCATCGATTTGCAGGCTGTCTCGCTGGGCCCAAGCCGGCCATTGGAGGTCTCTGTAGGTGGGACGGGATTGTAGGGCTCAGGCTCCTTGCCAAGCCTTTGTTGGGCTATGCTGATCAGAGGCTGGCCTGTGCTGGCCAATGCTGAGGGGCTAACTAGGTGGGCAGTCTGATGCCTATTGTGGGCGGGGATCCGTCCCTGGATCTACGCCTAGATGATTTCGATCGCTTAATTTCCTCACATAATAGGAGATCCGACAAAGGCGATCCCCCGAAATTTGTCAAAAGACTTGAAGATGTGCCGGAGGTTACCCTTCCTCCGGAAGAAACCATACGGGTAGCTCTCTCTCTGGCAGACCAAGCACTAATCGGACAATTCACGGGGCTTTGGCCCTCGCCCAAAACTACGAACAACTGGGTCCAAAGAAACTGGAGGCCCCTTATCACCAATAATGTTGCTTCATACTCCGTTGGACAAGGTTATTTCATTTTCGACTTCGAATCCAAGGACAATAAAGAGTTAATCTTCAGGAATGGGCCCTACTTCATGGGACCGCAAGGTCTTTATCTTAACAGGTGGACCCCAGACTTTGATCCCGAAGCTGATACCCCAAAAGCAGTGCCTGTCTGGGTCAGGCTACCTTCCTATGCACTGTTGGAACCCTAAATCCCTCCAAGCCATAGGGGCTGCGCTGGGGAACTACATAGATATGGCTAGTCCAAAAGACCAATATGCTTGTGCCCATATTTGTGTTGAAGTCGACCTCGAAGCTGGCCTTCCCGAAGCTATCAAGTTAACTGTGGGAAATTGGTCCCACTTCCAAAAACTTGACTATGAACAGCTACCTTTCAAATGCAGAGGCTGCCACGAGTACGGGCACTTCATCCTCAACTGTCCTAAAAAGCCTGAGACCCAGCATGACAAGGCGGAAGGATGGCAAAAGGTGAACAGATCTAAGTCCAAATACCAACCCGGAAGGGATCCAAAAAAGGGTGAGGGAACCAATGAAACAAGGATCACTACTCTTGAAGGATCCCTAGAAGTATCCAAGACCAAAGCAACGGTGGAAGTCAGGGAAGATCTCATTGAAATCGAAGATAAATCCAGCAATGAAGGTAATAAGGAGTGTGAAGCAGACTTGTCAGCCCAACAAATGAAGGACCAAGACGAAGAAATGGCACCGGTCACGGCAGGAGAAACCCTGGGGAAGTCAAAGGAAGACTCTGGAACGGAAGAAGAGGAAGAGGAGGAGGGGGAAATTGAAATAACTACTCCAAGAATGTCTAAAACAAAAGGAAGGAAATCCAAGAAAGAAGTAAGGGAGCAAGCAACCTACAAGGATAAGCTGCAAGGCTCCCAACTAACCTTGGAAAAGCTTCTGAAAAATACTAGGAACACCCGTCAGCAAGGGCATGCCCAGAAAGGGATGCCTATGCTCTCCAAAAGTAAGTAATGAAGGTCCTCTCTTCGAACTGCAGAGGTCTCGGAAGCAAAATCAAGCAAGAATTTATGTCAGATCTAACTTCTTTACATCAGCTGGACATCTTTCTGATCCAGGAGACCAAGATGGAGGAAGCTGCATTCCTCCAGGTAAGTCAAAAAATTTCGAAAAACAAGGGGAAAGTCGCAATTAGCTCAAGGGGGGCTTATGGCGGCATTGGAACTCTATGGAACGATAAGAATTTTGACGTTGTTGATATCAAGTACAACACACATTGGATCCTCACCCAGCTGAGGCAAAAAGCCTCAAATTCCCTGGTAAGCATTTTCAATATCTATGCTCCCAACTCTATTGATGAAAAAAATACCTGCTAGAATCTCCTGCGTGAGGAAAAGAGTAACCTGCAAGGTAATATTATACTTGCAGGTGATCTTAATGTCATTCTAAGTCAAGAGGAAAAACGAGGTGGATCTTTGGTCAAGGACCCCATAAGAGAAACTGTAGATGAGATCATCCTAGAATGGGATCTCATAGAAATTAAGCCTTCTTCTGGAAAGTATACTTGGAATAACAAGAGGATCGGGCCTGGGCATATTGCTGCCAGACTCGACTAGTTCCTATTCTAGGACTCCTTCCTCTTACTGGGGCTGAATTTATCATCCAAAATATTGCCATTTGGAGTCTCTGACCACAAGCCCATCCTTCTTGAGATGGTTAATAACAAGAACTGGGGTCCTATTCCATTCAGATTTAATCCCCTGTGGGCTAATCAAACTACATTCCTCAGGATTGTTGTCGAATCGTGGTCCCTCCCGGTCACAGGGTCACCATTCTACGTTTGGGAGGAGAAGCTCAGAAGACTTTAAAAAAACGTTAAATCGTGGGCTAAGGCAATTCCATCTCCCTCTGATAAAAAAACTCAAGCTGTTCTTGAGCTTGAGTCCCATCAGGCTGCCATGGAGGATAAAATCGTGGACGCTACTGATATCCAAACTGAGATTACTCTACAAACGAATCTCCACAAGGCCTACAAACTCGAATCAAATTGGTGGAAATTAAAAGCTAGATGCAATTGGCTGATTGATGGCGATAGGAACTCGAGTTACTTCCACAAGCAGGCAGAATCCAGGAAAAACATCAATTGTGTGTAGGAAATTCACATTCAAGACTGAATTATCAGCAGCCACGATGAAATTAAGAAGGAAGCGACTAGGCACTTCAGTGATCTCTTCAATGCCCAGCCTGTCTTAGACGACGTCGAGCTCATGAGACTAATCCCCAATGTTATAAAAAACAATGAAAATGAGTCCCTCAATCAGATTATCATGATGGAGGAGATCAAGAGGGTCGTAGATGGCATGAAGGACGACAGAGCCCCGGGGCCCGATGGGTTTAATGCTACTTTCATTAAGCTCTGCTAGAACATTATTAAGAATGACTTAACCAAGATGGTTAGGAAATCTCAGAGATGCAGTAAAATTGGAGGCAGCACTAATTCTACCTTCCTGGCTCTAATCCCCAAAGAGAAGGAGGTCAAATCCTTTGACAGGTTCCGACCTATATCACTGTGCAATATAGGTTATAAAATCATCACAAAGATAATGGCAAGTAGACTCAAACATATCCTTCTGAGACCGATCCCTGAGAACCAAGGAGGCTTTGTCAAAGGCAGGAAGATTTCATAAAATATTATCTTAGTCCAAGAGGCTATACACTCCAGTTTGAAGAATGGCGATAAAGGAATGGTGGTTAAAATTGATCTTGCCAATGCCTTCAACAGAGTCAGCCATGCCTTTCTCTTCCAGGTAATGCAAAAATTTGGATTCGCTCCTAAATTTATCTCTTGGGTCAGGGCCTGTATCAGCAAGCTGTGGATTGCCCCACTTGTCAACGGAAGAGTTGCTCCCTTCTTCCAAGCTTCGAGAGGTCTGAGGCAAGGCTGCCCGCTCTCCCCCCTCCTTTATGCCATCTAGGCTTCAGTCCTAAGCTTTCAGCTAGACTCTGCCAGGCACGACTAGGACCTTCCTGGCATCAAGATGGCTAGGGGCATCAAAGATACTAACCATGCACAATTCGCGGATGATACTATATTGCTGGGTGGAGCCAGTCAAATTATAGCCCAGCGATTCAAGACTGAACTGAACCATTACTGTCTAGCTTCTGGAAGCCAAATCAATCTAAGGAAAAGCCAGATTTATGGATGGAATATCAATCCTAGGGAAATGTCAAATATCTCTCAGGGCCTCAACATGGGTGGGGTTACTACCTGGGAGTCCTTCATCTACCTAGGGGTACCCATCTTCAAAACCAAGGCCAAGAGCTCGGCCTGGAATCCAATTGTGGAGAAAATAAAAAACAAAATCAAAGGATGGGGATCAACTTGGTTAAATTTGGCTGGGAAGATTGTTTTAATCAAAGTTGTCCTGAATAGCTATCTGATTTATCAGAGCTCTCTTCTTCTTGCTCCGGCCAAAACCATAAATCAAATAGAAGGATTGATAAGGTCATTTCTCTGGCAGGGTGGCAGTGTTGGAAGAGGCAAAAAGTTTGCACTAGTGAGCTGGAAAACAATTAAATTATCGAGGTCTGAGGGAGGCCTTCATATCAGAGACCTCAGAATCCAAAATTTGGCTATGGGAGCCAAGCTGCTCTAGAACCTGCTAGCCCCCAAGCCCTCCTGGTCCAGTCTTGTGCTGAAAGCTAAGTATTTCAGGGGATCGAGGCTCAGCTGCCTGGAAGAGGGCCACGTGACCCAGAATGGAACATCCATCCATAAACTCTGTGTTAAGGCGTTGCCTCAATTCATGGCTGATCTATATTGGGTCCCAGGCAATGGGAAACTTATCAAATTGTGGCATGACAAAGTCTTAGGAAAGACTCCTCATTTACCTCGCCTGCAGCAAAGGATGGACGCGCTGGGGCTGAAATCGCTCTGGGATATATCCACGTGGGAGAATGAAGAGCCTCAATGCTGGGTTGGCTGGAATTTACCAGTGTGTCCTGTTGATCTTGATGCAAAGAAATCCCTGCTACTCATCCACTTGGCTGGGATAGCTCCAATCAGCAAGAACAGCAGGGACTAACGTGGATGGGGAGAGCAGTCAGGTAGATACTCCAAGTCCGAAGGTTACCAGCGATTTACTGTAGATTATAATGTCCCTGCTAATCCCCAACTCTGGAATTACCTCTGGAATAACACTTCGCTGCCTAAGATCGATCTCTTCATTTGGACGCTCATGCATGGAAGAATACTCACAAGTGAGAATCTGGAAAAGAGAGGGCTCGCTGGCCCATTTAGATGTCCTTTATGTGCTGGGGCTATTGAAACTATCAATCACTTGTTCTTTCAATGCCCTTATGCTATTTTAGTTTGGAATGTTGTGCTGAAGCGCTAGGGAGGTGTAGTGAGTCTGCCGGCTAGTATACAAGACTGTTTTTATAAATGGGAAAGCCTATACCAAGGCGAACTGAACTAGAAAAGTGGTGTGAGAGCTTGCTGGTTAAAAATCCCCAAATTAATCTGCTGGTGTTTATGGAATGAAAGAAACTACAGGATTTTTCAGGAAAAGACTTAGCCTACGTGGAAGACAACCATTAAAATTCAAGCTTTGCTCGGGGAGGTTATCAGTATCTCTAAGATCCCCAGTAACAAAGGAACTTTGATGAACAAAGAAAAAGAGTGGATGCGAAGTCTCAATCCCCAGGCTGTTAATATTGTTGATGCTAAAAAATTGGAAGAATGGGATATCAGGATGGATAACTCTTAGTTTGAAAATTGGCTAAAAGAAAGGAAAATATTTAAACTCTTCTTTGACGGGGCTTCCAAAGGGAACCCAGGGAAGGTCGGGGGAGGTGGTGTCATCATTAATTCAGATGGGAATGTTGAGGTGGAATACTACTGGAACATTGGTTATGAAACTAATAATATCGCTGAGGCCTACGGGCTATGGTAAGGCCTAAAGCTACTGGTGATTAAAGGAGTGGATAAGGTCATGGTTTTCGGGGATTCCAGGGTTATCATTCAGGCAATGAACAGGGGAAGAAGGTGCGATAATGTTAGGACAGCAAGACTGATAAGGAGAATTAGGTCCAAGACCAAACTGCTCATAAAGGTTTATTTTTTTCATATTCTTAGGGGTCTTAATGCCTTGGCGGATAATGCAACCAATAAATCCATAGCTGCGGGTCTAAATGAACTTATTGTTAACTCGATCGTAAGTAGTGACATCCCTCCTTAGCTCCTCGGATGGTCATCAATTGGAAGAAGTGGTGACTTGGATGCTTGTTGTAATGTGTTTTTTCTTCAGCGGTCTCATTGCTGAGTTTTAATTATATCATAACCGTTCATGTTAAAAAAAAAGAATATGCAAATTGCTATCAAAACCTTCGAAGCAATAGATGAGGAAACACTTCAATTATCAAAATGTCAACAACGAATGTCTTACACATGCTCCCCTCAGATGCAATGCACCATATAAACTACATAAGAATGCATTTCAAGAAACAATATGTTAAAGACACTTGCATTAGCATAGATTGCATATGAAAATACTTAGAAGACATCATTGATGGCAATGTTGCTTCTGTAGTTTCCATGTACATGATAATTCCATGCTAAATAATGTATGTTGTATTTCTTGTAATTTTCTTTACCTGTAAACAAAAACTCAAATATACATTGTAATTTTTTTTAATACTTTAATTACATCCAAAATGGTTTCAAAATTTGACTTAATTGATGACTTGTCTGCAACAAAACTATTTCTTTGAAAACACTCAAATTGATGTTTTTTTTCCAGAGGAAAATATCAGTTCCTTGTTATTTCATTGAAATCAAATGTAATTTTGTTACAACATCAGCTATTGTTGTGCACATGGCAGAAAAACAACAATGTTCATCATCAGCAAAAAGATATAGTAGATCAACTTCGCAGGTATACATGACTAAACCGTCAAGGGTATCTCATGTGATCTAAGAATCTAGTCTACATCCACACCACAATCATTCAACAAACAGAAAATACATGTCGTGTACTTAAGTAGCTTATCTAAAGAAGCAATACCAGAGTGAGATCAGTAATATGAGGGAATCATCCACCTCAATCATCCAAAGGATGTCAAAAAAATCCAGCACATAAAAGAACAAATTATCAAGTGCTCGGGGCTAAAAGAGCTGAAATGTGCCATGATCAGAGCATTCACTATCTGTGAATTCATAATACTGTAAAAGGCCTGAGACCAAGGTTAATGCTTCTTTGGATAAGCTATTAGCCTTTGTATTGTATTATCTGAATATGTGAACCGCATCTAGCTGGATGAAGTAAGGTTCCAGATCACGAATACATTGACACCAGCCATCAAGAGCAAGTGATGTTACACTCAAATTGATGTTACAGAACTATTTCTTTCAAAACACTCAAATTGATGTTAAATTGTTAAAAGAAATTATGATAACAAATAACTCAAAGAGCACTATGAATTTGTAATTTCTTGATATAAATAAATTGCTACAACATATAAAATTAAAACACCATGAAATTGTAATTTTCTTATTAATTTTAATATATATATCTCAATGTTTTGTTAAAAAAAAACACTCTAGATATTTTATAACTTCTTTTGTATATTTACGTCAATATATGTTTATCTTAAACTCAAATCTCTCGAGTATGGAGAAAGATAAAATTTCTCCATTTGTAAATTTTTTTGTTATTTAATTAAAGTTATGTATTAATTTATTCACATTAAATGATAAAAAATGTCTCATCAATATGTTTGATCTCCCTAAAAACTTAATAAATAAAAATTTAACATATATTAATTTTAATTTTTTGAATTTTAATATAAAATTTAAATTAAATCCACAATGTAAAAATAACTTTATTCAACATTTTTATACAAAACAACTCACTATTTTCAATACAAAACATAAAAACACTAACTACTTAACAAAAGTTTCTCCAACAACATTAACAAAAGTTTCTTTAACAACATTAGATTAAATAAAAAATGGAATAGCCTTGCTTCACAACAAAACCCGATTTAATTTTACACCATGTGGATTTTAACATGAAAGTTTTGTACATTAGAGACCTTTCCCATTGAATACAGGTAAAGATTGTGAAATTTATCCATTTGATTTAATTTTACACCATGTGAAATTTAACATGAAAGTTTTGTACATTAGAGAGCTTTCCCGATTGAATACAGGTAAAGATTGCTAAATTTATCCATTTCAAAATGGAGATCGACACTGGATGGATTATGATACCCTTTTGTTAGCCAACCCAATTAGACGTGACAACATGGTGGAATTTAGCATGAAAACTTTTGTACATTGGATGCTTTTCGTGTTTATCTTTTTTAAGGGTTGCAGGGGGTGCAAGGAGAGCAAAATTTATTCATTTCTCTCATGATTGATTTCGTTCAATCATCATTAATATTCCTAGCGGGTTGGCATTTCAAGTGCCTTAAACGGGGAGGCTAGGTCTTCTCAGATTTCGTTTTCTCCAGTTGACAGGTTTGCGTAGCCTTGTACGAACAGTTTTTCCTGGAGGAAAAGTAGAAGAGGCATAAATCAGACCTTTATGAAAACAAAATTTTCAAGGTCTCCACACATATCTTCCTTGCCGAGGATGTTCCTTCGTTCAAGCTTCCATTCGAACAACGCACTTTTCATTACATTTAGAGGCATTTTGAAGGCACCCAAATGCCTACAATACAGTGGTGTTGTCCTCTTTTCAGCAGAAAAAATACCAGATCCTGTTATTCGATTGAATCAAAGATCATCATATACATTCAGTCATAGAGACGTTCTTCATAGATAGATTCAGCAAGGGGATCCTCTTAACAAAGGCGAGTCCCCGTCATCTTACCATGATCAGAGAGACACAAGCCTGTTGTATTGCAGGTTTTTATCATCACTCCTGTATAGACAGGTCAGATTTTTATCAATTTTCTGAAATGAGCATAATCAACATAATCATGAGCTTAAGAAGATGACTGAGAGTCTCTTCATGGGATTGCTTAGATCCCAATTAATGACAACAACAAAAAATGCTTAATAAACCAGCACATGCTAATATAACTGAAAATTACCATGATCAGTAATCTTGTCAAACATAAATTCCTGGAAATTCCCAAAACCTGAATCAAGAGAGAGTGCATTTTTAGAGAGGCTATCGGCAGTCTGGTTATGCTCACGATATATGTGTTTCATGATCATATCCGGAAAGTTATGTAATAATTCTCTTATATTATCACACCAATGTCTCAGATGAGGTAAGTTCAGTGTGCCTTTTCCTGTAGCCCATGATATGATGACAAAGGAGTCTCCATATAAAGAGTGTAGAGGAATTCCTATAATCTTTGAGACAGAAAGGAGAGCCCATAAAGCCATCAGTTCAGATTTAGTATTAGTACTTCTGCCACAGCCCATGGAGAAATGAACACTGTGTGAGCTGCTCATATATAAAATGAAACCTGCCCCCCTTATGTTCTTGGCGGCTACACCATCAAAATACCCACAAGGATACGCAATCTTTGGAGGCATTCCAATCACTCTGTTTTTAATCTTCTTAACAGGCACCATGTATGTATGAAAGAGCAATTCAATTTGACGGAGGACCGGATAGACCGCTGGAGTGTTCCCTTCGAAGATACAATTATTCCGATGTTTTCAGATAGACCATAAGGTGAAAAATGGCAGATATAGCTTGGGATAGTCCAAAGAGTGATCACGAACCCAATGTTCCAGATACAATCGCACAGAAGCTCCCGTAGAAGCTTTTTTAAAGGCTCGGGAGTCAAAGTGTTCGAAAACAGCTTCAAAGGTGTTCTTAGTAAAATGACAGTCCAAGAACAGATGCTGGGCAGTTTCTTCATCTTTCTTGCAGAGCAGACAGCGACTAGGACCCTGGATGCTACGTTTAATGAGCTGATCCCATGTTAACACTTTATTTTTTAAGAGAAGCCATATAAAGCATTGGAATGAGCTGATGTTGTCCTCTTTACTTGGGCTCCAGGGCTCTGAGCACCAATGGAACAACACTCCCTTGGATTGAAGGATATGGAGATAAAATCATCGAGAAATCAAGAGCTAAGCAGACTGGCAAGAAGAGGAGCAGCAGCAGATCCAGGATGACGCATCAGACAGTTACTTTGCAAAGCAGAACCCAACCAGGTATGATGACGAGCTTGAAAGCAGCCACGGTGCATTTGATAGGAATAAAAATATAGGGCAGAAGCAATTTCAGAGACCCAATACAGAACTCAACAGTCCCAATATAGACGTTGCTGAAGAAGAAGATGATTCAGAGCCTTCAAATGATGAGAGCTGGGAAAGAATCAAGGAAAAGTTTAGGAAAGTGGTTGAGAGTGATGGAAAGAGCAAGAAGCAATTTCAGAAACTCAATACAGAACTTCATAGACCCAATGCAGAACTTAATATACCCAATAGAGAAGTTGATAGACCTAGTTTAGAAGATAGCGAAGAAGAAGAGGATTCAGAGCCCGTAAAGGATGAGAGGTGGGCAAAAATCAAGGAAACGTATAAGACAATTGTAGAAAATAACGAAAGAAGACCCCGTAGGGCATACGATAATACCCGAAAGGAAGTAAGAGGCATCCCTAAACAACACCAAGAAGGGCGGGGGAGGAGAACATGGAAGTTCACTGGTTCAAGCCCTCATAAAAGTACCCGAAAGGAAGTAAGAGGCAACCCAGAAAAACATCAAGAAGAGTGGGGGAGGAGAACATGGAAGGAGGTCACTGGTTCAAGCCCTCCCAAGATTGTGGGAGAGGCAGTTTATGGAGTGGGTCCTGTTCTGGCTGCCTTTACAATAGTCAGGAGGGAGTTCTATGCTCTTCATGGTCAGGAAGGCCTTGATTTGAGCAGTAAGAACAAAAAGAAGAAGGACAAGGAGGGGATTGAACAGGTTTTGCAAATGGCAAGGAAGCTTTGATTAGCTGTGAAGGAGGCCTCAAAGCATGACCTCAATATGCTTGTGGACTCCAGGCCTCATCAGGGCATTGTACTGGATGCTTCCCCATTGGAGATGGTGATCTTGAAGGAATTGGAACCCATTTCTATCTATGAAGGTAAGAGCTCTCCTCTTTGGGTTGCTTTGGATGAAGTCACTGATCCTCAAAATTTTGGGGCAGTTGTACGTTCTTCTTACTTTTTTGGAGCAACAGGAGTAGTTGTGTGTGCTAAGAATTCAGCTCCCTTGAGTGGGGTAGTCAGCAAAGCCAGTGCAGGTTCACTGGAACTGGTTGAGCTTCGGTCCTGTCGAAATATGGTGCAGTTTTTGGAGTCGTCTATGACAAATGGATGGCGGGTTTTGGGTGCTTCTGTGTCTAAATCTGCAGTACCATTGAATGAGGTTGCATCAGGCGTTCCGACAATACTAGTTCTGGGCAGTGAAGGCAGAGGATTGAGACCTCTTGTGAGTAGATCTTGCTCCCAATTGATCAGTATACCAGGAGCTCTTCCGCACACTGCACCGAGATCTGCTGATATTGATCTGAGTGAGGACAAGATTCAAGGTGAAGAATTTAATAGTCTTTTCCAACTTGAAAGTTTGAATGTCAGTGTAGCAGCAGGTATACTCCTTTATCATTTGGTTGGGCCCCCGGGAATTTTAAGAAATGACAGGAACCATCCATCAGAATGAAAGTAATGCTATCAGTGTAATTGCATAATACCTCTTCTCTTTGCTTCTTTATGCATTTTGGTCTTCAAACAATGTTCTAGTTTTGGATGCTACTAATAACAATCTACATTTTATTGCCCGAGAAATTTTTGGAATGCGTCTGAAGATTTATTTCCTAGATTACTGCCTCGTTTCTGGTTATGAACTATTTTGGGTTAGTTATTGAACTTTTTGGTTCTGTCAACATTTCTTTCAAAAGGAGCTGGATCACGAGGAACTATCTGATTGTGATATCGGATCCAACTGATAAGTATCTTTTCTGGTCAACTTTAGCACAAGAATGTTTTATTATGCATCATTGACTCAAATGCTGGTATGTCTGCAAGGCAAACATAGTGCCTAGTTTTAGACCTCAGCCTCATATCATCCAGTTCATGCCATAAATCCTCACAGTTTAAATATAAATCTCAATGGAAGGGAGCTGTCATTTTAGGATGTATACAACAAATCTGACATCCAGCTAGTAATTATTTTTGGTTTCTTACATAGTTGGAAAAACAGTCTTCCTAGTAGTGCCGACTCCCATGTCAAACTCTGCTCAGCCCTGCTACCAAGTTGAATAAACTCGATCTCAAGTCCGATTCTCCACCACCCAGTCCTACAGCAGCAGCTCAGATCCATGAGCACTTGTGGATCAGACAACCTGCAAGTAGCTCATGGGTTATTTGTTGTCCGCTTCCAACTCATGGGTGGATAGCAAAAACTTGTTGACATCAAATATTAATGCAAACAAGGAGAAGAAAAACTCTCATTTTGACTGCTTTCTACTGCCAAGTCTTTGCTGAGTCGGAGTAGAACTCTTAAACTTCGGCCTCACTGAGTCGTTTATCGGGCCAGCTTTTTCAATATTGGTTTATATTATTCTAAGTACAATATGACCTAAATTTTATGTTTCTTGAGTTTGAATGAAAAAAAATGCTTTGTCCTTTCCATTTCTTTTTGCGATTCTTTTATGCTTTTAGCTAGTAAAAAATAAAAATTGTAGGGATCTCTTTGTAGCATGAAATGAACAAGAATTCATGTGTTTGACTAATCATATTATTTAGAAACAATATGGATACTAGCCAATTATGTCCTAGTTGTGGAAATTTTGAGAAAGCATTGCTCAAGGCAATTTCATAAACTTCACTTCAACCTTGAGGTTCCCTGTGTCTATTTCTTGTGAACTTTCAGTCTTAGGGCTAAATCTGAAATATAAATTAAAACAGTGTGTATTTCATTTCTGTCCAACGAAATACATGAGGCAGCCCAAGAAAATAAGCATCAAACAGTTTCTAGCCTGTAGGGCACAATTCCGAACATATAACAGTTCCGAAAATTACTTAATTACAATAGATTTATTACAGCCATAATCTGTCTCTCACAAACCCTAACGTCTTCCTTCCTTGCATAAAGGCAAGCACAAAGACTCAAGATACAAATGATTTAATCAACTGTCACATGCCCTGAGACAAGATGATAATAAACAAAGACTCTCTCCTCCTCTTATATAGAATAGGTGAGGGAGGCCAACAATACTAAAGAGGACAAGGTCCACGACCAACAAGCTCAATCAACCTAACTAATCACTAGCCAAGTCCATGTGTGGAGTGCTCCAAATCTATGGTGACACATAGCAAGCTCCAAGATAAGCATGTCCATCAAGCTAGGGTCCCAGGTTAGTGCTCCACAAGACCAAGGTCCAATGCTCTTCTTCAAAGGTATTCAATGCTCCAACAACTACCACTTATGCCATGTGCTCCTCTGGGTCCCCACACGTCCATGAGTGCTCCTCAGTGCTCAAGTCAAGCACAAGTTTCTGTGTAAGCAACCAAGTGGTCCCATGCGACCTAGGGATAAGCACCCTCCTACTAGATGCTCCAATGCTCCTCCTCTCATATAGGTTCACAGCCCAAGCAAGCAACCAATTCCTCCATGTGTGTCTCATGAAGAATGTCACCATGCTACATAGGATAACTTCCTAATGAAGCGTGCCACATAAGCATCAAATCAAGGTCTACTAGTCCATGAATAAGCTATATCCATTGTGTGTCCATTAAGATACAACCAAGGGTAGGCATCACACCATGCACTCCACATCACATTAAGCACCCCTGAGCATGGTGTAAACACTTTTGGAGTAACCCTAAAAGACAACACTCCCTCTTTACAAGGAAAGTGGTCACCAACACTAGTGTTCTCCTATAACATCTGAGCTAAACCTACCATCTGCAAATTTGAATATGCCATAGTGTCGCCATTCGGTGTCGGAATCAATCATTGACCCTCGAAAGGAACTGTCACCCAAACATCATTTTCCTCCATCAAGGCATCACATCTCAGTGATCTCACTTCCTCAAAACAAATGGAAGTAGCTAATGCAATATGGTTAGCATATCTCCTAGGAGATATGCTTATCCTCATTAAAGATCTGGGAGCTCGTACATACTCCTATGCATCCTACAACATATGTCTAGGTAAGCCATCTTGGCTTCTTGTGCACTAAAGTAGAGGGTAAGGATGTATCCTTTCTTAAGCTCTCCTCGTCCACACGTGGATTTGACTTTTCTTCTACTTCTAAATCAGATTTGGAAACAACAACCTCCTCACTCCCTTCAATCATTGAAGGAGATACCTGTGATCTAGGGCACCATAGATCCAAATCAAACTTCAAATTTTGGCTTACCGCAATCTTCCTTGCTCTATAGCGTAAATCTTGTAAGCTTTGGAAATCCCACTTCATCCAACAAAACAACATACTATCATAGCATCTCAAACCTCGACTTTGTTAGGGGCTTGACCACTTGTGAATCTAAAGGAATATAACTCTAGACCATGAATATCCAACATCCTCCATATCAAATTCACAAGTTAAAATCTTCAGACACCACATCTGAGCTATTTAGGAAGACAAGTGGATTAGATATATCAAAATGACAAAGATAAAAATTTGCACAAATCTCATTCATCTTGAAATACCAAGCTAGTAGTGCAAACAATGGCCCACACAGGGCCTCTAACAAACTGTAAATATAGGTGTCTTTTCTATGCTCCTCAAATTGAAAACTCTCAATATTGTCAACTCCTTTTTAAGAGAATCCTTCGGTAACTGGAGGAAAAATCTCATAAAGGTCAACTTCCTCTTTTTGAGGAAATCCATCAACCCCGTCCTAGTACCCTTCAACACCTCCATTAGCTGCAAGCATGGAATCAAGCACTGATTCCACAATAAGTTTTGAATCAATCTCCATGGCATCTTTCCCAACATGCTTTACATGTGCCTCCTCAAAACTAGAAGGCTCACCTAGTTTCTCATTGGTATTTACAAGCGCTATAGGATCAATAAGTAACCTGTAAAGGCCACTATCTCACACACCTCTAGCCAAAGTCTCTAGACTTGCCAAACTGGAATCACTAATAGTGCATTGTTGTCTTTCAAATGCAACTCTCTATTAAAAATCTATCATACAAGAATGTGGAAGATTTTTTTTGAAACCAGAAACAAACAAAACATCATTCAACTCAAGGATATCACTTGATAGCATTTAGAAAGAAATAGAGCCCAATCCTTTGAGATGTTAAGTAGTATCATCACCCAACTCCACACTCATTCCTCTCATCTTTTTAGAATCTATAGCAGTATAACTAGGACCACCAAAAGAATGACAAAGCACATAAACAAAAATGAATGTGGAGCTCGAATAACCACGGTGATAAAACAATCACCTCCCAACCATAGACAAAGCTCTTTGTCTCCCTCGAGCTCACACCTTCCAAAAGAGATCGATGTACATCCATATAGTAGATAGTGAACTTGTCTTGTTGCAGTATGTTGAGATGAGGGTAGGCACCCTTCTATTTATACTTTATGTTGTTGCCTTTAATTTTTCCATATGGGTCGACTTGTCCTTCATTTAGTGGGGCTGACTTGTTTGATGTAACAATAAAAATACATTTTATTATTATTATTTTCTTTGGCTGACTTGCGTGAGGATACCTCACGCAGCTACTACAACAACACTCCCTCTAAGCCAAGGAGGCATCACAAGTAATATCATGCTGGAACACATCTGGATATCATCAGTACATCACGGTTATCTCAAACATCTCTATATCATAAGGAAGGTCTTCTAACACAATCTCAGTTCGTTGAGAAGTGTCAACAAATCGATCTTCGTGCGTTAGCTCAATCTAGTGCATCAAAGAACATGCACTAGCTCCACAACTGTGCCCAGTGCATAAGGAAGTCACTCGTGCGTCAACTCAACCCAGTTCGTCGGGGAACATGCATGTGCTCAATGTACCTCAACACAACCCAAAGATCTCACTAGGGCTACAATCACTAGTGAGTCATCACCACATCAAGGGCTACAACCTCATGATGACCACATGGGCTACAATCTCATGATCTCCCAACCACAAGGGTTGCTGGGCACCAATCCGGTGATGAGTCATTCCCAGCCACGAGGGCTTTTGGGCACCAACCTAGAGACTCCAACACAACTCATATTGGTCCACACAGGACAAATGGTTCAAACAGAAATCTAGAGTCCACACAGAACTCATATTGGTCAAAGTCCACACAAGACAAGGTGTTCACACAGAACTCTAGAGTCCACACAAAACTCATATTGGTTCACACAAAACCACATTTCACACAGGACAAGGTGTTCACACAAAACTCTAGAGTTCACACAAAATTCATATCGGTTCACCTAGAACCATAGTCCACACACAGGACAAGGTGTTCACATAGAATCACCGTCACTGTCCATAGGTGTTCACACAAAACTCTGGTGTTCACTTAGAATCACCACCACTGTTCACAAGTGTTCACACAGAACTTAGGTGTTCACGCATAATCACCATCACTGTCCACAAGTGTTCACACAGAACTCTGGTGTTTACACAGAATCACTGTCACTGTTCACAGGTGTTCATACAAAATCACCGTCACCCTTCATAGGTGTTCACACAGAACTCTGGTGTTCACATAGAATCATCGTCATCATCCACAAGTGTTCACACAGAATCACTGTCACTGCCCACAGGTGTTCACACAGAATCACAGTCTTCCCTCTTAATGAGGGGTATAATCATGAACCCCACTCCATCTAAGAGTATCAGGTAGTAACATCATCCTTCCCTCTTACCGAGGGAGTCAATCATGGGACCAATCTCCTCAATCCCTCTCAAAGTGATCGAGAGAAAATATTGAAATATCAACCTTCCCTCTTAACGAGGGAGTCATCATGAAGTTAGTCTCCCCATTCCTCCACGGAGTGTTAGGGAGAATTTACAGTCCCATCTTGAACCTACACACATCTCAACTAACAAAGGCATCAAATATACCGGGGCAGATATTTTTGTCCTGCCCTATTGTGTTGATTTTTCTTAGCAGCATCGAGAGTCATTCTCTTAGGAGAATGGGGACACCTGGTCTAGGACCACGATGTTGACTCAACCTAGTGTTGAGCGATCATTTTGTTGAATGATGATTTCTAGTCCTTGACTATGATATTGACCCAACTCTGCCCTGGGGGGACTCAACCTTGTGTTGAGTGACCATTATGTTGAATGGTAGAAATCTGGTCCGAGACCACGATGTGGACCAGTCTACTACTAGTAGACTCAACTTGGTTTTGAGTAGCCATTCTCTTGGAGAATGGAGGCTCTTGGTATGTTACCAAATATTTGACCTAGGGTCAAATTATGCAGCCTATGGCTGAGGCACCTGGTCTATTACCAGGAAGACACTATAAGCCCTAGACTAGGTCTAAGCATGTGTGACACTCTGACCCTTGATTTATGGGCTTTGCGTTCTTCTCCAAGGCTTAGCATCCCTTGGTTAAGATACCTTAGTACCTAATCTTGGTGTCACACAGAGTGTGAGATAAAAGCATTAGTAACTCTCTTGGTTTATGATGATGTACTTTGAATGGAAATTAAAGACCCTAGGTAATGACCTTAGGGGCACTCGAAAAAGGCTAAAATCAAAAGTCAAAAAGTCAAAAATACATAAAGACTTTTGGACCACAGAAAAAAGGACCACGGGTAAAAGTAAAAAATATACAAGGACTTTTGGTAAAAGTAAAAAATACGTAAAGGACCTTTTGGACTACAAAAAGGCCAAAGGTAAAAGCGAAAATTAGAAAAAGAATAGAATAATATTATTTTGTTCTTTCTAATTTTGTTCCACTTACATGTGACTAAAGGATATAAAAGAAGATCAATCCAGTTCATTATCACAAACACACTTGCTCTCACAGGTACAACTGTTCAAGGTTGAACAAGAAAGTTTTTGTGATTGTGACCTAGCATGGATGAGTCTAGCTAGGGCATCATCATCCTCCATTGAAGACAAACCCTAAGCTAGGGCTTCTTACTATTTTCTGTCTTAAGGGTTTTCTCAGCAAACCCTTCTCTTCAACTGCAACTTCTTTTCTTCTCGGGCAGTCCTCTCTCCACTTCTGGGCAGCCACAAGTTTCGGGCAACTTCTTCCATTTCGGGCAACAGAGTTCAGTTTTCAGGCAACCCTCTCCTTCATGAGCTGCCCTCTTCTACTTTCTGAGTAGGCCACTTTAGGGCACTGCCCTCTCAGCACCCTCAGGCAGACCTATGAGGTCTATCGTGGCCACACAAGCCCTTTGGGAAGCTTGTAGGCAGACTCGTGAGGGTCCTGCAGCAACCCGAGTCTGCATAGGCCTTATGGCAGCCCACGCGCTAGCCCGTAAAGGTCACGGGCTAGGCTACTAGCCCTCCGGGCAGCAGCAGAAGCTGCCACAGTCAGTCGAGCAGGACAGACAGACAGACGGGCAACAGGTAAGGCAGTGGGGCAGTGGGGTACATAGGTTGGGCATCACAAAAGTACATGCCGGGCAGCACAAAAGTACGCTCGAGCAACACAACAGTACAACCGAGCAGGAGAAAAGTACAACTGGGCTGTACAAAATAGGTACAGGCAGTGTTGACTCGAGCAACCTGAATTTAGTTGGGCATGAGAGAGAAAAATGGCTACAAGCCCTAATTTCTGAAAAGCCCTAATTGGGCATATTTGATTTAATTTTTGAAAATTGATCTTCTGATATTGTGGTTAACCCTATTGGGGTTTATGGAACTTTTTGAAGAATTTCAGTCATCTCATTTACAAGATGAGTTACTAATGCTTTTTGGGGTTTTTGTCCTTTAAAGGTTTCCTCAGTGAAAAACTCTTGTGTCCATTGTGTTGATGTGATGAATGTTATTTTATTGCACTTGTCATTTGTTTAAAGTCAGTCTGCAAATTTTTAAGTATTCATGCTAATGCTAAAATTTAACATAGTATCAGAGCTTAGCATGTGAAAACACAGTAAAGGGAAACTGCTGTTGTTTTCCTAGACCTTGGGATAAGATTTGCAGACTTAACATTTGACTAAGTTGCAGAGATGGCTGTCAATGTTTTCAGATCGGAAGAGAAGCTCTATGGTTTAGCCAACTACAATTCTTGGAAGGCCGGGTTAACAACCATTCTAGAAGAGAATGACTTAGATGACATTGTTTTTAATGTCATTGAAGAGCCAACATCAAATGCTGGCAGGTTTGCTTACAAGAGGAAGCAAGGCAAGGCTAGAAGGATCATCTATGATTCTGTCAAAGAAACAATGATGCCCAACATCACAACTTTGAAGACTGCTAAAGAATGCTTTGATACTTTGGCAAACCTATATGAGAAGAAGGCTCCCAGTCAAAAGAGAGCCTTGAAGAAAAGACTACGAACTTTGAAGCTGAACAAGGATGAAGGGGTCGGTTCTTTCTTCACAAAGATTGCACAAGTAAGAGATCAACTCATTGCTATTGGTATTACTATTGATGATGATGACCTTATGCAAACCGTGGTTGATGGTCTCCCAAGCTCTTGGGAAACTTTCATGGCATCCATCAGTGTACATGAGAATCAACCAACCTTTGAAAGGCTTTGGCATGATTGCATAGAAGAAGAGGGAAGGACTTCAGGCAAGGTAACCAAGGAAGGCAACCTTCCACTTGCAGCAAAGACAAAGAAATTCAAGAAGCCTTTCCCACAACAAAAGAAGGGAAAGAAACCTCAAGGTATGTTTTTTGACATGTCAAAAGTGGAATGTTATAATTGTCATAAGTTTGGACATTTTGCCAAGGATTGCAAGCAAGCCAAGAAGAAACCTAAGCGAAGGTTTCAAGCATTTGCTACAGAAGCAGAGGAAGAAGAAGATGAAAAACCAAAGAAGAAGAAGAAAACCAAGGCTAACAAAACTGAAGAACGTAGAAGAGAGTACTACATGATTTTTGCTCTCACTGGTTCTTTCACAGATTATGCCACTTCTTGGTTGGTGGACAGTGTTTCCTCCAAGCACATGATAGGTAATCGTGGAGCTCTCATCAGTTTCAGAAAGAAGAAGTTCACCACTCAGGTAGAACTTGGATATGACTCCACTAACAAGATTGAAGGAGTTGGCTCAACTTCACTTCAACTTGACTTAGTTATGGTTCTTCATATTGATGATATTTTGTATGTTCCTGGTTTAAAGAAGAATCTTTTTTCTGTTGTTGGTTTAGAAGACAAGGGTTACAGAGTCCTCTTCATGGACAATAAGGTCTTTTTATGGGCAAAGGACATAGATCTAAGCTCAACAGTATAGATTGGGGTTCGAGAGGGAGGCCTTTACAAGGCTTCCAAAGATTCCACTCATGCTTTGGTACATCACACAGTTGATCCATGTGAACTTTGGCATAGAAGGTTTGGACACCTTCACTGTTGAATTTTACAGGTTATATGATTTTTAATACCAATAATAAACTTCAATGCATCAACATAAAAACTTAGGTAAAATTTAAACTGTAATAAAATTTAACAACATAACTTTCATCTCTTTCATCTTAACGCTCTACTGGTCACTGCGTTAACTTTAACACTCAACTGGTCACTGTGTTAAAGCTGATCATTGAGATGTTTCATCAAATGTCATGTATAGAAAAAATAATAAATGACCTGTGCAGTAAATTAAATCTCAAATAAACTACAAAAGATAAAAGATCATAACCATTAGCTGGATCCACCTTACACTCAGATAGTTCTGAGTTTGATCTTGTCATTGAAAGGACAAGTCAAACTGGTTAAACCATATACGTACCTTGAAAGAGAAGAGATTTAGGTAGAAGTAACCAGACCTTAGTTTCTTCAATCAACTTAGCAGCGCTCAGTCAAGGATAATCACACAGATGCTATGGCTTACACAAATGCAGTCAGGGTGAAAGATGTGTAGACAAGCACTGAAGGAGGGTCTACCAACAAAGTCATAATGCAAAAGACACAACAATGTCTCAAAACCAATCACGCTGGATCAATAAAAAAACTCAGCCTGTGCAGAGGAGAACACAGTAACCTCATGCAGAATAATGCAGAGGTAAAACATGAGGGTAAACTCGTGACAGAGACACAGTTGTGAAAGAAACCGTGACCAATCAAAACGCTGAGGCAATACTCATGACGTGAAGACCAAGCAAGAGCAAAATCTTGTGGAGTGAAATCGCAGGGTATGAGTGCAGAGATTTGATGAAGTAAAATCGTGGAGGAGGCAGCCAGTAGAGAAATACACGGACATCAGCAGAAGAACACAGGCAGCCGCTAGAGAAATACACGGACAGCAGCAGAAGAACATAGGCAATTGCTAGAGAAATAAGTAAGTGGCTAAGACAAAGGAACCCGCAGACAGCTGTGAAGGAGAACGGTGAAGACCGGGCCATGAAATAAATCCCGTGAGACCAAGCCCGTGAAGGTAAGCGGTAAGACCAAAAAAAAAACTCATAAAAAACAAGCTCGTGAAGGTAAGCCGTAAGACAAAAATCTCATGAATGGAATCGTATAATCTCTTCTTTATATAGGTTAGGGTAGGTGAATGATAACACTTAGATTTACTTAGGATAAAATTAAAGGTGGCCCACACAAATAAAAAATCATAAAAATAAAAATTAGGTGGTTCAAAAATAAACCGTCCTTAAAAATGGAATAACAAAAGTCCAAAAGATTTTAATATAATAAAATCATAAAATAAGTAACTTGTCCAAAAGTCTTTTAATAAAATCATGAGATTTTATTAATAAGACTAAAATAATTATTTAATGAAATTATAATAAAGTGAAAGTCCAAAGGTCCAACATAAAGTGGATAGTCCAAAATCATAAGTGAGTCAAAAGATGTTTTAACAAAAACATAAGCTAACCATAAAAATAAATGGTCCAATGATCTTTAATAAATCATCAAGTAAATATACTCCATGAAGTAGGAGTCATCATAGTCAAAGGTGCACACAAGTGATAGTGCTAGGACCAGTAAGAATAGGACCAAGATTCAACAACCACAAGATCAAAGGTGAACCGTAAAGGTGGACAATCAATCAAATAGGACCAATAAGACCAAATACTTTTCTCTCTCTCAAGGTACATAGTTTTATATATTTGTCATCACTGTATAAGGGGGAAGATCCAAACGGATGGTACGATCCTTTTGTCCTTTACACTGCTCCTAAGGGTTAGTTACTAGGGACGTCGTCAAGGGGTGGCCAGTCCCTTGAGAATCAACCTAGCAATAACCGATTAGGAGAGGGGACACATTATCTTCCATTCTTAATGAATGGCTTTCAACCTTAGGCTGAGTTTTAGTGTCACACTGAGTCAAGTTGATCAATCCCTGGACCCTAACTGAGTCCTCCATTCTCTCGCAAAATGGTTCTCAATACTAAGCTAAGTTTCAGTCTCACACTGAAAATTGATCACTGCCTGCAGGACTTTCTTGGACATCATGTCCTTGGTTCCAGACCAAAAATATGTCTCTGCCTCTATCTGCAGGATCTACTTGGACATTGTGTCCCTGGTCCAACACCAAAATAATTTAGAGGCACATAGGGGCCCTAGCCACATGCTAGGGGCTTTGCCATGGCATCAACCTACTTGGTCCTAGACCAAGAACCCCAGGAGACTACTAGGGGCCCTAGGGTACCTTCTAGGGTCTTACTCTGTCCTAGTCAACTGACTAGGAAACCATTCTCTGAGAATGGGTCTCGCAGCTGCACTAACTTTAACATTCACTACACAGCTCTCCCAGGATTGCAGAAGATTGTTATAGGTATGCCAAAAGTTTCTCCAAAACATGAAGGAATCTGCAAAGGATGTGCTCTAGGTAAGAACACTAAGAAATCCTTTCCAAGAAGCAAAAGTAGATCTAAAGGCATTTTGGATTTGATTCATTCTGACATTTGTGGGCCTATGTCTTCACCCTCCTTGAGTGGGTGTTTATATTATGTTTTGTTCATTGATGATAACTCTTGGAAGTCATGGATTACTTCCTCAAGGCCAAGAGTGAAACCTTTGACAGGTTCAAAGAGTTCAAGACACTGATTGAAAATCAGACCGACAAACACATTCGTATCTTGAGATCAGATAACGGAGGTGAGTATGAATCTAATGAGTTTGATGATTTTTGCCGGGAAGCAGGAATCAAGAAAGAGCTGACAGTGCCTTACAACCCTCAACAAAATGGGGTTGCAGAAAGGAAGAATAGAATGATCTGTGAAGTTGCTAAAGTTATGATCACTAATCTAGATCTTCCTCTATCTTTATGGGCTAAAGCTACAGGTACTGCTGTGTATATTCAGAACATAATCCCTCATGCTATCTTGGGGGAGAAGACTCCAGAAGAAGTCTTCACTAAGAAGAAACCTGCAGTTGACCACATGGGGATTTTTGGCACTCCAATGTACATGTTCATGTGCCAAAAGAAAAGAGGGCCAAGCTAGAGCCCTCTGGTAAGAAAGGTATATTTGTTGGGTACAGTGATTGCTCGAAGGCTTATCGAGTCTATATACTGGGGCAAAGGCACATTGAAGTCAGCAGAGATGTGATCTTCCATGAGGAAGTTGTGTTTCGTAAAACACTAGAGCTTTCAAAAGAAGATGAATTTTCTCCACTTGAGTTTCCAGATTCAGAAATTCAGAGGGAGGAAGAGGAATTTGAGGATCAAATTCCAGATGTAACTGAGAGCACTGAAAGTCCACCAAAAGAACTACTTGAAGTTACTCCTTCCAAAAGGAGACCCCCTTGGTACTGAGAGACGGTGCAAGAAGGTGAGAAGCATAAAGCTCCTCCCGAAACTTTTAGAGAAAGCATAAGACCATGGAAGTACTCCGGTCTTATGAGCCAACTTATCAATGCAAAACCTTCATCATATGAAGAAGCAACAAGTAAACAGGTATGGGTTGATGCCATGGTTGAAGAGTAAAGTTCAATCATGAAGAATTATGTGTGGGAAGTTGTTCCCAGACCAACAGGAAAGTCAGTAGTGACTTCTAGATGGATTTACAAGATCAAGCATGCTGCAGATGGCAGTGTGGGGAAGTATAAAGTCATATTCATAGCTCGTGGCTTCACTCAAAAAGAAGGCATTGACTATGATGAGACATTTGCTCATGTTGTCGAGTATACTACCATTAGAACCATCATTTCACTTGCTGCAGTATTCAAATGGAAGTTACATCAGATGGATGTAAAGACGACCTTTCTCAATGGCAAGATTGAGGAGGAAGTCTACATTGAACAACCTGAAGGCTTTGTAACTCATGGGAAGAAGACCCATGTATGCAAACTAAAGAAAACCTTGTATGGTTTGTAACAAGCTCCAAGAGTCTAGTATGCCAGGATGGATGGATTTCTCCTTAGCTTGGGGTTTTCCAAAAGTACACCTGATTCTAACTTGTACTTTAAGGTTGTTCATAATCATGTCTTGATACTTGTTCTATATGTAGATGACTTGTTCCTTACAGGTGATGAACAGTTGATAGATCAGTGTAAGAGGGAGCTTACCTTTGAATTCGAGATGAAAGATCTCGGATTGATGCATTACTTCCTTGGCTTATAAGTCTGGCAAAAGCCAGACGAGATTTTTCTCACATAAGGAAAGTATGCAGTGGATATCTTGTAGAGATTTGGGATGCATGCAAGTCCATGAGTGTACCCATGACTACCAACTTGACAAAGTTGTGGGACTCAGCCACCAGTTCACAGAGTGTGGACTCTACTCTATACAGATAGCTTATTGGTTCCTTGATGTATCTCGTGCATACAAGACCATACATCTGTTACACAGTGAATGCACTAAGTCAGTTGATGTCCGATCCGAAGCACATACACTTGGTAGCTGCCAAACATGTACTCAAATATGTGCGAGGTACTATCACTTATGGGCTCAGGTATACTTCCAGCAGTGGAGAATTGTTATTTGGATATACAGATTCAAATTGAGCTGGCAGTGTAGTTGACCAAAAAAGTACCTTTGGTCATTGCTTCAGTATGGGATCAACAATGATCACTTGGTTCAACAAGAAGTAGGGTTCCATAGCTCGGAGTACAGCTAAGGCAGAGTATATTGCTGCAAGTGATGCCTGCAAGGAAGCAGTTTGGCTCAGAAAACTTGTATCCGATCTGTTTGGGGGAAAGCTTGACTCAATGATCATCCATTGCGATAATTAGAGTTGCATAAAGCTTTTAGAGAACCCAGTGTTTCATGATAGATCGAAACACATTGAAATGAGGTATCATTTCATCAGAGACCTAGTGCAAAGAGGTGCTCTGAACTTGCAGTACATTCGTACAGATGAACAGATTGCAGATATCTTGACCAAGCCTCTGTCAGCATCAAAGTTCGTGTACTTTCGTGACAAGCTTGGTATGGCAGAGAATGCCTCTCTTCTTGAGAGGGAGTGTTGATTTTTCTTAGCATCATCGAGAGCCATTCTCTTAGGAGAATGGGGACACCTAGTCCGGGACCACGGTGTGGATTCAACCTACTATTGAGTGATCATTCTGTTGAATGATGATATCTAGTCCTTGACTATGATATGGACCTAGCTCTGCCCTGGGGGACTCAACCCTGTGTTGAGTGACCATTCTGTTGAATGGTAGACATCTGGTCTGGGACCACGATGTGGACCAGTCTAGTACTGGTAGACTCAACTTGGTTCTGAGTAGCCGGTCTCTTGGAGAATGGAGGCACTTGGTCTGTTACCAAGTATTTGACCTAGGGTCAAATTATGCAGCCTATGGCTGAGGCACCTAGTCTGTTACCAGGAAGACACTATAAGCCCTAGACTGGGTCTAGGCATGTGTGACACACTGACCCTTGATTTATGGGCTTTGCGTTCTTCTCCAAGGCTTAGCTTCCCTTGGTTAAGATAACCTAGTACCTGATCTTGGTGTCACACAAAGTGTGAGATAAAAGCATTAGTAACTCTCTTGGTTTATGATGATGTACTTTGAATGGAAATAAAAGACCCCAGGTAATGACCACAGGGGCACTTGAAAAAGGCTAAAAGCAAAAGTAAAAAATACATAAGGACTTTTGGACCACAGGTAAAAGTCAAAAATACATAAGGACTTTTGGTAAAAGTAAAAAATACATAAAGGTCCTTTTGGACTACAAAAAGGCTAAAGGTAAAAGTGAAAATTATAAAATAATAAAATAATATTATTTTGTTCTTTCTAATTTTGGTCCACTTACACGTGACTCAAGGATATAAAAGAAGATCAACCCAATTCATTATCACACACACACTTGCTCTCACAGGTGCAACTGCTCAAGGTTGAAGAAGAAAGTTTTTGTGATTGTGCCCTAGCATGGATGAGTCTAGCTAGGGCATCATCATCCTCCATTGAAGACAAACTCTAAGCTAGGGTTTCTTACTATTTTCTGTCTTAAGGGTTTTCTCAGCAAACCCTTCTCTTCGGCTGCAACTTCTTCTCTTCTCGGGCAATCCTCTCTCCACTTTCGGGCAACCACTAGTTTCGAGCAGCTTCTTCCATTCTGGGCAACAGAGTTCAGTTTTTGGGCAGCCCTCTCCTTCACGGGATGCCCTCTTCTACTTTCTGGGCATGCCACTTGAGGGCACTGCCCTCTCGGCACTCTCAGGATGCCAAAGGTAAGACCCATGAGGGCTACCATGGCATCACAGGCCCTTCGGGTTGCCTATAGGCAGACCCATGAGGGTCCTATAGCAACCTGGGTCTGGACAGGCCCTAGGGCAGCCCACGAGCTAGCTTGTAAAGGCCACGGGCTAGGCTGCTAGCTCTTCGAGCAGCAGTAGAAGCTGCCACAGTCAGCCATGCAGGACAGACAGACGGACGGGCAACAGGTAAAGCAGTTTGGGCAGCGGGGTACACAGGATGAGCAACACAAAAGTACATGCCGGGCATCATAGAAGTACGGCCGGGTAGCACAATAGTATGATTGGGCAGCAGAAAAGTATAGTTGGGCTGTATGAAACAGGTACAGGCAGTGTTGATTCGGGCAACCTAAATTTAGTTGGGCAGCAGAGACAAAAAGGGCTACAAGCCCTAATTTCTGAAAAGCCCTAATTGGGCATGTTTGATGTAATTTTGAAAATTGTTATTCTGATATTGTGGTTAACCCTATTGGGGTTTGTGGAACTTTTTGAAGAATTTCAGTCATCTCATTTACGAGATGAGTTACTAATGCTTTTTGGGGTTTTTGTCTTTTAAAGGTTTCCCCAGTGAAAAACTCCTGTGCCCATTGTGTTGATGTGATGAATATTATTTTACTGCACTTGTCATTTGATTAAAGTCAGTTTGCAAATTTTTTAAGTATTCATGCTAATGCTAAAATTCAACATATTCTAGTCATGAAATGTAAATAAATGAAGTAAAACAAATCACAGGATTGAATTCATGCACCTCTATGAGAGAGTAACAAGAGACTAGTCTCCCCACCCTATCACATGGTATCCAGGAGATTTCTTGCTTCCTCTGCTTCTGAGCATCCTGCTACTTCTTTAAATCAACTGAGTAACTTTCGTCATTCAGGACTAACATCTGTCATGACTCCAACTGGAAATTAGGGTGCCTTCATAATCATTGAAGGAACAAACATTTGTAATAGAAAGACTGACATCTATTGGAGCCTTTCGCTCCCAATCACCATTCTCTATATGAGATCCTCTGGGGTTGTGGGTCATGTGTCCACATATAGCTTGACGTGCTAGGTCCTTGTCTTCCTTTTGTTACTGCTGAGCAGTCGTGACTTCTATCTAATTGTTTCGACTGTCATGGAAGTCATTCTTCTATAGTTTGGGCTAAGAGTCATGCTCCTAGAAGCTTTCTGCTTTTGATCAATCTGCTCTCACTCGATCACCGACAAAATCCATATGTCCATTGCTTGTTTTTCGGAACAAGTCTCATCATTCTTCTCTTGTAGGCGATAGCATATGATCTTTTCCCTACAAGTCAAATCCCGTCAAATGGTTAACTACATTACATAAAAGTCATTCTTCTATAGTTTGGGCTGAGAGTCATGCTCCTAGAAGCTTTTTGCTTTTGATCAATCTGCTCTCACTCAATCACTGACAAAATCTATATGTCCATTGCTTGTTCTTCGAAACAAGTCTCATCATTCTTCTCTTGTAGGCCATAGCACATGATTTTTCCCTACAAGTCAAATCCCGTCAAATGGTTAACTACATTACATAATCAAATTTATCCAATGCAATGACAATAGTTCATATAGGTATGTAGGCATCTTAGCCAATGCTTCAACGCAACACACACATGGTTACTATTTCGATGCTTGCTATCTCCATTATAACATACCATCAAGAGTGTGCACTACTCTAAGCATGTTAGAAGGAGATATCATCCTAGATGGGTTCATGAAATGTTTTTGCAGCATTACAGGCTATTATAACAATATTACATGAGCCTACCGTTCATTAATAAAAGAACTATATCACATGCTCAACAAATTTCTTATTTCTAGGAATATAGATTTGCAGATAAAATATGTTAAAAAACAAACAGATCTAATCTATAAGAGCAATAAATCCAAATACTTATATTTTATTATTTTGTGGGTGGGCTCCCACTGCCTCCTTGTAGGAATCATGAGAGTCCTCTGATCTTCATCTTCTTGCTAGGAGTTCGTCGCAGTTTGGATCGTCATATCATCACCTCAACGTGGGGAGTACTAGAGGAAGAACTCCTTTCGACGATCTTCTGCACTTTATTTAGGATCATCATTCCTTGAACTCTTATGTGGAGTGTCTTCATTGACATGTGCAATGGAAGCTTCATGCTTCCTTTTGATTGAACCATGACACTCTTTGGCATAGTGTTCATATTTGTGACATCTGTAGCAATGGATTTGTGAAAGATCCTTCTTTTTCTTTTGATTTAGAATAGGACTTGATCTTCCACCTTTGTCTTTGTTGTCACGAAACTTTCTTCCCTTACCTTTTCCTTTCTTGACATGAGATGTAAGGGCTTGACTTTCTTCATGTTGGGTGCCATGTAGCCCACCTCTTGTTGCAAATCTTGACTCTTGTCTCTTCTTGCATGCAAACTTCCCATATACGATCAAAGTTGAGCAACTTAGGTTGCCCAACAAGACTCTAAATGAATGATTCCCTTTATGGAAGGAGACCATTAAGAGTGGTCATGACAAGTTCTTTATCATCAAGTGGATCTCCAATGGTGCTTAGTTGATCTCTTAGCTTTGAGATCCTCATAAAATAAGAAGAAACTGATTCTGGCCTTGACATCTTGAGATTTGATAGTTGATTCCTCAGGGCAAGAGAATGATTGATATTGCTATCTTCGAATAGCTTCCTCAAGGCTCTAAACATCTTCCTGGTAGTCTTCTTTTGAGAGATCTGAGGAACCAAATGGTCCTTTACCGAATCTAACAAGATTCTTCTTGCCCTAGCGCCATTCTTCCTCTAGTGAGTCTTCTCGGATTCCTCTTCTGGTTCAGGAGCCTTCTCATTCACAAACTTTAAGAGATCATTTTCTTCTAAGATAAGAAGAGCCTTGGACTTCCATGAGCTGAAATTGAAAGTCCCATCAAGCCTATCTTCAACTTTCATTCCAATCATCTTGAATGCAAAACTGAACCAAAAACCCTAGCAGGAGCTAGGTCAAATTTGAAGTATGGTCTCGTGCAAAATTGAATCCATGAATAGTTGCGCCCTATTGAGGTGAGTTGAAGCAAGGTAAAATCAATCCAAAACTATGGACAAAATAGCAGGAATGTGGAAGCCCTAGGTCTTGACCCCGATAGTATTAGGTCAAAAATTGAAACTTCATCGATCATAATTTGGCCTCCACAAAAAGATGTGCCCTCCTAGGGCGAGTTGTTCTATGCTCCTTTTGAGATAAATTGTGGTGAAAAACACTCCAAAATGTGTATCCCTAGTTTTCGACAATGGCTTCTTTTATCATTGCTCTGATAACATGTTATAATTTATAACATTATAACTAGGATCACCAAAAGAATGACAAAGCACAGAAACAAAAATGAATGTGGAGCTCGATTAACCACAGTGATAAAACAATCACCTCCCAACCATAGACAAAGTTATTTGTCTCCCCCGAGCTCACACCTTCCAATAGATATCGATCTACATCCATATAGTAGTAGCATAAACCCCAAGAAAAGATAAGAGAAACTTCTCCTAAGTGGAGAACCCCAGAAAGCACTTCTCCTAGCTGTAGTAGCGAACTCCTTCTTTCTTGAGCGAACTTGTCTTGTTCTAGTGTGTTGAAATGAGGGGAGGCGCCCTTCTATTTATACTTTATGTTGCTACCTCTTAATTTTTCTATTTGTGTTGGCTTGTCTAATTTACCGAGGCCGACTTGCCCTTCATTTACTACGGCCAACTTGTTTGATGTAACAATAAAAATACATTTTTTATTATTTTCTTGGGCCAACTTGCATGAGGATGCCTCACGAAGCTACTTCAAACAACACTTCCTCCCTTTTCTTGTTGAAGAGATTTTTGTTAAAAGTCATATGTCTTGATGTCCCATTGTCCATGTTATGCCATATTCTGTGGGCATTTTTTTGAACTTATCTTTGCTTCAACATGAGGACATTTCCCAAATTATTGTGGCCCATTTCTGCTCTTTGTTGGGCCTTCTATATGATTCTAGTGATGTGATGATGTGTTGATCATGTATATATGCATTTTCTACTGCTATACCATTGAAATGATGTATAATGCTGATGATGTACTTCATATTGTTGCTGCTAAATGATGTATTGGTTGTTTGACAAGTATAGTTGATAGTACCCCCCATAGGTTCTCAAGGGTAAAGGATTCTTGATTTACTTGCATACCATAGAACCCGGTTTACTCTTGGTCTTTACAAGGATTTCCCTCCCCTTCTTCGGTTCCATCTCTGGGCTCTCACATTTCATCCACATCACTTCATATTTTGGTTTGCATCCGAAGGATTTGAACTTGATAGACTGACTCTTGCTCTCTTCCTCTGTAATTCTTTCACCAGTTGTGCCTCCATGTTTTCCTTGTGCCTTGGGTTTGTTGTGTTGTAGTGAATTTTTAGTACATGACACTTTTGGGTAAATCTCGGTGGCTGATTATCAATAGTCAAGAAGAACTATAGTTGAGCAATTCCTTCTCCTAAGATCCAAAAATTCCCTAGTAATAAAATGGTTAGTGGTTGGAAGGGGCTATCTATGGACACTTGAATGGTAGTAGGGCAAGAACTATTTGCATGAAAATTCTTTATTGAGGCAACTTTGTTAGGGCTATCGATGCTTGCCAATAGTGGAGCTAAGGCCATGTCATCACTAATATCTCAAAAGGTGTTAAACTAGGGCCAATACCTTTCAATCCACTAATCTTGTGCAAAAAAAAAGAAAAGAAATAAAGGGAAATGATATTGTTGTGATCAAGGGGGAAAGGTACTTCATAACACACTCCCATGATAAGACGCCTCCCTATTGTTCGTACTATTAATGAAACTTATAGAGGAGCAATTTATCCTTCATCTTGAGTCAGTAAGTCAATTAAAGCCCACCTCACTCGTCCAAACTTGGTTGAGTAATTTATATCCACCGCGAAGAAAACATTAGTTCTTGTAAATACTTTGATGTTATTATGCTATTGGTTTGTTTGTAACTCGAAATCTGTTTTAAAATATGTATGGTTCTTCGAAATATCATCATGTTTGTCATGACTAACTATACGATGACGCACTTGTATGATCAAATGCATCTATGTATACTTCTAATAGTCCACTAGTGACTTCCTTATAGTACAGTGCAGTATCATCAACTTGCCATTATCAGATATATTCAGAATAGTGCCGGTTGGTCAGTGTTATAATGGCCAGTCCCATTTGCTGAGGGACTAATATCATATATTTTATTGTACATGGGATCTGTTCTCACCCAATAATTTTCCTATGGTTGTGGTCGGAGAATCACTGGGGTGACCATTTCAAACCAATCTTTAGACTGTATTTTAGCCTATACAGTCAGAGAGGGCTCTCTTTGTCACTGGGTCATTCACATATACATTTGGCTTTAAACAAGCATTCAGAAGGCTAGATTTTTTAGGGGAAGGGTTATTTGGAATTTAAAGAGTGTAAGACAAACAAACAGACAACACCATTGGGAAATGGAGTCAAAACCTGAAACATTCAAGGACTTACAACAAATAATGACCAGTGATAACCTTCGTAATCTGAGGCAAAGTAAGTGTTAATGTTCAGCAAAATACCTTTGAGAGATGGCAGGGGGAAATGAGAAGAAGCCCAATGAGACAGGAGGCACCTATCTGTGGATGAATCTCCTGAAACACCTTTAGCAAAAGCAACAGTAAAGGCTGATAATTGAAATGGAGCATCTAACAGAGGATGAATTCCAAGACATTTACCATAAACACATAACAATAACGTTATCTGATGTAGGGAGCGCTAAACAGAGAACGGAATCCTTGCATACAACTAGAAACGCATTAGCAGAAACTACACAAACATGGAAAAGATGCATAAAGGGGAACACAGATTGAACATTGGACACCATGATGAATCTCAAACACTCATGAAACACATTTGCATTAATGCTCCCAAGAAAAGTTGCAGAGCTACAAACCAAGCACAGAGGCTTCAAAAATGAATGTAGAACCCCTTTTCTTCCTCTATTGAGGTTACATTTATAGTGTCATGAGCTCTCGAGACCAACCTCGAATTAGAGCCAAATTCAGTTACAGCGTGGGAATCAAAGACGCACACGCAAAATCCTAACAAATTTCGATTTGGCAGATTCGCCATGATCACAAACAAATCAGGAAAGCACGTCGAAATGCGCGTGGTGGATCAATTTGGGAATTTTGACAACTAGAACTCAGGCTCGTTTGATAAAAATGACTGTTTAGAACATTTCTGTACAGCCTGCAACGATTTCCTTCATCCTTTTATCTTCCACCAGCGAAATAAACCTCAACCATAGATCTTGATCTACGAGAAATCTTAACCATCCAACGATGCAGCCTTTAGCAATTTCGCAATCCACTAACTTGATAAACTTCCTGCTCCTTTCCATTGCGAAATCAATTCTGGCCATAGATCACAAATCTGCCAAGATCTCTGTCGCCCAATCCTGTCGGGCCTGCCCAATTTCTTATTCCCCCATATTGATTAAGTTCTTCCTTGTTCCCATTGCGAAATTAATGTGGGCCGTAGATCAAAAAGTCGCCTAGATCCCCACCGTTCAAAAGTGCAGGATCTACAGGATTTCGCAGCCACGAAATATTTTATCTTCCGTGCATGTTCTGGTTGCGAAATGCACACCTACCGTAGATCTCTTCTGCCCAAAATCATGACCGTTGAGATGCACAGGTCCTACAGGATTTTGTGGATGGAGAAACTTGATTACCCCGTGCTTATTGCTGCTGCGAAATCCATAACAATCATAGATCTTCGATATCGTTAGATCTCAACCATTGAAGTATGCAGCTTGTATAAGATTTTGCAATGGCGAAGATCTGATATCTTCGTGCAAGTTAGGATTGCGAAATATACCCGCCGTTGATCTTGAACACCTTTTAATCTGATGGTTGCTCTGGCATGTCATTTAAGCTTCTTTCGCCAACATCAAATTTCTCTTAAAACGTGCATCTTTCCCTGGCGAAATCTCCTGCAACCATTGATTTCTGCAAGATTCATTTTGCACCGTTGATCTTGGATCAAAGTGGCAGAAGGCAGATCGCGGAAGCTGGGCTTCTAGCTTTCTCGAGGCTCAATTTGATCTTTTCGCTCCCGCCTTGTCCTTTTCGCCCTCTAGCTTTCCGCAACATTAATTTTCTTCGAATTCATCCTTCGCCGTTGATCTGAGACCAAGCTGCGAGCTACGGAAAGCGGAAGTCGAGGTTTCTGCTTTCACGATGCTAAATTTTTATATTTCCGCTTCTCGCCTTTTCGCTCCCTTATGGACTGTTGATTTGTGCGAACGCTCTCTGAACCGTCGATCTCACGGGCTGGTGAAAAGCAGAAAGCGGGCTTCCAACTTTCCATGACCGAATTTTACATATTTCCGCTTTCCGCTTTTCTGCTCCTTTCTGGGCCGTTGATCTTTGGTGAAAGCTCTTCAAACTATCGATCTTACGGATTGCAGAAAGCAGGATTCTAGCTTTTCATGACCAAATTCCTGCATTTTTCCGCTTTTCGCCTTTCACCTTTTGGCTTCTTTTTGAGCCGTTGATCTTCGGCAGAAGCTTTTCCGAACCGGCGATCTTGCGGATCGCAGAAAGCCTGATCCTAACTTTCTACGACTGAATTTTTGTATCTTCCGCTTTACGCTTTTTCCTTTCCGCAAAATAGCGGAAGGCAGAAGGCGGAATTACCAACTTTTATAACCAAATTTTGGCACTTTCCGCTTCCGCCTTTTCTGGACCGTTGATTTATCCCAGAGTCGTCCTTGATCGTTGGATCTTGGACTGTAGAAAGCAGGAATCGCGTTTACCAACTTTTGCAATCGAATCTTTGCTCTTTCCGCTTTTTCACTCCCAATTTTTCCTTGGCGGAAATGATTTTCGGCCTTTGATCTTCTCCGCTGTGCATCTAGGCCGTCCATTTCGATCAACTTTTAACCTTGATCAGATTTTTTATACCAGGCTCATTTCCAAGGTCATGCCTAAAGGTTTTTTTAATGTTTTCTTTGCTTCCGACCAGGACCAGATCCTTCAAAACTGCAGTAGAACTCACTCAGGTTATATGACATGAGGAATTTTTGACCTTACCCATCATTTTCATTCGCTTATCCTTTTGCAGAGGAATGAGAGTGGGTGCATTTGTAAAAATCTTCAAATTTTAGCACATGTGCTAACAAGATCCGTGGATTCTGAGCACGTATGTGGATACCCATTTGGCCACTTATTCAAGTATTTGCCATCACATTGATTATTACTACCACAGATCAATCATTTTCAAAAGGTGGTCGCTACATTGCTCAATGTTCTATAGTCCTGATTTTCATGAACGTGCATGGGTTTGATATATTAATATTTTCCAGATCTATTAATGGATTTGGATACCCATTTGGACCTACTTTCAATCTACAAGGTTGCATGCCATAACACTTCTCCAGTTTGGTTAGAACTTAGATCTACAGGGGCCACTTAGTAATAATGAGCAGCTTGCAAATTTCATGGACATGCATCATTTTGATCTAGCTCTAGATGCACAACAACTTGGACATTTTGGGCACCCTTTTGGCTCCTCTATCCAACCATACCCTTAGATTATCTAACAACCCTCTATTTCAGTGATTTTTAGCCAATAGAGGGGTTTATATGCATTTTTTAGCGAATTGGCAGACTAATATAGGATAATACTATGGTTTTCTAGTTTATTTGCATAAGTAGAAACAAATATTATTACTAGAGGCTATCTAAGTGCACTTTTTGTTATATTTTGATGTTGAGGTGCACTTTACTATTTTTCATGAGGATTACTACATTTCTACTAGAGAGGTCAATTTGCCTATGTGGCACTTTTTGATACCTTGGCACACATGTTGAGGCTGATTGGGATCATGTTTCTATCTCACTTGATGATTAGATCTCAGCCCTTGATTATTATTTTCTCACATGGATCGACCCTCATGCATGAATTTTCCCCTCAACGACTTGGATCAAGGAGGCTAGTTTGACCAACGACTTGCCTTTGGAATATAGCTCATGGTTTCGACATGTGGTATTCATCTTGCTCATGGTATTTCCTCATGGTTTTGAGGAGACCCATGGTATTAGGCATTATTTTACTACTATTGACATGGTCAAGAGGAATTTGCCCCTTTAAAGGAGGACAATTTGGAGTATTTCAAAAATATTGTTGTAAAAAGATGAATCTAGTCCATTGACCTAGCATCTAATCACATTGGGATCATCACATCATGTAACTAATTTTGATCTCTTTCACTTAGGTTTAATTCGCCCCCTTAGCCTATAAAAGGGAGGATCAAATCCTTTGTGGGGGTCTAAATGTTGCGAAATATTACTCTCCATTGATTTTTCTCTTTTGTTCTTCTCTCAAATTTTGGTTCATGCGAGTGGGATTTGCTCTCTTGGTGGAAGGAGGCTCTTCACAAGGGCCTAAGGTAACTTTAGATTTATCATGTTGATTAGAAGTAAACAAGTTTAGAATTGTCTTGACCTTCTTGCTTGGATTAGATATTGTGTGATATGTTTGGATCGCTTTGTCCTCCTTCATTTACATTTTTATTTAATCACTTTTATCATTTACTAACTCCCTTGATGCATAACAAGTCTAGGATTCAGATTGCATTGTCCTCCTTGTTCTTTTCAACTTCCCATCAAGAGTTGGAGTGAAGATTTAATTTTACTTTTGGCTAGCAAAGGAGGGGGAATTGTTTTGACCTCCACTCTCCCTTGAAGACTAGTTAGCCATCAATTGTCCACTTTTTAAATCCATGCCCAATTTTTTATTTCACTTAAGGGACTTGGTCTAATCAGTTATTGTGTTATTCCAACTTTCTTCCATTCTGATTTTTACTACTAGATCTCTTCTTTTTTAGGCACACAATAACCAAGATTTACAAAACCCCAAGAAGTAAATTGGGAAGCCATTCACTCTCCCTTCCTTGAGCACTTCATAAGATAATCTTAATAAGGAAACAAACATATAATCATTCGAGATCCTAACAATTATCACATAATAACTCTTAGATCTTGTGCTTATTTACTTCTTGGGTAATTTTGTTGTTTTGTTTGCTAAAGTACCTAGCTAGTAGGTTATTTTAAATCTCATTTTTTCCCTATTAGCAATTTTTCCTTGCTTTTTTGTTCATTTACATTGCAGATCTGAAATTGCCACAAGTGTTTATGTGTTGAATGATCTAATGCGCA